>CM067064.1:6235000-6247500 GCA_033980235.1 Diadema setosum
TTAGATGAGATGATGATCCCATATGGGTCTCACAAAAAGTTTCATGCACCAAGACACATCAGATCTTTTATAAATTTCTGTTTTCAAAATTGAATTAAGAGGAGAAATTTATCCGAACACATCAACATTTTGTCATTTTGCAAGGACCCAGCATGACTTATGACTTTCGTGGGGGGGGGGGGGGGGGATTGAAGTTCCTGTCTTATCAACAGAAAATGCAAGTTTCTATGATCATATAATTAATTGTGTGCACAAACCAAAACCAAAGAGAGTTGTTGGTGACATTATCACATCTCAACTGAGTTGCATATGGCTGTGACCAATAGTACTATATACCGTATTTGGGAAAAACATATGAGACATAAATCCAAATAACTTCCTCGTTTTGATTTCAGATCGAAACTTCAATTTGAAAAACACTAATAACAACAATAACAATTTGATAAAATGAGACTATATAGGGCCAGAAGTACTCTTTCATGATATTGACAGTACACTTTTATTTTGTTCGTTTGTTTGTGTGTATGCATAACTTTTACATTTCCTGTTCAGTTTACACTGTCTTAGCAGAACAAAACATAAAGAAAACAAGCATACATTTAAATTCACGTACTAGCTTATGCCTGGGTACGGGTAAGGTTACGGCGCAGCGCAGCACGATACCAACACACACGTTTGTTTGAAGGTTGTGGGAGGGGCCCCGTGAGTTCGTTGTTATTCTTGTTTTTTTAACACCAGACGCGACGGGTGACAGGTGTGGGCCGTGTGTTGACTGGACTACATCATACATGATCGTGGTCTACATCTCGTGATTTTACGCCAACATATGTCATAAAAGCGAGGCATAATGTCTGTCAAAGATCCATTGCTGACAGATTTGAAAGGTGAGTTTCACTTTAACTGGCTTGAGAACTTTGATATCATACGACAAGACACATGAAAAAGCTGCTGGTGGGCTGCCGATTTCAGTTGTTTACAAAGTTCGTGACAGTCCCATGTGCTCATTCTTGCGTTAGTTCCAATAAACTTATTTACTCAATGCCGGTAGAACGCAAATTATGAATGATCAATGATGATTGGGCTGAATAAGCCAGTTTGGGGTTAGCTCATGGGCACATGGGTACAAATGACCTTTCTTCTTTCTCAGTTGATTAGGCGCTCCACCGGCACTAGTTTCAAGCGACAGAAGGCATAAAACAGTACTTTTGACAGTAGCGCTGTCAATGTATTGGCTGTATAAGCTTGCCTAGCCCCGGAGACCGCGCCGCCAGGCGCGGTCCTGGCGGCTTCCCCGCAGTTTCGCTTATGTTCGTTCAAGTATTCTGTGCGCTAAGTGCAAGTGATTGTGAATTCTGTGAACATCGGTGAGCTGCTTATAAGACATAATTTTGTGCATCACAAGCAATGAAATGCACCAAACAGTCGCCGATGATAGTCATTTAGGTTTCATCGACCCATGTAAGTATTCCTAGTAGTTTCTGTTGAAAAATTAAGGAAATATAGCGCCGCAAAGGCACCCGTTTGTTCAACATGAAGATATGAATGGGAAAACGGCGCAGCCGCCACACGCAGTGTGGCGGCTGTCGCAGTTATAGCTTGCCCAACGTCACGTAACAATTTATGGAATTCATCAGTCATGTTCAAACAAGAGATGAACTTGCGTAGACCAGGTGACCAGAATGATCGATCCTTCCATTGGCATTTTGGAAAGCATCCATTTCATTATTTTGCATTGTATGTATCAACAATCTATTTCTATTGATATTGTCAGATACCACTTTTGCTGTTGGGTGGATGTGCTGGCAAGCACCACTTATAAGGATCACTTGAAATTAAAGTTGAATAATCATTTCATCAGACATCACCATGATCACAGATGCTTATCTCAGTGAATTTGAAAACCAACATGCTCTGCTGGAACAGATGACCTTTCCTGCTCATGCTCAAAGTGGAACCCCGAACTGGCTTATTATAAAAGGGATATGTTTTGTCAGTGAATTTGTAGACGAAACATAGCAGTAGGACCTAACATTGAATTAAGCTGCATCTTGTGATTGTCCTTAAATTTCATGAAATTGAAAATCTCAAAGACCTTGAAAAAGTTTGGTAAAGTAACTATGCCTCCGACGTGGCCTATTCGTGCATCGCTGCCTAAACACTGCTAAATTTAAATGTAAATTTACTGGATAGCCACACCAGGCGTTTGTACAATGACATCAAGATCAAAAGATCTTGAAAATCACATTCTTTGGGCTAAATCGTGATATCGGTCCCCTCTTGTTCTGCGTGTGCGTCTTCACTGACACTATGAGCAAAGTCTATGGAGGTTGAAAGCAGTCACTGGCTATGACGAAATGAATGGCGGTGAATGGAAATGTACTTACATAGTTGCATAGTAGAGTAGTCAGATGTGTCTAGTGTCTACTACAACAACTTACAAGTGAAAGTGTAGATTACAATTACAAACAAGCAGCTAGCAGTTTGCAGTAAAGGTCCAGATTGATTATTGCTCTTCTCTCTAGCAAGCATTCATTGGTTATAGAAATATGTATTTATAATAATTATGATTATTTATTTGGCATTTCAACACAAAATACAATGTCGGCAAGAAGGAAGCCATATATTACACGATAGTCATAGAACTTAGAAGCTTTTAAAAAGTTAGACAGAAAAATCCATCTGTGTAGAGAAGTTTTTCAAAGTCATTTTTTTAGTTTTAGGGCCCTCCTCCACATAGGAGGGGATTCCATGAAGCCAGACATACATACTGTACTTTGTAGTCTTCACAGAACATATCCCTGACGACAAAATACAAACCGATCTTTCGGTCAAATAAAAAGTGAGGTGGTTCTAGGTGCATAAACTTACCACTGGTCACCAGAGAGGAGGAGAAGGCAAACTTAGGCACCAAGGTTTGAGACCTTCCTCTCCATATTTTTATGCCTCCGCCACGAAGTGGTGCCGGAGGCATTATGTTTTCGGGTTGTCCGTCCGTCCGTACGTCCGTCCGATTTCGTTTACGCGATAACTTGAGTAATATTTACTGGAATTTTACCAAACTTGGTCCAAGTATGAAGTATGATGGGGCAATTATTTGATTAGATTTTGGGTGAAATCGGCTAAAGGTCAAAGGTCAAGGTCAAATCATGAAATTGTCTCCGTTTAAGCGATAACTCAAGACTGGATGGAGCAAATTTCACCAAACTTTGTTGGAGGATGATGTATGATGGGACAATTACTTGATTAGTTTTTCAGTGAAATCGGACAGAGGTCAAAGATCAAAGATCAAGGTCAAATCCTAAAATTTATCTGTTTACGTGATAACTCAAAACTGGATGAAGCAGCTTTCACCAAACTTGGTCCAAGGATGATGTATGATGGGACAATTAGTTGAGTAGATTTTAGTGACATTGGCAAGAGGTCAAAGGTCAAAAGGTCAAGGTCAAATGCTACAAATGTTGCAATTTCCCCCAAATCTATGCAATGCCTGAAGGTATTTTCTTGAAACTTGGTGTGGACATGAACTACTGCATAAAGATTCTCCAGAGAGAGTTTCATGTCATAAGGTCAAAGGTCAAAAGGTCAAAGGTTAGGTGAAAATGTTGCAATATCACTTTTCTCGCAAATGGTTCAATGTATCGTGGAACTTGGTACATATGCATGTACTGTCTGGCAGGGATTATCTAGGGAATTTAGGGGTCATGGGTCAATAGTCAGGGGTAAAAGGTCAAGGTCAACTCCTCAAAATTTTACTATTTCCCTTATATACTAGTATATCGTCGCTGGGGCGACAAGACCTCGTATCTCAAAAATGTCAAATGTTCAGGAGAGCCAAAAAACATGGCGGCCAAAGCACTATACTGAATGGGATAGCCGTTCCTTTGACATGCCGTGGTGGCTTCATTTTTGGGGTAAGACAGCTTGGATTTGGACAGGACATCACTTAACCGATTATTTGACCACTAATGCAAAAAAGTCATTTTCACCAAAATTTGAGATACAAGGTCTTGTCACCCCAGCGACGATATGCAATGCTTGCATTATTAGTTTCAAAACTTAATACATGCATTACCTAATGGAGATTCCCTGGGAAATTTCCAGCCAGAAGGTCAAAGGTTAAGGGTAAAAGGCCAGGTTTCAAAATCTATTTTATACCGTCATCACACTCTTTCTTCATACCTTGGAAATTACTCAATGCATAAACTTCCCCAAAATTCCCCAAACTCTGCACTCTTAGAAAATTATAGCAAACCCAGTTCAAGACATTTCTGACAAACCTGTCATTTCAATATTTTGCCAGTTATGTGAAACTGTCATGGATCACACATTGTGAAGACCTTGTACTATACGCCTATTGGGAGAATCATGCATTATGGCGGAGGCATCAGTCGCCATAGCGACATTTCTAGTTTATGCATGTATGAGTGATGCTCATTATTCCAAAGGCCTGTTAATTAATCTGAAAATAAAATACCAGGTAATGGTTTGTTATTCCTAAGGTTTGTTATTCCAAAACACACAAAAAGAAGGTTCATAAATCCTAGTATGACAAAGGGTTCAAATTGACAAGAACATTTGTGACATTATTCCAAAGGTTCATTAATCTGAAAAAGGAATTAGGTTTGTTATTCCGAAAGTTTTAAGGTCATTATTTCAAAGGTTTGATATGCCAAAGATTCATTAATCAGAAAAACAAAGTGAGCTTCATTAGCTCGTGGATTTTTATTCCGGAAATGAAATAAGATTTGTTAATTCAAAAATTCTGGTTAGTTAATCTGGAAAAAAAAATTGTTTGTTAATCTGAAAATTGAATTATCTACCTGTGTTTTGTTATGTTTTGTTCTTTCACTTTGAGTGACCTCTTGTAAAAATTGAGCTTATTTGTTCATGTGTGGTTCATCCTGATGATAATGTGAAAGAGGGATAATGTGCCATACCAAGGAGGAAGGGCAAAGTACTTCTTTTTCATCATTTCAATAATTACAAACCATGATTGTGTTCCAGCTTATCAATAAGTATGTGTATAGTGTGTGTTAATATATGCGTGTATTGTGCACGTATCGGTGTGCATGTGTGCATGCACTTGTCTTCATTTCATAACATCCTCCCATTTTTTTTTACAACAATACTGTATGTTGTCACTAAATGAGGTTTACTTCATTTTTGGAATTACAAACATTATTTCATTTTTGGATTAATGAACCTTCAGAATAACGAACTTTTAAGTTTGACCTTAAATGAACTGTATATGTTATGTTTGTTTATAAATGTAAGAATATGCAGGTGTAGGATTATTTATAGTTTTTACTCCACTCATTGAATAATTTGTTTGTTTATTTATGTAAAATGTTATTTGTTGCACATATTCATGTGTTGAATTCATTTGTTTATGAAAACATCTGTACAGACCTGTTAATCTCTCTTCCCAATAATACTTTCATTTATATATTTATCAGGCATCTTGCTCAAGCTGCAAGCAGTCACACGGCCTGTGGATGACACCAATCTAGAGACCCTACAACTCTTCACCACCATCGAAGATATCTTCAAGAAAGGCCTCAAAAGTGAGAGGGCATTGTCTTTTCCCATGATTTACCTGTGCTGCATATTTCTATCTTTAATTGTGACCCCACAATTCCCTAACTTTGTACCTTTAAATACTAATTGGAGTCAAAAGGGGCCTGAGCTTTTGATCGTAACAATTTTTTGTTTTGTTTTGTTTTGTTTTGTTTTTTTCTTTTTTTTCGTAGCAATCTTTTTCAGAGGCAAAATGATGAACATAGGCGAAGTGAGTGTTATAAGCAGACACATAATAAATGTTGGGACTACACACAACATATATTATCTTGGAGGGACACGAGACACAAAACAAAAAAAAAAACAAAAACCAAAAGTGGTAGGTTAGGTGTCAAAGGCAGGGAACCAAACAAGTATTAAAGGAGGGAGGGGGGGTGGTTACAGCAAAGAGGCGTGGAAACAAAAGGGAGAGGTAGGGCCACGGTTTATCCCAAGGATCATCAAGGACAATTAACTTGTGAAGGAAATAGCTGATGATAGAGAGGCAACATTTTATAACAATTTATACCAGTAAGCTAATTTGGCTTACTAGCTCTTCAATGGTCCATGCAAACCACAAGCCCTAAGATGAATTTATCCTCTGCTATGGCAACGTTAAGAATAAAGCAAAGAAAACTGTAATAAACTGCCCTGGGATATTAAGTGATTTTTTTTTTTGCTTTCTCGCATATTTCTATGGCATCACTCTTTAGATCCTTGGTCAATCTGTATCCATCCATCTATTTTGTAACAGGTATCATCATGTTCTATACTTTGTGTAGACTTCACAAGAGTTATATCTGAACACTGTTTTCCTGAATACATTGTCACTTAAAACAGCTTTGCTAATTGTATTCAAAATATGAATAACATAAATACTGTAAATTGATACTTTATGAGGAAACTCCAAAGTGTTATCAAACTGCAATATAAAATTGCGATGTGACAGACAATTCATAATAGTTTTGAAAGATATAACTCGGATTATGATTAGATATCCTCTAAACTGATAGACACACATGAATGCATTCCTGAAATGGGTACAGGTTGTGAAATAGCACTTGAAAATGAATAGCTAGCTAGTGGTTCAAAATTGTATCCTTTATCTTTGATGAGCCAATGCTTTTGTGCTGTTGGTTTTTTTTTTCTGTTCTTTTCAAAGTTGTCTTGTTCATGTAATACTCATTATTGCTTTTTTTCTGATAACATCGTAGAGTCATTTGGTTTGTCTTCAGTCAGCCTCAGATATTGCATTGGCTTTTACAAAATCATCTTAACTATTTGTGCATTATATATACACTAAACTCAATTTCAAAATTTCTTCTGATATACATAACTGTCTAGATACCAGCAATGTGTTTGGGCTGTCTAAAAAGGACTACTGGAATTGGATCGATGTCATAGAGCAGCACTTCACTGTGGGCAAGTGAGTTCAAGGATGCCTACATTGCACTATGTGGCAGTGTGCCCAGTGTTGTAACAAACTCCTCAGTGATGAGAGAAAAATATCATATTAAGCAGCCAGACCACCTACAAATATTCCATCTGACAGTTCTCAATAGATACGACTTTTCTTTAAGAAAAAAAAAACAGAATGAAAAGCAAAACCAAACAGGAAAAGATAAATTATAAATTGCTTTTCTGAGGAAAGGAATACTAATAGATGCAACTTTCTCACTTGCTTTAAAGGAGGAAATCAGTGAATGTATGAATATCAGAAGTGTAATAGGTTTGAAAAGAAGAAAAAGAAGAAGATATATATTATCAAAAACAAAACTGAAACAAAGTTTATGCTGTTTTCACCTACAGTTTATTCCGGCACTCAAATTTTGAGTGATTCGCTCTTTCACAAGTGTTGGTACTGAGAGAACAATTATAAGCCATAACAATATTGCACAATATTGTTATGGCTTAATTGTTATTGTTCTCTCAGTATCGACACTTGAGTTAATAGCGAATCGCTCAAAAATTTGTGTGCCGAAATAAACTGTTGGTGAATACAGCATAAACTTTGTTTCAGTTTTGTTTTTTTATGATATTATCACGCCAACACATGGACAACTTACTCAATATATATATATATATATATATATATATATATATATATATATATATATATAGTGTATATACTTGCATGATGATTACTTATTTTGGAAATTTAAGAGAATGATTATGAGGTTTTATTCCTAATATGGAAAAAAATCCACAGAATAGCATTTGAAGCATATTTTTCTAGTCAAGTTATAGCTGGAATGTTTTAAGTATTGTTGAAACTCTTTCAATGTCTATGTGTATATATGTTCTTCACTGGATTAAAGGGTGTGTACAGTTCAGGTCGAGGTGAGGATTAAGCTTTTAACATTTTGCGAGATATTCAGAAACCACTCTATGAGATGTCAAAGAGCATGCAATTCTAAGGGGTATCAAAAGTTTATTTGATGAAAATCTGTTTTGAAATGACGGAGATATAAAAAAATAAGGTGAAACAAAGAGATCCTAATAAAAGGCGTGGCCTGTCGCCTTTTACTGTTAACACTTTTTTGGATATCTCAGCCATTTGAAAACCAATTTACATCAAATAAACATTGAATCCTTCTTAAAATTTCATGCTCTTTCACATTTCATAAGAGGTTTCTCATTATCTCACTTCGGAATGTTCAAAACATGAATCCCCACCTTAACCAGTACTGTACAGTCCCTGTATAAACATGATTGTATGTTGTATTTTGATTGTAGCATGATACATAAACCTACCAAATGAATAGTCCATATTGCCCAGCTGTAAATGTCAACCTGTATTTAACTTGTAGGCTATTGTTAATGACTCCAAGACCAATACAGTATCAACCATTATAAAGTTAGTGTTAAATAACAAATCACGCTCACATAGATGTTTGGATACACAAATGAGAAAATTGTATGGATGTACCGATAAAGTGTTAAGGTATAATGTGAGTAAAAGATTTAGAATGGAAATGTGTTAAAATGGGTTGTTTTTATAACATAACCAGAGGTGTGTAGATTTTCTAAACTGTTTTCTATGCAGAAGCACAATAAAAACTTGCTGATAAACATTCTTTAAGTATAATCTAAGTGCTGCTGAACATGATATTGACAGGAGTATGTGAGTAATCATTTTGTGTGAAAAACAGTATACAAGCAATACAACTGCTCAAAAGTTGATATTGAAGCATGCTTCTTTGTCAGGAGCATTGAAGAAAGTGATGCTCAACTGATATCAATGCAAAACCAATACATAGTGACAGGTAGATGTGTCATCACCATCCCTTACAATTATGCATATCATCGCTGGGGCAACAGGACCTTGTATCTACAAAATGTCAAATGTTCAGGAGAGCAAAAAAACAAGGCAGCCAAAACACTATATCAAACGAGATAGTCTTTCCTCTGACATGCCATGGTGGCTTCATTTTTGGAGTAAGACAGCTAGGATTTGGATAGGACATCACTTAATTGATGATCTGACCATTAATCCAAAAAAGTCATTTTCACCAAAATTTGAGATTCAAGGTCTTGTCACCCCAGCAACAATAATTACATGGTACAAATGTTTGTATATGAAAATGCTCTGCTATTAGATGACCAACTATCACAGTAATTACTGGCACTCTTCAGTTGATATGCTGTGTTCACTCTTTCCCACACAGGCCTAGTCCCAAATTATCACTGATGCTGGAAGCAATCAGGAAGTGCAAAAAGGTATGTAATAGGGTGCATTCCCCAATCAATATCCAAACAAGGACATTCCACATGATATTGTTAAGGCCAGGTTGGTTGTTTAGATAGTGAGGAATGCTAAGAGTCTACATAATTTTCAGATGTAAACATTGGGACAATTCTGTGAGTGCTGTCTTATACCATATCCAGACTTGAATAGTCGCCTAAGTTTTAAAGGTATGCCCATTAATCTGTGGACCTGAAAGTGAATAAAGTGAGTACATAGGGAATAGGATCTAAACATATATAAAGGATCTAAACATATATGAAGGATTTGAATGTGTGCAGCACAAACTATCCAAGTAATATATATAGTAGTAATTTCTCAGCTTTTAGGAATTAATATTCATGATTTGGGAACAAAAAGTACAAATGGAAATTCAGTTGAGATTTTGTACTCTGTGACAATCGGCTCTTAACCCTAATCCCACTGGGTTTTTTGAGGGACTTGAAACCACCGGGGGGGGGGCCTTTTAGGCCCCCCCCCCCTTCAGATCTTGGTCGTGGATCGCGCGATCCTCGCGAAAATTTGCACTGAGGTAGAGGCCAATGTAATCTACAAGACTGTATAGTTAGATTTTTCAAATTTTAATTTATGTATTTTATATTAATTAATTTATGCTAATTTATGCAAAATAATATTTTTGCCTATAAATCAAAAAATAAAGCTCCAAGACTTCTAATTTTTGTTGAACATATTCTTTTCAATATCCTCAACAATAATATTGAAGCCAAAATTCTGCTTCATAATTATTTCTTATGTATTTTATCGTTATTGAATTTCTTATGTATTTCTTTGTTTTTTACTTTTTGTTTTTGTTGGTTTTTTTCGTCAATATTTGTCACAGAACTTTTTTAAAGCATAATCAGGCTAAAATAAATCATTATCAGCCATTGAAAGTAAAAATATTTGTTTTTATATGAATTAATTGCAAAAACACAATTTACATTGGATTTGTACACAAAATCACGTTTTTGAGCAATTTTTTGGTCGACAAATTTTTTTTAAAGGGGCGTGGCTTCCAAACGGTATGCCCGGGAGCGACAAATTTGGTCTCAAAAGTTGCGCGATACTTGAAAGAAAAAAGTCATAACATGTCGCGGCGAGAGCATCACACGTTGCGGAATAATCACGCGAAACGTCGAGGGGGGGGGGCCAAAATGCCCCCCCCCCCCCCCCCCGTGGGAATAGGGTTAATACAACTGTAGTGCAATTTGTAGTTCAATTGGGGGTAATGATAAAAGCTTTTGGAAGGAGATGGTAGTATTGGTAATCTGATGTTTGATGACATGCTGTGTGTTTGCATCGCTCAGGTGAAGACAAATTTAGGCCGGGGAAGGCTCTTCATCAGGCTGGCCCTGAACTACAACCTCCTTGGGACCCCTATTGAAGTCATCACCAGAAATTCAGAGCTGCTCAATGTAAGTATTAAACCCAAACAGACAGACTGCAAGTACACAAAAGGACTTTTACAACATCCTCAATTTCCCCATTGTAAATGTCACTTGGGATGCAGAAATGCTTCTCCAGTGTTTAACAAACACATTCAAACTAATCAAACGAAACAAGCAAACCCTTTGACAAAGCTCTGAGCAGGTTATCTCCATAGAAATCATCAAGATCAGAAATTCTGTGCTACTAGAAATAATTACCGGTACACATAAAGTGGAGAAGAAAAAAAAACCCAAAACACAAGAAAGAGTAGAAACACAGAAAAAATTTTGAAACTGCCCAAATCCCCATGGTGAACATTGCCTAAAATCTAATGGTGCTCTTTATAGTTGATACAAGCAAAAACAAACAAACAAACAAAACAAAACAAAACAAACAAACAAACAAAAACCTATCCAAACAAACCCCTTATCAATAGAATAAGGCAGATTTTCTGGATGACTGCCAGGATGTATATTTTGTTTGATTATTGAATCGGGTGTCTATAGCAGAGGATATCTATTAGCAGTAATGAATATCTCATCTAAAGACTATTTTTAAAGGGGATGGCTAGTAACTGATAAATGGGAATCAGTGAGAATGCTGAGGGATGATTGTTCCAATCCTTGTGGGATTCATTTAAGAGTACATTATATATCTACTGTTGTGTGAAAATTATTTGCTTCAGAATGGTCTCATATTCAAGTAATGTGCAGATTAATGCCCCGTCACTGACCAGGCACGCTTACCTGGAAACATTAAACTGCACATTACTTGAATATGAGACCGTTCTGAAGCAAATAATTTTCACACAACTGTAGATATATAATGTACTCTTAATAAACGAATCCTACAAGGACTGGAACAATCATCCCTTAGTATTCCCACTGATCAGTTACTAGCCATCCCCTTTAAAGAGAGAATAATATACATGTGTTGTTTATTTCTTATTATGTTTTTCTTGATGGTTTGCGTTAGTATTTCACATACAATTCCACTGGGTTTCTACCATATTTAGATGTTCTCATGCAGAAATGAACAGAAAATCAATGAGTGCTCATATGGCTGGGCTGAGAAGCAATCAACCAGGCTGTAAATGAAATGAAATGAATATGAAAAGGGTCTAGAAAAGTATTTTTAATTCAGCTGTTGTTTCATTCATTTTCATGAATTTCAGGTCTGGTACAACACCTCAGAATCCATCATCGGCAATGAGCTGTTGGGAGGTCAGTGATGTGAATTTGCAAAAATAATGCTAAAATTCACCTTGGAAGGTGTTAGGACATTGATTTCTAGAATAAAATTAATGCAAAAAGGCTTCACTTTTTATCCCTTTCCTGAACTACAATGTGTATGTACAAAGTCCCGTTTTGGTTAAAAGGTTTATACAGTTCCGAAGGCTGCATATCAGATTATAATATGTGTTCCTCACTGTAAATGCAAATTTTCTGTATCAGATACAGTGTATATTGCTTGTGATATGGTACATGATAAACACGAAGGTGATGTTACTGCATAATATTCTCTGCCATCGCTTTCATAGCTGAGGTGTTCTTTTTTTTTTCTCTCTCTCTCTCTGTCTGTCTTATGTACATATATATAAGTATGTGTGCATGTATGTATGTACATTGTATTTATGTATTGTATTCATATGGGTAATTCCATTAAAAAGGGTCCCACTAGGTAAAGGGATCTTATAGTTTTGGTTGAGACCTAATTTCAGGTTTCTAACATTTTTATGTGAGATAATGAGAAACCTCTTATGACATATGAA
>CM067064.1:6852500-7356988 GCA_033980235.1 Diadema setosum
TCAACTTCCCATAGCGACAGTCAATCAGGAAGCTGGATTCTTGTCATTACCATAACAACTGTCATTTCAGCAAGATTTGTTATCATATCAACTTTTTATGAAATAGGACCCCGGTCCCTATATGACTTGTATGCCTTGTAGTGGTAGGGTTTATATAAGGAATATCTTGTTCTGTGTTATGATAGTGATGATTATTGTTATCATCCTGGAATTGAGAGTATACTACCAACTTTCATTACTGGGTTGAGAAAATTAATGTGGGTGAAAACATGCTGTCAAAGGGCGTAGGCAGTAGACAGAGTTCGAACTCGGATCTTCATTTTGAAAGTCAAGAATCTTATAAACTACACCTCAGTACCCTCACAGGATGATGGACAAAACATCACGTGACAGAATGACGTCATAGGTGGCTGTGAAAGCATGGGTAATATATTTTGGTTGCGCTTTCATGAGAATATTTCTACGGGGACATTGTGTTGACCAATAAGACAGTAAAGTCCTTTGTACAGGAGGAAAAAAGGGTCAGCACAAATTATTTTCTCTAGGAAGGTCTGTTGAACAGAATGATATAACTGTCCTAAAAACAAAAAAGAATTAATGAAAAGCAAGAAAAATAAATCTCTTATGAATGCAATGCGCACAAAATAAGTCATAATACATGAATTAAAAGGTGACATGACATTAAATTTGTTCCTGCGACAATTGCTCCGGTCTTATTTTTTTCCCCCAAGGACTTGGGGTTAGAGTTTTGATAGGGATATAAATAGGTGCATGGTATAATGTGAAGATTAGGACTAGTGCTGGGTTTATGTTTGTGGTTAGAAATTATAGTTGGCTTATCGTGCAAAGATTTCATGAGAGCAATATTGTAGGAACAAATGTCAATGAGCGGAATACTACAAAAGATAATTATTCCGGGAAATCTACACGTAAAATGGCGCCCTCTGTTGAGTTTGCTGCAGCAAACTCTCCTATCTCGAAAAGGGTGACGTCTGGGGACTACATTGCAATGGCGCTGATACAAGCCGAGACTCTTTATTCTGTACAGTGGTATACTGTTGGAGCAACTGATTAAGATCGGTTCAATAGTCAATAATCAGTCAACAAACAAACTACATGTATAACTCTCTATAGGAGTGTTAATTTTACCATACTTCCCAGGCACTTAGTTTGGATTTGTTTTTTTAAATAAACACTTTTCTATTTTTGATGTGCTCACAAGGTTAGGATGAGAGACTGTAATAGAACTTGAGGAGTTGTTAATGCTATTAATTGAGTATGTCTTATACAACATTCAACGCCTTGTTTCTTTTCTTGACATTCTTATTCAGACTTGATTACCTCCGAATTGTTCAGTACAATGACAGGGGCAGTAGGATGTCGATGGAACGATGTTGATTAAAGGAGACCTCCGGATGATTTTTCAGATTTTCTTTACATTTGAACAACGATAAATTACCTGTACTGAGTACAGAGTTTAAGAATCTATAGTGATTGGGATGAGGAATAAGAATGTTTTCAAAATTTATAACAAATTACAATAAACAAGGATGATGACATGGCAGCCTCACCATATTAATGCATGAGTTGGGGCTCAAGGAAACAGAACAAAAGAAGAAGGTATGCATACATTCTTCACAGGTGAACATGTCAATCAAGCAGTATTGTAATGGAATTACACTGCTTCATTTCTGAAATACGTGAGGCTCCTATGTCATCAAGACTGTTCAGTGTAATTTGTTTAAGATTTTTCAGAGTATTGGTTTCTCTGCTCAAAGACCACAATAAATTCCACAAATCTACACATGGATCTGTCGATTTATGTACCACACAATGTGAAATTATGAAAATCGTCTGGAATGCCCCTTTAACATGAGGTATACCTCATCTTAATCAATGTCGTCCCAGCGACGAAACATTTTGATATGGGGTGAAGGTGACAAAGTTGTTTGTTTAATAGATACTTTATTTTCTGCAAATCATAAAATCAATCAGCAAATCAATATACATAAGATACATAATCATGAACATGTGGGAAATATACAAAGTAAATTCAAAACAGGGTCGTTTGACTTGCATACACAAAGATATAAAAGGAAATTAATGATATAATATACTGTATGCATGTCTATGCAGCGGGGATTACAACAATAATTGTAGTTAAGAAGCAATTATGCAGAGGGCCGCCATTGTAAGCATAACTTGAAAAGATGGCCGGCCCGAGTTTTGCCATTGACTTTTACCACTTCCTCAACATCTTAAAGCTCACAGTGATTCAGTTGTTTTTCTTAGCTGTTTTTCTTTTTATTTAACCTGGCCAAGCGTTGTTAAGACCTCATGTCCATGGTCGGTTGATTATTAGCGAACTTTAGATCTGCGACGCGGACCGTCAGACGATGATTGCGTTGACCGTTCTCCGCAAGTCTCTCCCTGCGTCGTGTTGTAAAGTTTCGCGAAGACGCAGCATGTACAAAATGATATAGCGCCCACAGCTATTATGTCGTTCGTCATAATGGTATCAAGTAGCTCTCTGCGTGGCGAATTTGAGCGGACGCTAAAGTAATGATCCGGAACCGTCGTGAGTGAAAAATGTCGTGACGACGCCAGATCGATTTTTGACAAGATGCGCAGAACAGATTTTTTTTTCTTCCTCGTAACGTCAAAGGAAATGAGTAAAGAAATAAACAACAAACAAACAACAAACAAACAGATAAACATATCAAAACGATCACTCCAATTGCGATCTACGCGCTTGAAGTAATCTAGATTGATAATATAACCAAATCAACGCCCTGCGTTTGATCTTCTTTTTTTCCCCTTCTTTTCTACTGGTAATATTTCGAAGTCCCCACGAGAAATCTTTACATTCAAGGCTCCCGTCACTGTAGTAATTTCCCCACTCCAAGCAGTATCTTACAGACTTCTCAATGTATGATACATTTTACTTTCCTCATTTTACCTTCTTTTTCGGCCCCTTCTCCATTACTCCTCCTCTCCTCTCCCGCTAAAGTTTGTTCGTTTGATTTCTTTTTTTTTCCCGAAGTGATTTCCAAGTCAGCGCCGCATTTACTTCACATTCAATTCCATTCAATATCAATTTCAATTCTATTCGATTTCAATTTCAATTTCATTGTGGCTTCGCATACAATGATTATAACGATGAAATAACTCCGGTAGAGAAAGAGAGCAGGTATGAATTGCGGAGGGTTGATATCTACTATAGAAATACTTCATTCATAACCACCACTGTAACCGTCACAACAAACATTACTGTTCGTGATTTTCTGCTCATTCTCATGGTTGTAATCATACCTGTTATTAATTTTTTTTTAATGGTTCATGACTTATTAGTGTAACTTAGAAAATCATCTTGCCCACGAGTGCGCAGAACAGATTTTTTTTTCTTCCTCGTAACGTCAAAGGAAATGAGTAAACAAATAAACAACAAACAAACAACAAACAAACAGATAAACATATCAAAACGATCACTCCAATTGCGATCTACGCGCTTGAAGTAATCTAGATTGATAATATAACCAAATCAACGCCCTGCGTTTGACCTTCTTTTTTTCCCCTTCTTTTCTACTGGTAATATTTCGAAGTCCCCACGAGAAATCTTTACATTCAAGGCTCCCGTCACTGTAGTAATTTCCCCACTCCAAGCAGTATCTTACAGACTTCTCAATGTATGATACATTTTACTTTCCTCATTTTACCTTCTTTTTCGGCCCCTTCTCCATTACTCCTCCTCTCCTCTCCCGCTAAAATTTGTTCGTTTGATTTCTTTTTTTTTTCCCGAAGTGATTTCCAAGTCATCGCCGCATTTACTACACATTCAATTCCATTCAATATCAATTTCAATTCTATTCGATTTCAATTTCAATTTCATTGTGGCTTCGCATACAATGATTATAACGATGAAATAACTCCGGTAGAGAAAGAGAGCAGGTATGAATTGCGGAGGGTTGATATCTACTATAGAAATACTTCATTCATAACCACCACTGTAACCGTCACAACAAACATTACTGTTGATTTTCTGCTCATTCTCATGGTTGTAATCATACCTGTTATTAATTTTTTTTTAATGGTTCATGACTTATTAGTGTAACTTAGAAAATCATCTTGCCCACGAGTGCGTTGCACTCTAGACGTTGGGATAAAGGGCGGCGTTGCCAATATAAAGTCGAGACTGCTTACGGAGTCCTACAGCAGAAGATATGAATTCCCTTCGTATGGTGTAACGAACCAACAGCCAAATTGGCTGTTCCAAACATTTTCTTCAGTAGGTGTAGACACACTGAGCCGACTAGTACGTGAAGAAGCTACGAGAGTGTTAATCATTGTAAAACAACTTAAATACGGACCGCAATAATTTCATCCATTTTCGCTCGAAAACGAGTTGCGCTTGATCTCGACACCCTGGGTAACAGGGGCGGCGCTGTTCACACTTCCACTTGACTCCGAACTGTGTATTAAAGAAAGAGAAACAGCGATGGAAAAAAGGAAGGAAAGGAAATAAGATACATATATAAATGTTCTTGAATTTCAGAAATCTTGCTTTATGCAAGCGCTATTAACAATAAAAGTTAGTGGACACAAATAACTCAATTCCATGTTAATTTCCAAATGTATGTCAAATGAACTGACGATTATTTTTTATATATACACAAGCCCATCGGGCAATTGATTTTGATGAATTTGGATACACATTCAGTTCTCCGTAGTACTCCCAGAAAGCTAAGTCACTTTGAAAGAGTATCAATGTATGGTCTTCTATCATCTCAATATACTTCGTTTAATGCATAGGTTAAACGGTATACGTCGTATAATATTATGTAGACCTAGTGGTTTTAAAAATTACCTTTTAAGTTTGACGGTGCTCAAAGGTTGTATGTCCGAGTCCGCTGTGGAGAAGAATGTCACCATCGATGACGGTTGTTCGGTGATCTCAACGCGGAAGGACCCGTCTGCTGAATTCGTGCTCCGTTCTAGATCCATGGTGACCCTGTAGTAGTTCCCCAGTCCCGACCCGCCGCGCGGACCGCCGCAGCGCGACCTCACCGACGACCCTTGCGCGTTGGAAATGTTGCATCCGTTCTGTGTGCGCGCGCCCTTGCCGCCACCCCCGCGCATCCTCACGAAGACGAAAGCCGTGATGGCAGCCACGAGAACCCCGCTGAGTATGGTGACGAGTCCCGCAATGAGCACGAAAATCTTGCTGATGATGGCGCCCGTTGTGAGGAGGATCACGCCCACCAGCACGATGGGGGGACTGAGTATGAGGAGCGTCACTACGATGGTGCTGCCGGCGACCTCGTAGAGTTCATGCGCGTCCGCGCTGACGCACCGATGCACACTAGAATGGCGCTCGCCCTTGTTGGCTCCGCTGGACTGCTGACGGGAGGCCCTTCTTGTTGCGACCACTCCTTTTGAAGGTTCGCTTTCCTGGGGCCCGGGATGGTCATCATTGGTCGGCATCTCGATGGGATTAGGGTTTTTGTTGGTGTGCTAAATAATTTCGTTTTTGGTTTTACGATGCAACTCCGGATCTCAAAATAATTGAAGGAACGATATTGTAACTTTTAGGATCACATCACCGCGGTGTCGCTGTAAGAATAGACTGATATTCATTATCGATGAATGCAGATCTCACCATGATTACTAACTACACATGTAAGTGCATATCAAACTTTAGGAGTTTTTTATTATTATTATTTCCAGCAACACTTCTATATCATTACTCATATTAAACGTGCATTACAGACACCCGATGGAAGGTTTCCTTCTTGACTAGTTCCATCGACTAGAAGTTTCGAAGACGATCAAACTGCTTAACCGGCAACAATGAATCCGAGTGACAGAAGCATTCCCGCTCTTCCCTTTCGGAACACGACGTTGGGTTCACGAAGACCAAGTGTGCATTCTGATGCCTACCGATCGTGTACGACGCCCTCTGTGTTTCGCGAGCGCAGGGTTGCGGAAACTGGGAGAGAAAATCATTGATATCCAGGATGACAAAGTTGCATGGACTGCGTAGGTAGAAAAACGCTTTTCACTTCAAGGTCTCCATACACACACGTGCGTCAAGTGAAAGATGTTCTTGGTTGTCGTCTCGTATTTCGCTTTTGTTTCAGATACCGCGACAGCTGGATCAGAAAGAGTAAAACAACGGTGAACGTAGTAACAATAATATTGCGCAAGTTCATAGAAGTTTGATCGATGAAACAAAACGTGCGAAAACGTGCAATTACACATCATGACTACGCATAGAGTGAGTCGATTGTAAGAATTATTATATACCAAAGTTTATAGGAATGAGTTTCGAGTCAAAGTACACCTTTGCTGAATATTCACTCAATTCGACAAAACCACCCCTGACGATCTCCTCATTATGCTTCACAAACATCCGAAGTTTATGAAATATATTTTGTTTCTTTACCTTTTGTTTTAACAACTATAACTTTGATATATCACCCCCCCCCCAAAAAAAAAAATATGCTGTCTTGTTTATAACATTATGCCCAATGTTAATAAGAATTAGCGTATGGGACAAGTCATTTTTCAGAGTTTATCTGTTGACCTTTAACCTTTCAGCTGACATGTTTTTCCAGATTTTGCCTCAGACATACATTATTACACATTAAAGACATCTGCAACACAGATGCTGCTATTCTCCTGTACAAAATAAGTTACTTTAAATATCTTACATCTTGCACAATTATTAATCGACGAGTGAACACTGAATGAATTATACTACAGACTGAAATGACTATAGAAGTACAGTGTATAATGGAAGTCTAACCAATTTTTATAGTTTCCGAGAGCGCAGCTACAAATAAAAAAATGCTTTGTCACGTAGACCTCTCATATTCTCTCGTTTTTAATTTGATATTTGATATCAGGTTTATTTTTGTCTTTAATATCAAGCTGACATCTATATTTTGTCTTCAGACTTGAAGAACAAAGGAAAAGCACACATTTAGGTTATTCCACTCTGATTGAATTAGCTATAAGTGCGTTGGAGTGGAAATAAAACGTTTCATTTTGGATGACATCACTTTTTTCGTGACGATCTGAAATTGCATTTGCAAAGAAGGACACGTCAAGATCGCTGTATGGTAATTGTGCATTGGATGTAAGAAGGGGGTGAATTTATTGTGCAAAGGCAGGCACGCTCTTTCCTCGATCTACGTCACTACATCACCATAACAGTATCGACTTAGCCAAGCAGGTTCGCAAACCCGCTCGCGTTGTTGGCGTTATTTTCTGGGAAACAGAAATGCCCCAAGTTATGCAAGTATGATGATTGACATTGGAACATGTTTTTTTTTTTTTTTCATTCAAACTCGGGTGGGGCCGTTCAGGCCACTGAGTGCGAGTCACCTCACCAGGGACATTTTCTTCCTGGGAGATAAAGCACAGTCTTTTACCTGCCTTTATGTTGGAATAATTTGAAATGACTGCGAAACGGGGGGGGGGGGGGCTAATGGAAAGAACACACAGTGTTCCACAGTGTGAGAAACACAGTGTGAACATATTGTGAACACAGTGTGAACTCTCTTCACACTGTTAAATTCGAGTGTTTTAACAGTGTGGACACAATGTGAGTCATCAATTCACAGTGTGAAACAAAGCATTACTATGTGAACACTCTATGAAAACCACACCACAGTGTGAAATCATCCTCACACTGTTAAATTCGAGCGTTTTCACATACTCGATTACGTCACACACACACACACACACACACAAACAAACAAACAAACAAACAATACAACGTTCTGCGGCCCTGCATTGTATTTCCATGAATCAACAAAAGCGCGCTCTCACTCAGCCAGCTTGTTTTCATGCTTAGAAAATGCAACACAAAAACGAAATCAAAGGGCTTTACATGGTGACACCACTTCCGTTACTATGGTTACCAGAGTTGCACGTTATTTCAAGCTACGACCGACTCTTTCATCGATGTATACGACTAATTTCATGCAGGTTAGTTGGAATGATGTGACCTTGATGTTTGCCGCAATTATGATTATATGAAATTGAAAAAAAAAATTATTTTATTTTCTCTTACTTTTTGTCTCCCTCTCATTTTCTTATCTTTCATCTTGTTTTGTTGATCCTTCAAAAAGTCTGATGAATATTTGCTCATGGCATCGCATGCTGCGCTTTCACTGCTACGATATTATGCAAGTGGTTATGTCACAATATCAAAACTCCTTTTAAGAAAATATGAAGGAAATTCAAGAGTCTCTTTTTCTTGGTCATTTCTTGACCTAGCTTCTCAAGAAGGAACAGAGAATAATAAAAATGTTATTGTATAGCAATAATCATTGTAACTCAGATAATATGTTTATTTCTTTGTTTTTGTGAACACAAAGTGGAATAGATTCAAATCAATCAATCAATACTTCTTATAACATATCGCAGTAACAAGTCAAGGGAATGTGTAATTTTTATGAATATGACGATTTGCTGTTCTCCTTTTACTTTAATTTTCGTTTCATCACAACACAAGATGCAGAATGAAGTATGATAATAATGACATCACGGTATACACAACATTATCCACATGCAACGGATCAAGTTTATCAGTGTATATCAGTGAATAGATTATTTTGATTATGGTTTACATTTTTGGTAATCTAGGGCCACCTCTCATCATATTATGATGGCAAGATCAGGCTCAAAAGACCAAATAAAAAAAGTAGCAAGGAAAAATAACAATGCATTTATTCATGCACGCGTGCCAAGCAGGGCCGGCGCAGCCGTGGGGGCCGTGGGGGCTCGGACCCCCACACTTTTTGTGCACCATACAAAGGAATATATAAGGTGTCATCACTTTGGGCCCCCACACTTTTTTCAACCCGGAAGTACGTAAGTGGCACTAAAATAAAAATAGATAGAGATCTTGAAGTATGGCGTGTTTTCTCTGAAGACCTTTTTTTTTTTTTTTTTTTTTTTTGCTTGTCAGCTGAAGAAACCCGGAAGTGGACGGGGAGAGATGAGCTGAGGACTTTTTTTTTTTTTTTGAACACTGTCGTTGTCGTGGAGTAGTCTCCTTATCCAGTCATTACAACACCAAAACTTTAAAAATTCATAACTTTTGCATCGATTGTCCGATTTTCCTCAAACTTTCACTGATGTGTTCTAATAATGTTGCTGCTTTCACTCAATCCACATTGCTCTTTGAGTTTTGGTTTCCTTTAAAGGCAGAGAAAGAAACGGAGAGAGAGAGAGGGAGAGAGAGAGAGAGAGAGCGGAAGTTTAAGATACCCCCTCCCCATTCCTCAAATCCTGCATTAGCTTGGTCGGTCGCGTTCGAATATATCTTACTTTGCCACTTCATATACTTGACTGCTTTAAGTGCGCATGTCGATAGCTTATCGCGCTATGCCGCGCGGTTCCGAGCAAAACTCTCAAAGAAAGCCAAAGAAATGAAGACACAAACCAAAACAAAACCCACCACTGCATATACCCACACCCTTCAATAGTTGAAACGTTTTGATGGTCATTGTGAGAGCCTGCGCTTCTATATTTGGTACGGCCGTCAAAAATCAACTGGGCTCGTTTTCAGTGATTGATCGCCAGACGGGAATGAGAAGAAAAAAACTCTCCACGGTCAATGACGGTGTCTACCGTACTGATTACGCGCCACCATCTATTACGTATACCGCGCCCGAAACAGTTTCTATATTCAGCACTCTTCCCTTCCTTGTGTGTATGTGTGTGCGTGTGTGTGTGTGCTTTGTACCTGCTGTTGTAACGATCGCTCTCTGAGCTTTGATCATTTCGGCTTATGGTTCAACTTTAACGCAAAATTAGAAGAGGAAACCTTCAATTTTTGTCTCATCGAAATAATGCTTCTGCTTGTAAAGGCATCCACTTCCCACAAACTTGACGTCAACAGCAGTATGAATGTCGAAATGTTGTCCACTGTTCAGAAGTCACTATGTGGCAACCACAGTGGCATGCTATGATCTATGCGTTATTTCATACTTTCAATGCACGTGTTGAATAAAAAAAAAGAACTCTTACACAATATGTGTTTCAATGTTCAACTTTGATACATTCTCCTTTCTTTTAGTATTGTTGTTAATATTATCATTATTATCATAATTATTGTTATTATTATTATTATTGTTATAATAATAATAATAATAATAATAATAATAATAATAATAATAATAATAATAATAATAACAATAATTGATATGATTTATATAGCGCCAAATCCACTCTGCAGAGTGCTCTATAGGCGCGGAAGGAAGAGAAAGTGAAGGAGATAAAGGACATACAAATATCAAGTACATGTAATAAGTAGTCAAATTGAGGCTTTAAACAAGTGAGTTTTTAGACTGCTTTTAAAGGAGTCTGATGAAGAACAATTTCTTACGGCTGAAGGTAAGTTATTCCATAAGGTGGGAGCAGCATGGCCAAAGGCACGTGTGCCCCATATTGTAGTGAATCTTGGAATTATCAGAGAACCGGAGTTGGATGAGCGTAAAGATCTAGCAGGGATGTAATTATGGAGTAAGTCAATGTTATACTGAGGAGCAGCGCCCTGAATGTAATGAAAAGTCAAAAGTAAAATCTTAAAAATAATGCGATCTTTGACTGGTAACCAATGAAGTGATCTCAAAATAGGGGTGATGTGAGTGTGCTTCTTGGATAGTGTGATGATGCGTGCTGCCGCATTTTGAAGCCTCTGTAGCATGGAGAGCTGAGTTTGTGGTAAGTTAAATAAGACAGAGTTTCCAAAATCGAGCCTAGAAGATATCAAGGCATGGACTAATTTTTCGGTAGAAGAGCGGTTCAAATATTTTCTAATGAAGCCGATATTACGAAGTTGGTATCTTACAGATCTACAAATGCTAGAAACTTGATGAGACATAGTCATATTACAATCTAGCATTACACCCAGGTTGCGACAGGTTTGGGACACACTAATTGACATGCCGGAAAAAGAGATGAAATTAAACCAAACATTAAAAACTCAGATTTATCCGTATTCAATTTCAAAGATTGTGAGTTCAGCCATGAAAAAACATAATTATTATTATTATTATTATTATTATTACATCATTAATATTATCATTATTATTATTAAATAGTTTCAATCAGGATACTTGAGTTTTAAGTTGTTTCTGTTTCTTACTAATTTAACAAATAATATAATAACACTTTATTTGTATCAGGATCACATAGGGAAGATTTTATTCATTTGCTTCGGTGCAAAAATAATGATTACCATGTCATCATCTCGCCGGCAACTCTGAATTTCAATGCAGACTTTATAATAGGGTAACACAAATGGATATGATATACAAAATCAGGGGGAAATTAATCACTTACTTGACAGGACATAGATTCTAGTCTGCTAGAACTTGATGCAAATCTAAGATCGGTCACGAAGCTAGTGACTTACGAGGTTTTGATAGGTAACCGACTCAGTGTCAAATTACGGCAAAAAAGTGTTATATCTTATGTAGCGCAAATAATGAAAAGTAA
Organism: Diadema setosum; assembly: GCA_033980235.1. Classification (NCBI taxonomy): domain Eukaryota; kingdom Metazoa; phylum Echinodermata; class Echinoidea; order Diadematoida; family Diadematidae; genus Diadema; species Diadema setosum. The sequence continues at coordinate 6,864,015 of CM067064.1, forward strand.
AGATGTTCCTATTGTGTTGATTTATTTGAATGGTCATTCACCCTCCGGTTGTGCATATCTTATCATATGAACACAAAGATATATACACAATCAATTCAAAGCCATACTGTTTATGGTGTTCTTCCGCAAAACGAAAACGTTTGATTTCTGCAAGTTTAATGGTTATCATGAATTATTTGAAATCATAAATGTATCTCATTAGTGATCATCACAAGCTTAGTGATGATCACTAATGATTGATCAATGATCACTAATGATGATCAATAATGATCACAATATTATATTGTATTGAATTCGAAAAAGTATGATGTTATTTGAAATATGATGTATTACGTGTACAGATGAAAGAGAATAATAGATATCCCAGTAAGGGAAAAAAAAGTAAAAAAAAAAAAAGTCACAAGCTTTGTCATGTTTCATGATGTACACAAATGAGAGTAATAATGATATCTAGGGCTTGTCTGGTGCTAGACAGTTATTTTGTCAGAATTGCATGTACACGATATTTCTCAGTTTTCGTTCCACTGATTGTTTCTACTTTATTTTTGCTTTGTAAGAAGTATTCACTATGACTTCAAATAAATGTACAAAAGTTATGTAAATATTCTTCTGGTTTCATCGGCTTTTTAAAGTACTCAGTTCATATATTATTAATTTCAATAGATTCCTATATTTTGTAGAGAACGTATAATTGGGGAAAAATTGGGATCGAATCAATCAAGTGGTTTCACTCCTCAGATTTTGTCGCGACATGATATTGTACGAGTTAGTTCTAAGAAATTCGATTTGCAAATCAAACTTGTTTCAGCCTAAGGGACATCCAGTCGATATGGTGCAAAACGAATATTAGTTACGCGTTCTGGCTTTTCACTTTTCTTCTTACGTCATCTAAATGCAGAGACTAAAAAAGGGACAAAATGTGAACATGCCCCAAGATATGAAAATCACTTAGTTCTTGACGTCAAGACTCAATTTTACCTTGTGCCCGGGAGAACACACAGATAATTCTGCGGTTCGAAATTTTATCGTCGTCAGAAACAAGGAGTTAAAAACCTTTTAATCGTTGCTATATTGGTCATATATAACATTTTCTCTCTTTTTCTACTGCCTTTCTCTGAACTTGAAAAAAGTGTTTCCTCGCTTTCTTTCTTTCTTTTTTTTTTTGTTGTTGGTCGAATGTATATACAAATTGGTGACAAATGATAAAGCATAATTATGTGTGTATCGGAAACGGATGTTGAATGACTTCCTACTGGGGGAGGGCAAAATCTCGTCTGGGGCACACTTCATGTGACGGTGTGAGATCCTCAGTGAGGGAGCGAAGCGACGAACGGGGGGGGGGGGGGGAGGGTGTGGAAGGGGGATTCCCTTTTCTCACTGTAGGGACTTTTTGTAAAAACAGAGTATAAAACTTGTGTTAATAGAGCTTTAAAAAAATTTCCAGGGAATTAAACATAGTAAATAAAAAAATCACTGCGAAGGACTGAAATTATAACTTATGGGGGGGGGGGGGACATTTCTGTGACGGTGTGAGATCCTCGGCGAGGGTGAGGGAGAGGGGATATCCCCTCCAACGGTAGAGACTTTTTGCAAAAAACAGAACGTAAAAGTCGCGTTTATAGAACAAAGTAAAAAAATCGCTGCGAAGGACTATGATCATAACTTATGAAAACTTTTCATCAAATGTTCATTTTACTACAATGTAAGTACGGGCATGAGCGAGCGAGCTAGCGCTTCGGAATATATAGACCTTCACGTCTAATCAACTAAATTTTGTATTACGCTCTTATTGACTCAAAATAACAGAAGCGCATTTGTCATGCAAAATCCTTATAAAAACATTTATGTATACACATTTGTATGCGCGACGATGCGATCGAGAGCTCAGAATCATCGTCAATTTTCGTTTCTCATGAAAGTACGTACACTGATAGCTGCTTCTAACTATAATACATTATCAATGAGCCGAAACTGTTGGAAATGTTCATGGTAAAGTCACTTAAGTGTTACTCGTTCACCATCTTGGGATTGGTCATTACGTCTAAGATTTCTTAATGAGGATGAGCCGCTGGGTGCATTGCGTGCATATAGGCCATATAGGTCAAGGCCTGCATGCATTGGTGTGCCACTTGCACTTTGTCATTATGTTTTAGTCTGACATGTATTCAGTGATCGCATTGTTCGAGAGATGAAAAGAATATTCTTATATTGCTAGAAAGCAAAAAAAAAAATTGGAAGGTATTACTAAAGGTATGTTTCAGGGGGCACACTCGTCGAAGGATGCGAGGCTATCATCTATACACTAAATTTACTTTTTGCGTTTTCAGTAATGAAATTGGCAATTTTGAGACAAGAAAGTGCCTTTATTGTTCATTTTGGTCTTTAAATAATTTATTAATCATTTTGTTGCAAGGGGGACATGCGGGGGGGGGGGGGGGGGGGGCAAATGCCCTTATACCCACCCCCTCCACTTCCAGCGCACTTGGTTACTTATAGTTCTTACATTTTCCGAAGGTTCGTTACTCCGCACCTTCTTTTCATTTTCGGATTGACGAACCTTATTTCGATTTCGAACTAAAAACATCTCCGGAATAACGAACCTTACAAATAACGAACATCACAGATACTGCAATATGCTGACGTCCATGTTTTCTGCTTTTCAGAGATTACAAGTCGATACAGGTAGGCGTTATATATTCACTTAAGGGGCAGTTCCCCCCAAACATAGATAAGGATTTGGTGAATGTAAAACAGTATCAGTCACACACTTCAACGAAGTTTGAGGAAAATGAGAAAAAAAAAACATGTGAAAGCTACCAATCTTTAAGCTTTGTTTAAACCCATCACTGGTTGAGAAGGCCAAGTAGGCCTACAACAGTTCTTGATGCCATAGCAGTTGGATCCTATGGAAAGAAAATATAAAGAAAAAAAATCGCCATTATTTGGCTTGCATAATGAAAATGCATTCGAATTACCTCCTTCAAAACGCAGGGAGAACAATATAACCCTTCCAGACTTCAATAGCAAGAGATGGAATGTGCACTTTTCATATAAATGAAATATTAAAGAATTCTCTTTATATTTTCTTTAAATCGTTCCCCGACTAGGACATCATGAACTGTCTTAGGCTCCTTATTCAGCAAAGACGGTTTATAGTTTTGGCGTAAATTGAAAACATCCATCACAAAATCTGTCATGAATTCTTTTTCTTACATAGAAAATGTATAGCACAATAGCTGCAAAAGAAAACCTACGAAATCTTTCAGTGGCTGTTTGACAAGGAAACTTAAAGGTAATCGAACTTTGGCAATCCGAAAACTTTGTCATCAGGATAAACATAAGAACTTGGATAAGTGAATGTGAAAATAGTTTCTTGATATAAAGGTCGACATTTTGAATGAGAGAAAAAAAAAACTTCTGCCCGCAAAGTTCCCACAGACATTGTGAATATCAAACCATGTATATGGGTGGGTTTAGTATAAAAACAGAAATGAGCACGAGGGGAAAATCTCACGCATTAACGATTATTTTTCATCACATGCACCAGCCGTTCGGGAAAGTCTTAAGCCGTGCGGACGAAGGAAGTAAAGAGTGAGGAAATCCCACCGACACGTCGAGATTCGGAATAGATTATGAGCCTGAGATGAATATAGCTACTGCGAATTTTGAAAATTTCCATTTTGCTGCCACATTGCCTGCGGTATTTGCATACAGTTAGCAGATTGTCACGCTGTGGCGGCCCGATCAAAGGTGGTTACGTACGGAAGATTTGTATGATGCGGTGCAAGTCCCTCAGCTATTTCGCATATCAACGAAGGTGTTTTTTTTTTTTTTTTTTTTTTTTTTTTAGTATGCAAACAAGCACCCCCACACACACACACACTCGCACGTACATGCACGCTCATACACATTATGTGTGTGTGTACATAATTATGCGTTTTTTTATGGATATTGTATTTAATCTGTATATAATATTTGGATATAAAGAGATAATTGACAGACATAAATCACGCATATTTATAAAAATATATATATATACATTATGGAATATGATCTTGTGTTCATTTGTGTTTGTGTGTTTGTGTGTGTGTGTGTGTGTGTGTGTGTGTGTGTGTGTGTGTGTGTGTGTGAATAATATGTGAAAGACCATAAAAAAGAGAGAAAAAGAAGGGAACATATTTCCAAGGAACTTTGTACTGAGCCTGAAAAAAAAGGTGTAAGGTTAGCACATTAGGAGTACGAAAGTAGGGGGAAAGTGCATTCGACGGAAGGTGAGACGAAATGACTCCGGAGAAGCGTGCAGTACAGGCAAAGACTCATTTTCATCGGCGCCACAATACGATGGGAAAAAAACTGTAGTCGCGGAGTAATATTGGTTCTTGATCCCTGTTATCCCTCCACATTTCTCTCGTCGACTGCATCTCCGTAGTTCTTCGAAAATAGATGTTGCTGTTGTAATGTCGACTTGCTAACTCACCACATTCATCTACTCTGAGCCACAAGGACTTGTATGTAACTATCTATTAACACATTTTTTTTAATGTAAAAAAAGACACACAGAGAAACTAGATGGCTGTCATGTCTCATTTATACAGCAAAGAAGGACGGCTGTATTAACCCCCCCCCCCCTCCAAAAAAAAAAGTGTTAACAAAATAGCAGGTAACTTAATTCATTGTATTCCTTGTGATATCAAAAACAAAAACAAAAACAAACACCAACAATCAATAACAAAAACAAAAGCATTCAAGTTCAAATTTATCTCGTTTTTCTACAGTAAATTATAAACATAAATCTCACTTTCTTCAGTGACCGATATAATTCATTTAATTTGGACAGAGAAAACAGTAATTGAAAACTTACAGTAGGGATACATTGTTGCTGAGGTAACGAAAGTGAAAATAATTGTCAATATGCACTGTGTAAAAAAAAAAACCCCAAACAACCGGAGGGACCCACTAAAAAGACACAGCTTGTAGAGTGTGGGCCCCTCTTGGATAAAAAGTTCGATGCAAAGACATTGGCATTGTATATCTCGTATACATATGGCTGAGATTTACCGAGGGAAAAGAGAATAAATAAATGTACAGGCGGTGCTAAAAAGTGACCTGCCTTATTAGATTATCGACAAGATGTGGTCTGCAAATGCATCTATCAAAATCACGCAGTGAAGAAAAAAAGATGTCACAATTCGTCCAGGAATCGAACGTGTTGAGCACTTTAATCGCCTAAAAGAAGACTCGTAACCATGGCTACGAGAAAGTGGTGCCAATCATCGGATGTTCCGCATCGAGGCAATAGTAGATGCTATAGACAAGAAGTTCACTAGTTATAATACTCACCGTAATTAGATGAATCTTTGTTTGTTTGTTTGTTTCTTTGTTTTTAGCTGCAAACCCTAATGGAAAGAACACAGTGTTTCACAGTGTGAGAAACACAGTGTGAACTCAGTGTGAAATCTCTTCACACTCTTAAATTCGAGCGTTTTAACAGTGTGAACAAAATGTGAGTCATCAATTTACAGTGTGAAACAAAGCATTACTATGTGATTTACAGTGTGAAACAAAGCATTACTATGTGAACACTCTGTGAAAACCACACCACAGTGTGAAGTTACTATGTGAACACTCTGTGAAAACCACACCACAGTGTGAAGTCATCTTCAGAGCGTTTTCACATGGTCGACTATGTGAACACACTGTGAGGCCCTGCGTTCTTTCCAGTATAGGGACAAAGCATGGCCGTCTGTCCTGTCAAATAACATAACAGACTCATTTCGTTTCTTGGCTTTGAGAGGTCTTTCTTGACAACACACTCTGCAGATGAAGAGCTTTAATAATTATGCACATGAGAACCATGTACGTAAAAATCACAAAAGATACCTTTTTTCGCGGTTGACATTCTTGGAAACCAATAAGGAATCCTCTGAAGAATCCTTATTGTTGTCCTTTTCAAAGTATTCTTTGTTGATATGACACCAACAAGTTTGGTGTGGTGCGTTTTTTCAATAAGCTATTGGCAGTGATTGACAAGATTTCTATTGATTTTTATCAAATTCCTATTGATTTCATTGATAACCAGTTCCCTATTTTCAGACGAGAAGACAGTTCTCGATACTTCACAACTCCTTGTCTCTATTTGGTGGATAAACTGCTCTTTTCGTGATACCTCGAATGACCAACTGATGAAATGAATTAGATGAATAAAAAGTATCTTTCTAACAATACGCAACCGACAGCTTGTTGGCATCATTTTGATCATTCATTTACCATGAAATGTGCTATAGTTACATTTTAAATAAAAAAAGGTTATACTGGTTCAGACACCGTTTAGCATTATGATGCCTCAACAATTCCAGAATTTCATCAAGTTGTCGAACTTTAGTGATTGAGCTGTATGATGTTAAAATGCACTAAAAACTGAACTGAATTAACTGAACTGAACTGAAAAAAAATAACAACAAAAACAAAACAAGAATGTTCCAGCATTCACATGCTCTGATGTGACTCATACTGTCACTATCGAAAAATCTTCAGGCTGTATTACAAAATATCAACATACCAACGAACCGTTTACCAAATGGTGTATTCCAGCACTGGTGTGCCGATGAGTAAAATAAAGTATGAAGCATTTTTGCTTTTGAAGCATTTAAAGTTAATTTTTAATCATCATCATATTTTTTTCATAAAGCTTCAGTGGCAGCATGTATACATGACATGCAGCAGAAGCAAGCAACCTTATTTTTTTCCCCAAATTGATAAAATTGTTAAACACTGCCTTTTAGTATACGTAAAGGCTTTTCAATTCAAGATCACTCGATGGTAAAATATGGATATAAATCAATGTAATATTTTAGTTTTCCTGGAGAGGAGACTGACTGAAAAGTAATATCACAGACACTCGGGAAAAGACGATTTAATCTACCGACCCCGATACAATCGATTGCACTTCACAAATTGATTGCGTTTGAACCGAAAACCCGAGGGAGATTTTCCCTGATATTTGAGACGGTGCAGACGATAGAGTCGCGCTAGTTTAGTCGACACTGCGATTTCCCCCATCTTCCGATTTCCAGCTAAATCAGCGATGCTCTGTGGTGCATGTGGACTAATCTATATTGGACATACGTTCCTAGTCTTGCTAACAGTCGGTATTTTTTCTTTATTCTATGTGACAGTGTTGAGCAGTGAATTCAAAATATGTACATGCACGCACACTTCATTCAAAAAGGAGAACTCAGACACTGATGCTAACCTGTAAATAATAATAACATAAAGCGCATTTGTGCACTCCTCATTAGGCCGCCACTCGCACTGTAGAGATCTGTTTACAAGCATCCAGAGCAGGTGAATATGAAATTCAAGTTTCCTACTCCCGATTCGCTTCATATTAGACTTGAAATAGTTGTACATTGACAGAGCTTGCTACGAACAACTGCTATCATAAAAACGTCATGCATGCACATACTATTTCAAGTTAATCCGAGCAATATATTGCTAATGGACATGACGTTTTGCATGAAAATATATATTCGGGATCCCCAGATTCTAACTCTTGACTGTTAAACATATTATTACTTATTACTTAGACAAACTTTCTTATCATTACTTAGACATTAACAGTGTCTCTTATGGAGGATACAACTTTCAGTTGCTATCAATGAATTTCATTTCTAATTTTTGAGTCGTAATTCATTGTTTAAGGATTATGTTAATTTTGCTGTCAGCTTGTCATAGCATGACAGTGGCAGACAAGTTGATGAGACGCTGGGCTATCTAGAGAGAATGATAGAGAAAGGGGGGTGGTCTCTTTTATTCATCTTCTTAATTAGGAGGCTTTCTGGTAACAACTACTCTTGTTTGATGTCAAACATCACGCAAATCTAAAGCAAAGAAATCCGAGAATAAACACACGCTTACTCGTTCAACATTGCCGAGCACAACAAAATAACAACATCGTTGCATTCCAATAAAAGAAAATCGCCTTTTTTTCTTAAAGTGCGCCATCAAATAATCAGATGTCATCATTGTCAAAGTTGATGTCAAAATCTTGTCACATTTATCGATTCTCAGTGTAAGATTAATTAATGACAGCGGGAGAGTGTGAACACGGACTGCGTAGTGCCTCCACGAGCCATCGGACTTTACAAGTGTCTGCCCGTATACCACCAGCACAGCGTGTCATCCCGATGTTCTTTAAATAGTTTTGGTTAAGACCTTTCAGGTTTCTAACATTTCTGGTGAGATTATGAGAAACTTCTTTTGAAATATGAAAAAGCACGTAATTCCAAAAGGGTTTATTAGATGAAAATTGGTTTTGAAATGGCTGAGATATCAAAAACAATCCTAAGGTGGCAATCCTAAGGTGGCACCCACCTTTTATTACGATCGCTTTGTTTTACTTTGTTTTTGGATGTCTCAGCCATTCCAAAACCGATTTTCATCATACAAACTCTGAATTACTCTTAGAATGGTATGCTATGTATTATTTCATAAGTGGTATCTTGGTATCTCGTAAATAGTTACAAGCCCAATACTCATCTCCACTAATACTGGATACCATCCCTTTAACGTTTAACCAAGAATAGCATAGATTTGCTCCGCGAAACCGGGGCGTGGTGAGCATATTAGTGTGCTAATATTCTGCCATGGCAATAAATGTCACACGCATGTCTATGAAGATAATAATTCAGCCAGCCATCTATTAGTTCTAATTCTGCCAGCGGAACAATCACTACCCCCTTCTCTATCTTCTTCCCCCCTTTCTCTCCCATTCCTTTCGTTTTTCTTTGTCTCACTTTCTCTTCCTCCCCCTTCCCTCTCCCTTGCAGTTTCCTCCATCTTTCTTCCATCTGTAAAGATCACGCATCCTGCAGATATAGCTTACAGGAACAGGAAATCAGCGAAACCTAATCAGCTCATTACCCATCTCGATTGTCATTAATACACGCAGTAATGGCAACCCGACAGAATGCGTCGGTCTGGTCTACTGTATTCCAACCCGCGTGTTAGGCGTAATGAATGCGCGGCTGATGCGGATGCATCTCGTTGGCAGGTTGGATTATAACCGAACATGAGATAGTATTTTGTCCTACGGGATGGTGTCTCTATCGTTTGCGTCCGAAATATCATTCCATCTGACTACTACAGGTGATTAGATATGGTATAGGCAGCTTATAATCCATGATGTCATGTTTGTTAATATTTTCTATTCGTTACTTCATTTTTTGAATAAAGTCTTGGGAAACGACAGCAAATGACAGAGACACACGCAGATACATACATACATACATACACACATACATGCATACATACACATACATGCAGACATACACACAAATATAATTATGTATTTATATATACAGACATGAATGTACGTGTATATGGTAAAATGCATATCATATTTTTTGAGCTTCTTCTTCGTGCATAATGTTCTTAGCAGACTATCACACACCTGCAAAGGATCTCTTCAAGAGCGTGAAGGTTTAACTCTGGAGTAGAGAAGACGAATGGCTGACCAGAAAAGTTTATCATTGACGTGTTCTCTCTCCGTCCTATTTCTTTCTTAACAAGTTGTGGAAAGAATGCGTGAATCATTTACTCAGGTCCCTTGATATAATTTATTATCCTTGATATATCAGCGGTACGACAAATCAACCCCCTGTGATGGCTTTATACAAGTTTCTTTTCTTATAATCATTACCTTATCAGGCGACGTTTTCTTTTTTTTTCTTTCTTTCGTCCTTTTAGCCTTGCCTTTCTCAAAGGGCACAGACAGTCAATGCCCTTCTCCTCGTCCTCCGTCTGATATTACAGTCAGCTTTCTTCATCTTCCGACTGTGCTTTATCCGTGTTGTTTCTCCCCTTCTATACTCTTCTTTTGCCCCATCCGCCACTTTCTCTTTCGGTCTTTGCTTGTCTCTTCGCTTACGTCATGTTAAGACAATCATCTGCTGTAGCTTTCTTTAAGAGACTCATTAATCTATTTAGCATTTATTGTATTTATCTGCTGTCTTCAACAGCAGCCTGTTACTCCTTCCCTGTAACTCGTGTGTGTTTGATAGTGCTAGCACTTTAGGTATCTTCGTATGATTGCTTTCATCACGATCAAAACCAAAAGAGCGGGATGTTGGCTCTCTTGGTAACGCATCTGCTTTTCAGTCGAATGGCGCGGGTGCGGGCGCGGGGTCGAATCCCCTTGAGTCTTACTGAACAATGTTGTGTGTTATCACATGCCGTCCACTCTTGTAGAGACAAAACACCCTGTTCCTCGGATACCAGTAGGACATAAAATGGAGACCCTGCATGTGGGAGAGTCACAACGGCACGCATGAAAAGATACTGCTTCATTCATTCATCGCAGGGAACATGGTGTACATCCACCAACCCGGTAAAGTGGTCCGCCCCAAGTACATGCATCACATCTGGACTGTATGGAAGACCGGCTAGAGTGAAGGTGAATATAAACTATCCATCCATCTTAGGAGATGGAAAATGAAAACAGACAAGCAAGCAAATCCCCCCAAAAAACATAACACCACCACCATCACCATTGCCTCCCACCTCCACCACCACCACCGCCACCACCGAAATCACCAGAAATCATCAGCATTCGTCACCCACACCTACCAATACCACCCTCACCACTCTAAGATGATGACCTTCACAATTCTGTATATCTATGGAGTCCACATTGGACCTACGTATGTCCATGATGTCCTAGTAGTGATGCCTGTAAGAAAGAAAAAGTAGAAAAAAAAAGGCCGATGCATAGTTCAGGACTTCCATATATGGATCCCACTGTTATGACTGTGATGGAAAAGTATCATAGACTGCACATGAAACTGTATAGTTAGGACAGACAGACCCTTCTTGACACCGTACCATTATTATAATATCGTGGTTCGGTGGATAAACGTGTGCAGTCCATCGATTTTCAGGTCAGTGGTTCACTGGCAGCAGCGGTTGTGTCATTTGGTAAGGCACTCGGCCTCATTGCCCCGTCCTTCGGCGATCGCCTATTTGAGTGCTTCCTTAGAGGCCACATAGAATACAACAACAACAACAACAACGACGACGACGACGACGACGACGACGATGATGACGACGACAGCAGCAACAACAACAACAACAACAAAACAGTTGATATACAGAATATTTCATATGAAAACCGCTGGCCTATAAAATGTCAGAACCTGAGTAAAATGATTTGCTACTCTCGGAAGAAAAATGTGAATCTTATTTCGACTTCTCAAATTCAGTGCACAAATTTTACAATCCGTCTCAGTGGATAAATACTTACAAGAACCAGATGCGTAATACATGCACTGTCCCAAATGGTCCGCCTGTTAGTAGACAAAGCCTTAAGGATGTACGCAGGCCTACACCCAGAATCAGGCATCAATTCTAACTGAAAGACTATACACGTTTGTAAAGCAGTCTTGTTTTATTTCTGATATAGATTCTTTTTTAAATGTTGGTATTATGTTTTCATATTTTGTCGTTTCGCTTTACATGAGTCCCATTACAAGTTGTGCAATAATACCCCAGTCACTTTTTCAACAGATTGTGGACAAGGATTATGCATTCTTAGTCGCCTTGGCAACCGGAAGAATACCGCATCAAAGAGAAAGGGGGAGGGGGAGTGAGATAGGAAGATATACAGGGAGAGAGAGAGAAGAGAGATACAAATAGATAGCCATTATATTATTATCTATAAGCTACTTCTCCCCAGCTAATGGTGTGTGCATGAATGCGACTTAAATCGAGCAGTCGCAGGAAAGTGTAGATTACGATATGACGGTAAGGTCTTGAATTTGCAAGTTGCGGTAATAATAAACAAAGGTCAAGATGCCAGTATGCTTACATTATCTTATAGAGTTTAAACTCTGCCAGCCTCACACAACTCAAGAATTGACTGCAGCGAATAATTCATGAATGCCTATATGCTATGCACATGCAATTACGCCAGTCTTTTTTTTTTCTAATTCGGTATTTATTAGTAAAAAAAAATAATAAATGGCATTTACAGCAAAGAATAAAAAAATCAAGTGAATTACAGAATCACATAATAAAGGAAAAAAATGCAGCGTAACAAAATGGATACATAAAACATTACATATCAAATTTGACAACAATACCTTGCAGGAAAACTATGCAGTTTCAAATTGAATTTCAAACCTCCATTTTTGAAAATGAGTGTCAAGTTTACCTTTCTTTTTGGAAATTCTTTATTCTACTTCTTCATTATTTTTTAAGTAAGCCTGAAAAGATTCCAAAATACGGGTTTTGTTCTGGAATTTACAAACATATATGAAATACTTTACGGATAGAAAAATATATGATAATATAAGAATCTCCATGTAAACCGTACATTTTCTCAAAATTAGAAAAATTGAAATTTTTCTTTTCCTAATTACGCCAGTCTTCAGCTCAAGAGCCCTGTACTGCGAATTATGTCTGTATTCTGTCATAAAATCGGATCATCAGTCCTCAATGCTGAATAAACTTGACTGAAAGTCGCAATTAGTTTTGTTGTTGTCTTTTACGCGGAAATGCTCCCTTTATCTCTTTAATGCAGCAACGATCAAGACGGTAATATAAAATCCAGCGAAATTGCGTGTTCAAATTTGACCCGAGCTCTTCCGCCTGACTGGGAAATTTACCCCTCATTGTTTGATGAATATCAGAATGATTTTTTTTTCTCTGTTTGTTCGGATGCCTATTTTCCTACGCTATATAAATTCCCTCTGTTTCAGTGAAGATATCACATTGCTCTCATTACTCACCTCTCAGCGTAGAAACTCTGCCTTTACTGGCTTTCGTTAGGTCTTTTTTTCACCCTTGTTAGAAACTCCCGAAATGAATTTGATAGTTCAAAACATTTATTGCACATGAATAAGGAACAGATTGCACATGAATGAAGAAAATATGAAGAAAAATATGGTGAAACATCTAGAAATCAGCAAGCTAACAATAAATAAGGAACATATTGCACATGAATAAAGAAAATATGAAGAAAAATTTGGTGAAACATCTGCAAAAGAAATCAGCAAGCTAACAATACTTGGCCCGCAGGCAACAAACTAATAGATAGAGAGAGATCAGGGACACACGCGGATCCTCTGCAGTTCTCCCTCGTTTCGTCATGTTCAATGACCCGTTCATACAGGGTAGAGGGATGAGCACGCAAGAATCTCTTACATAAAAGACAATACAGACATGAATGGGCAGTTATTATAATATATATATATATATATATATATATATATATATATATATATATAGTTATCAAAATAAGATTGAAGAGGTTATTTATATATATCTTGTGTGAGAGAATAATGTATGATTCTTAACATGTATTGTGATACATATTGCTTTTGTAAAACTAATGTTTTTTTTTTTTACATATGCATTAATCATGATTATGAGAGAATAGGAAATGGTCAACATGCTACCAGAGATTCGCGCCTATTCTTATTTATCGTTGCATTTATCGTTGCATGAAATGACCTCTCTGAACTGTGAGAAAAACAGACAGCCACAGACCCTATATCAGGGACAGAGTGAATGTGAGACGACAGAGGAGCGAAAGAAGGAACGAAAAACAACAACGACAAAAAAGGATATGGCTACACATGAAGAGAAATAAAGTTGCTAAGCCCATGGCTCAGCGACACCTGACGGTGAAAAGAAAACAAACCGAAAACAGCCTGACAAATTAATCTTGTTTGTTGAGTGCCCTTACAGCTAAATGCACACAAGATGAAGAAACATTACGTTGGAGAGAAGGCGCATGTGATACCAGCTTGTCAACACTATGTCATTTCTTCTGTATATAATATTATAGTACACTAGTAAAAGGGGAAGTCTTCTCTACACTCATAAGAAGCGGAGTTGCTTTTTTCTTTTTATCTCTCTTTAACTTTCCCTCTTTACACTTCTGCCCCAGACGAAAGTCGGATGTAAGAAGGAATTTTCACATCCTCATACCAGTATCAATCGTGTCAGATAACACAACTTCATTTCCAAGATATGTCAAAGTGGTTGAAAGATTGATATGAAAACTCACTCTCTATGTCATCTTCTATATCATAGAACATAATTATTTTCGAACTATTTGCAGAATGTGTCGTCATCCAGACATTTTAAGCCAAAGTAGTACGCAGCAAAATACAAATGACATCAAAATAATAACCATGAGTATATAACACGTAAACAATTTCTTCGAATTTGGAAGTCTAACATCTGTTATCTAGAATTCATCGATATTCTTTTCAAGTTTGATTTACTTCTCTCTTGAATATAAGATATCGGGATGGAACTGTATGGCCACTCTCGAAAGTATAGACCTCCTTGAATTGTCAGTTTGTATATTTCATGCATGTATACCAAATTATGATTGCCAATGAAAAATCCGCCTAGGCTCACAGTTGTTTTCGTAGATTTCATGAGATACCTGTCGTCTAAAATCTACAGATTCCGCTGTCGATGCAGTCCGTCTTGTTCATTATGCCAGAAACGATTGAAAGACAATCAATGAACTCTGAATACAACCCCTGTTGACGGGTTCCTGAGTTTTTGGTTTTTTTTTATTATTATTATTATTGAAAAGGCACCCGTGCTCGAGGTCGCTTCGGAAGAGTATTAAAGAAGTAAATGAACTGAATCCATGTACTGCATTTCATACACTTTGATTTGCCCATGGTTTGCTTCGAACATGCTTTCCAGATAAAATGTGAAAACCGATCCATTTCGAGCATGGCTAACATACAGTGGCACCTGTCGGGCATGATACACGCGAGATCTAAAGTCTAAGGTATCACTTTTGATTCTCGGAAACCAATAAGTCTATGCCTTTAAAACCAAATGGTAAACGTCTCCACAAATTTTGATTCTTGGCCTGTTATAGGATCATTTTATGCAGGCCAAGTATCAATAATTATTTATGGAGACGTTACATCAAATACTATTTGGTTTCTAGGGCATACATTTCATTGTTTCCAAGAATCAAGCGCGGTAGCTATAGACTTTACATCTCACGTAAAGCCA
Source organism: Diadema setosum (assembly GCA_033980235.1). Classification (NCBI taxonomy): domain Eukaryota; kingdom Metazoa; phylum Echinodermata; class Echinoidea; order Diadematoida; family Diadematidae; genus Diadema; species Diadema setosum. Next base: position 6,879,063 of record CM067064.1, read on the forward strand.
TCGGAACAATTGCCATCCTGTTGCATGTACATAGATTTTGCGTGGAATACCATTTTCTTTATAATGAGTCATGACAAATACACGTCCTCTGAGGATTAACAATACCGTAGTTACGAAGCATAGTAAATAGACTACTCAATTATTATGTCATCGTCTTGTCAGACCCCGGAGGAGAGTGATTACTCATGAAGCATTTTATACTGATTGTACCGCTGTAAATTTCATTCTCTGAAATAGGCAGGCGTGTCAACAGAGGCCTGCGGTGTTATAATACGCAATTAAAATTACGTTTTATTGTTGTTGTTTTTTTTTGTGCGACGCTCTCCTCCGCATAACATTTGGTGTGTGTGTGTGTGTGTGCGTGTGTGTGTGCGTGTGTGTGTATTGTTCTTTTCCTTGTTTTTATATACAAAATTCTTTTTTTCATTCGTAATATTGACAATGTGGAATTTATGTTGTCTTAATGAAATTTGTGTTATCTTGTCATGAATTAATTTGTATATTGTTTAGATGAAAAAGGGAAATAAAAAATTGAAAAAAATATATATGTATAAACTCCTGCTCCATTCTGGCGCCGTGATGTAATAATGAAGGCGCCCTGATGATTTTCGAAATCTTTCGCGCTCCAACTACACAAAAAATACGAAAATTCTTGGAAGTTTGTTCCTCCATTTCTATTTTCATGCATAATTCCCTATATACATGATATACCCATCAAGGAATTGGCAACCCTCATTGGAAATACAAAATAAATATATTCAACAGCCAATACACACGATGTAAACGATAAAGTGCAGTGCCTGTCGAATCAAATAAACGCACAGACATACATACAGGTGGTATTTTGCCTGCAACTTGACATCTTGAATTGTAAACCACGGAAATCAACCGCATTTTTTTTTTTTTTTTTTTTTAGATCGTTGTTCTTGTCATTTTTGCTTTGGTTAGCAATAGATGCTGAGATTCCAACTTTTCACATGACATCTTCGAACCGGTGTTGGAAATCGATAATGATTTGCCGATGACGACCGTTGCGAGGTCATTTTCTTCCTGAAGGTCAAGAATGTCTAAAATAGAAACACGGAATGACCCTCAGTCCGTCCTTTCCCCCACACTTCATGCTTCCAGTAATTTACCTGACTACCTTAAATAAGACACGGATTCGTCCTCGATAAGGGTAAGACGTGCTCTAGCCTCTGTGGGTATACAGAAAATGAGCAACGTTATGTTTATCGATTTATCTACAATACATTCATTTGATCCGCACAATTACGGATATACAATCGCATATAATATATACAACTAGAAATGTCGCTTTGGCGACTGGTATGCCTCCGCCATAATGCATGATTTTCCCAATAGGTCTAGATAGTACATGTGGACACTGTGTGATTACATTTTCACAAAATTGGCAAAATATTGGAATGACAAGTTTGTCACAAATGTGTTGAATGTTCACCTTCCTTGACGTAGGTTTAATTGGATGAATAGGAGAGCATGTATCTAGGGATTTAAGGACTTAAACTTGACTTTGACCCATTCATACATTTAGGCATTGAGTAATTTTCAAGGTACAGGTGTGGAGAAAAAGTGCAATTTCTGAATTGAATAGTAAATTGTTACCATTTTCATCTGGCCCTTGACCCTAAAATTCATAAGATAATTACTTTCAGGTAGAACATGCATAATATGTACTAAGTTTCAAAGTAACTTGAGCCACTTCCGAGATATGGAGGAAAAAGTTAGTTCAGCACTTTCACTTGATCTTTGACCTTTTGACCATTGAGGCAAAAAGAGAAAAAAAAAACTTTCCAGAGAATTTCTATTAGGTTACACACGCATACACCAAGTGTAAAAAAATAACCCTGCTGGCATTGCATAGATATGAGGGTAATAGTAAAATTTTGAAGTCTTGCACTTGACCTTTGACCCCTGACCTTTGACCCCATGAACCCTACATTAGTACAGTACATGTATATACTATGTTCCATGAAGATACCTTGAACAATTTTCTAAGGTACGGAGAAAAAAAAAGAAGTTTTAATATTTTTACTTGACCTTTTGACCTTTGACCTTTGACCTCATGACCCAAACTTTCACCAGAGAATCTTAATTGGGTAATACATGTATACACTAAGTTTCAAGAAAATCTCTTCAGGCATTCAATAGATATGGTGGAAATAGTGAAATTTTATGTATTTGACCCTGACCTTTTGACCTTTGACCTCATGACCCAAACTTTCACCAGAGAATCTTAATTGGGTAATACATGTATACACTAAGTTTCAAGAAAATATCTTCAGGCATTCAATAGATATGGTGGAAATAGTGAAATTTTATGTATTTGACCTTGACCTTTTGACCTTTGACCTTGAGCATGCGAACTCAAAAGTTGATAGGCACAACTTCACCCCCTAATACACACACACATGCCAAGTTTCATTAGGATACCTCAACAGGTTTCGATAGTTACCTTGTCCACAAAATTCATTACGGACGGACGGACGGACGGACGGACGGACAACCCGAAAACATAATGCCTCCGGCACCACTTCGTGGCGGAGGCATAAAAACACCAATGCACACGCACACAAACAAACGAACAAACGCGATAGATACGAGTTAATGATATAACAAGGATGATGACAAAAATGATGACGTTGATCGCAAAATCACTGAAATAATGCTGTCTGCCAATCCACTCCCTCCCTCCCCCGTTGCTTGCTTCATATAACATAATTAAACTCAACCCTAGATATAGTTTCGAAGATGATCCAAATGTCAGTTATTCCTGCCCTTTCATCAACATCGTGACTCAGTTTATGCTACCCGTTAACAAAATAATGGCTGACAAAGTACACATGATGTGCTTGGAAAACTCGTCCAGAAAGTTCTGTCTCCTGGGATCATACCCCATACGTCTCTTATCTGATGATTACATGGATTCAAAAGGCATTTTTGATACATCAGTGCTGAACATCGCATGAACCTTTTTCATCCCATCCACTTTCCACCCTCCCAACGTGGTTTGAATCGATACAGAGTCAAGGAATCCGAAGTACTGCAGACGGTATGTCGATGTGTTTTCCTAAATCTTAATGTTGATAAATTTTGTTTTCATGTCGAGGGAAAGTGGGTAATACAAATGGCCAGAGGGGCTTGTGGAGGAGAAAAATGAGAGAGAAGCCTTCCAGCCGATTTGTAAAAACAAGACGTGTTATTCCAAGGCTTCGGATTAAGTACAAAATTAATAGCACCGTGACCGAACAGTAGGCTATAATGTGTGTGTGTGTGCGTGTGTGTGTGTGCGCGCGCGAGCTTGCGTTCTTTTGTGTTTATGATATTTGTGTCCCAATGGCCCGAATTCACGAAGGTGGTACAAATGAAACCATGGTTTAAACCATGGACAAAAACCATGGAATGCCAAGTGTCGCATGGGATATTTCGCTACGAAATCAGTAATTTCGTCGATGAAATGATTATTTTGTAAAGAAATGACAACTTTTGTAACTAAATGAACATTTCGTCCACGAAATGATAATTTCGTTAACGAAACAGTCATTTTGTCGACGAAATTACAAATTTCGTAACGAAATATTCCGTGTGACACTTGGCGCTCCATGGTTTTTGTCCTTGGTTTAGACCATGGTTTCATTTGTACCACCTTCGTGAATTCGGGCCATTGTGTCTATTTTAGCCCTCTCGTTGGGCTCACATTACAAACATGTGTGGGGGAAAGTGTGTTTGTGTGTGTGAGGGAGCAGTAATCAGAGGGAAAGACCTTAAACAAGTTTAACAATTACCGCCCGATGGTAACTATATAAGGTGTTTGGATGTAGGACGCTATTGTCGCTGCGAGACCAAAATCTGACGGATGAGAAGACAGACAAACAGACAGACAGACATGGCAGACAGGCAGACAGAGAGAGAGAGAAAAAAAGAGAGAACGTAAAAAAGGAGAAATGTAGTGACATATTATGAGGCGCCAAATTAAGTCACTTTCGGACACCTCCGCGACGCCAGTCGTAAGCGGTGACTGGAGGACGGATAGACGTGTAAAACGGATCGTTACGAAAACCTCTCTAATGATGTAATAATGTCTAGGAGCAACGCACTCGTACCTCCTTAGTGAATGTGTCTTCCCCTCCCCCATTTTGAAAAGGGGTGGATGAAGTTTTTCGTCAGCGAGAAAAATTGAACTGAAAGTTTCGAAACCTCGATTGAGAATGAGAGACGTAGGCTAATCCACTGTTCAATGATTGTGTCTCTGATCAATGTAATGCTCGTCCAGAAACTCGTCTTTTCAAAGAAATTGTTATTATTGAAGTCAGAAAATGCAATCAGAAGAGTTCATCCTTGTGATATGGTAAACCGTGGCTTTTCACTATGATCAGAGTGAGAAAAAGAAGCTATCAAATCCAAGCCTGAGTATCTTCCAAACTTTGGTTGAAAATCACGACAGCGAGTCGCGTCTTGTGCTGCTACGAGATTCGCTCTTCAGAAGCAGTGGCAGCATCGTGCCTCTTATCATTATACGAGAGAGTTATTTCCTTCCGTGTAGTACTTACGTCTATCCAACAGCATAATCATTAAATCCAGAACAATAAAAACGACCACAGGCAGATACGTCGCATTACTGTAGGCAACTAATTAAACCATTCAAACTGATGTTTGTGGATAATGATATACTCATTGATACTTATCATAATAAAAATCTTAATACTCATTCAATTTATTTCTATAGTGGCTTTGCTGGAAATGCCACACGCGTGATAGCTCTGAACATGGTATTTACAGAACCTGGAAGAAGAGATGTATCTCTTTTTTACAATCTCGAACTTATCTTTACCTCGCTTCGGACTATGCATGTGAATTTGATGTATGGTGCCACTAACAAATGGTCCCTGGAGATCCTTATCAACTGGGGCAAAAAGGGGGCAAAAAAGGGGGAAAAAAAGGGGGGGGGGGAACCAAAAAGAATTGTTGTCTTACGGGGCACACTGGGACCGTGTCATGTTTCGGTGATGTTATCGATCACTCGACAGCTGGGAAAATGTCGGGTCACTTGTTTCTTGGCGATTTAAAGGGCAAATCCACTTCATAGTCAAGTTGAAAAACAAACAAAACTAGTGTATGTTTCATTAAAATGTGACAGTGATGTAAAAGGTATAGAATTTTAAGCATAATATATATATATATATATATATATATATATATATATATATATATATATATATATAAACCTATGATGTTTTTCATAACTCCACATGGAAATAAGATCGTGGAATAATGTCACTAACTCACTCACAACGTCTATGATTATATTTTTGAAACTATCTGGGTGTTTATATAAAAAGCAATCATTTCGAGTGCAATTGCACAGAGAGAAAAGCACAAGAGATTAAGACAATTTTTTTTTGTTTTCAATTTTAAAATTTCACATGCTTCCTTTGAAGAATGAAGTATGTCGTAACCACATTATGCAAATTAACCAAGGTGATGATGTTATCAACTCACAACTCTTCCTCTGGCAGTCTGGTTTGTGCACAAACGATATTGAAAACATCATGTTTTTGGTTAATATTATGTCAGCATAACTACAACCTTTCAACTCCCAAAATCACAATCGCTCGTACGTACACTGTCACACACGAAAGATATGACCTAAAGGACATTGTGAAGGATGCAAATTAAGATTTTGTTGGGGGAAGGGGTTCGGTCTCATGTATTAAAGAAAGAAGTAAAGAAAATGTGCATATAGGTACATTGGGGACTTGACGGACTACTACATTATCATCTCTTCTGGTATGGATATGTGTGGTTTCTAGTAATATAACTCATTTAGGAAAGCATTAAAAGCTCAAACAATCCCCAGAGTTCTTATTTCAGGCCCGATAGATCATGACACAGCTACTACTATATTCTGTTGCTTTGGTCTTTTATAATTATCTAGACCATACCTATTGAAACCAACTTGAAAATGATGCTGAATTTACTTTACCTATATGCATCGATTATGATCTTTGAGCTGCTATCAATAATTACATCACTCATTTTAGTTCTGTAATTTCTACTCCAAAAAGTAACTCTTAATCTATCATTGTTAATCAGTTTTGATGTGAATGATATCTTTTCCCATCTAACACCGAATGAAAATAGTGAAAGTATAGTTCAAGCTAATACAAAACTGGCAAAGCACAGTCTTCATTTAATTTGCATAAAACAATATTATAGAGGCCTAAACAATTGTATAGACCTATACAATATCATAATAATCTGATATATTGTAACGTAAACGTATATAATATATACACTTTGCAACACCTCTAAGTTGTCAATGTGTGTGTATGTTTGTGTGTGTGTGTGTGTGTGCGTCTTGCAATTCATTGACAAACCTTTAACTGATCCGTTGGTTCAATTTTCTTTCTTTTGTTACCATTTGTCTACGTGAGCATACTCTGTCCTTTTACTCGCTTACTCAGTACTTTCTGCCAGAAAGATGTCAATTTACCTTTATGAAAAAAAAAATTCTCAGAGTTGTGCCCGTGGTTGTTTACCTAAAAATTTTTACATCTTCCTGTACACGTTTGTATGGACTTCCTTCGTATACTACTCGATAAGCCAACGTTGCCGAATTAAGATCTAGTGTACGATATGTAGCCCCCTGTTGTTCTTATTGTTCAGAAATGGGGAAATTATTTCGTTCTTCTTTTCGGGGAAAGGATAATAATTTGCGCAAGAACGGGCACCGCCATACAGTTAAGTGGCAATTTCGTTTTAATTGGTCCGTTTGAGAGAAGCAGGAAGCTCAGAGCGCCGCGAGGGAAGGAAAAAAAAACCCTCATCAGAATAGGCTGTACCAGGGTATTCCCTGACGTCATCAATCATCAATTTGCCTCGGTAGTATATCTATTGTTAGAGTCTTCGGCATGACAGACCGTGAATGATTGTCCCTAGATGAAATATCGTTTGTACTCTGCGTGCTTACAGCATTTCCATTCCTTTTATATGTAAATATAATAATAAAAATATACTACTACTACTACTTATGATAATAATAATAACGACAACAATAATAATGATAATAGTAGTAATGATAATAATAATAATAATAATAATAATAATAATAATAATAATAATAATAATAATAATAATAATAATAATAATAATCACAACAACAATAACAGATGGCAGTACGTTACGATTACGGTTTGACTGAGTACCTTACCACTAGCTTTACTCTTACAAGTCGTTTGTTTCAATAGTGGTAATTAAGATGCTGACTTTCCTCCTATGTCTATTCACACTTCCAAGATGAAGACGAGATGAAAGAGAAATTAGCACAAAAACACGACCATGAATAAATCACTGATTGCCGAATAAATGGTGCATGAAATGACAAATTCAAATCTTTATCGAAATGATACAGTATCGTTTATAACTCGTTTCCTGCTGTCAGTGAAGCAAAATGTCATGCCAACGTATCTTCTCTGATAAATTATGTTTCCCTTCTTTCCAGCTATTTCAAGAACTAAAGACGAATGTCTCTGATTAAAGCAATTCGAAGTCGAGAAGACAAGATCCGAATAAGATGAAGGATTCGATTTCTGCCTATCAAGCTCGATTTGACGTGCTTCAAGAACGTGTCCATAATCACAACTAGATAGATTCCTAATTGGCAAAGCTTTGGTGGCCACTGGGCATCGGTTCATCTCGCCTCACGCAAGGCAAATTACTTTGGGAAGGAAATGATATACGAAGGTGAGACTAATGAGGTGAGGCTAATGTTCTATTATATAGATGATGACTGGCGGGGGAGGGAACATACCGAATGTTCCACCCGAAGGGTTTGAAATGCTATCTAGGGAGGTTGTAAGTCCCGAGACGAAGTAGAGGGACTTATAGCCTCCCGAAATAGCATTTCAAACCCTTCGGGTGGAACGTTTGGTACATGTTCCCGACAACAAAAGTCATCATCTGTTATATTATATGGGTTAGTCAAATTATCACACTTTCGTACGCATTACAATAATCGGTCATCTGCTTTTTCACATTGTATGGAATAGGCAAATTTATCCTATCGAATGATAATAAAAATATGACCGTTCATTCGTTTGGTATCGTTTGTCATTTGTTACGTGAAAATGTTTTCCCATGGGAGAACGTTACATACATGTTCTGCCCATGGGCGAACATAACCAATGTGCCTCCATCACGTGACTGTGTTTAGCCAATCACTAACCGGTATTTGACTAACCCATTCAATATAGATATAATGTTTCGTCACCTTTCGTAATTAGTATGTTGTACTAAACGCTTATATCATAACTTTGGAACATACATCCTACAAGTTGTGCTTTTAAGTAGGTTCCTTAATTATACTACACATCATTATATCATTATTATATCCTTATACATTGTGCAATTTAATTTCAAATTGACTGTTGTGTTAAACATTTTTTTCGACATCATTAATGGAATCTAAAACCTAAATACGAAATGTGGAATATGGAACATAAATAAAAAAGACCATAAGGCTGTGTGTGTGAGAGAGAGAGAGAGAGAGTGTGTGTGTGTGTGTGTTTGGATGTGTTGTTTTTGTGTGTGTTCTGATACATAACATCTACACAGTCACTGACGTTTTGATTATTAGCCAAGATTTACCAGCTTCCAAAACTTGCTCTCATGGTGACACGACATTATTGCTCCTGCGACATTGTTGCTCCGGTGTTATTATCTCCAATGACTTGTAGGGTTAGGGTTGTAATAGGGTTTTAGGTTTAGTTTGATGTGAGGATTAGGTTCATTTTGATGTGAGAATTAGGATTAGCTTTATATTTAGGGTTATGTTTGTGGGTCATGTTATGTATGGATTAGTGTGCAGATTTTTCATGGGAGCAATAATTGTCGCAGGAGCAATAATGTCCTGGAACCTTTCTCAGATATTCATTCATATCTTTCACATCATTTTGTGCATTCTCTTTCAACCAAAGCTATCATTAACCTTTAAAGAATGAGTACCCACTGATGACATTTTGCTTTCATTTCAGTATTAATGACGAAACTAAAATACCATTGTTCTTTGAATACCAGAGTCCGACAACAGCTCTGGATATCTACGTTTGATGTGAAAGCACTTCTCACGACGATTTATATAGGGAAAGAATCATCTATTGCGAAATGACATGCATTCTTTACGGAGGGATACGAAGTACGTGTCTCAGTAGACTATCCATATCTCTAGGTGAAAAACCCCCCAGGTATTCTTAGGTATATATACACATATACACCATATAAACACATAAAAAGAGAGAAAGAGTGTGTGTTTGTGTGTGTGTTCGAGAAGAGGTCTCGACCGTCTACAGAACCAGTGCATCGCATCACCTTATCTATTTAACTATTATTTATGTTCCGCGTATTGGCAGTACTAGAAACAGCAAACATAATGTCACAATAGAAGAATGCCAATTGCCAATTGCCTTGATAATCGTTCTAATGAATTTCATTAGCACTTTCAACCCTGACGAAGGGGAAGGCCCGAGAAAATTCGGATTTTGAATTAGAATCAAGGCAAGTGGCATTTAATGCATTCCTCTATTGTGACATTATATATATATATATACATACATAGTATGCATGAATGTATGTAATATACATACGATTATGTTGGATGTATGCTTCTCATTTGCGTGTTATCAAACGCTTGGCGAGCAGAATTTTTTTTTTTTTTTTTTTTTTTTTTTTTTTTTTTTGCTCTTCGAGATATATTCAGAGCCTGAAGTGTCTGCTGCATTGCCATCAATTTAAAGCTGTCGCGTCGTATACTCCAGTTTAACAACATGCATGCCTAGCAGTATTATCTTGCAGGTTTCGATAGCTCATCCATATATTGCAGTTGCTATGTAAATATGATGATTTTTTTTTTCGACAAAATGGCAGACCAATGCTGATTATGTTCTGAAGACACACACTATGCAGGGATTTTGGCTTGCGATGGCTTGCGATGTTCCAGGTATAAACTATGACGTTCATGCAGGACTCGTTACAATGACTTTGCCTATCATCAATAATATTCATACCAATACACGCTCTAAACATACACAAATGTGGACTTTTTACATCTGCTCGAAATATTGATGGTAATAATGTATAACTGATATCAATAACAATAAAGATATTAATAATTATCATCATCGTTTCACTCATATTAGACACCAGCATGAATGAAATATCCAAAAGAGCATCATTGCTTTCAAAATCCGAGGATTCAAAAGAAAGCAGGGTACGGCTATGTTCAGTACTATACTACGCCTTCACAATGAATCTTGAAACATACTGATACTCACCCTGGAGTGGGAGAAAGGCGATATTTTGCTACTGCTTCTCTTCACGAAAAGTCAAGGTTAAAGTGGCCTTGACCATGACGACAAGGTTCATCTTTATCAAAACCGTCAAAAGCGAAATGAAGACAAAGTGCAATGGTGGATTTCCTCGTAGGAAGTGGAGCAGAATGAGCCCAATCCGAGGAGGGAGAAAATCCGCCAGAGCTTTCGGTCATAAACAAATAAGACGCCGTGATGACTCGAACTTGATGGCACATCTCATGCGAACGGGATGCAAACAGCGGAGTGCCAGCTTGTCTCACTGCCTTTACTCCCCTTCTCCTGAGGAGAAATTCTAGCCTCCCCCCCCCCTTCCTTCCCCTATTTTTTCCGATCCAAGACGGACGTGATGGGTGTAGCAGGATTTCGCGCGCTTTCAACGACCATTTTCGTCGCGCGCTTTTAGTCTCAGACATTACAGACCTCGCTCTGACATGTCTGATACCTGCCTCATCTATATCAAACGAAGTGCCGGAAACACAGTGGCCTCCGTTTATTCGAGATAGCTGTTGAACACTCAATTTATGTACGCGGAACTGTTGAATTCAAGGAAGCATCATCCCCAGGCTCGGAGCGTATGTATGCCAAACTCATTCAACCGAAGCCCATGCACATCAAGCACTTGCCCTTCCCTTTTCGCATCAGGCATGGTGCAGTTCCCGTCTCCATCAATCAAATCACGCCTTTTCAAAAAGAAAGAAAGCATGATAAAGAAAAACATAGACTTTAAAGAGGAATTAATAATCTTGTGTCATCGCAATCCTATAACAAAAGAAACAGGACTATATGATATGATGGATAAACACATACGTATAGGGAACTACACGAAGCACGCTATGTGACAACGTTATTTGACTAACGCAAATCAATTCGGCTAGATGTAAAGTCGGCGAATGATATCCTCATGACCGCAGTCCTACCTCGAGAGAAGTCATATTTAGGCCAATTATTGAATAAACCAGCTTATTTTGCATGAGTTCACAAAGAGTTATCTTGATCGAAATAATATACATTCAGTGGACCCACCATCCTTGCCTATGGACTCACACAGGCGCATAATATTTTATACCTATTCTGAGATCTCCTCTTTCAGACTTTGATCAAACCTTTCGTTGCATTTTTCGTTCCCAGTTTGTGTGTTGAAAATGCAATGAGGAAATATTCAGTCTTTCAGCGATTTTTTTTTTCAGCTTTAGAAAAGAAAGCGGTTCTCTAGGATGAAAATATATATTTTCGGATTACAGCAATTTGAAGAAAAATGTATAGGAAATAAAAATATCCATAGTGTTATGACTTTGTGACAATTTGGCAAAGGTATTATTGTGTGCACCTCTTATTGTGTTGTTCTTGTAATAACTAAGTACGAACTCTCTGCTGCATGAAATGCACTCGCATTATTACTGATTGCAAACATGGAGAATATAGCCTCCAATCACAACCACCTTTTGGCAAATAATAAGATGACGGACAGTTGCTTTGTTTTCATCAATATGCTTTCATCAATATACCACCTATTCTTCGTGTATACAGATTGAACAAAAATGGCAAAGATGGACAAATACGGAAGACTATAGCCCGCGAGCATAGACTATTACCGGAGTAGCTGCATTACCTAAAAAAGAGTCATTTTACAGACCGACAGCCGACTCTTTTGTTTTTATCCGAGCATTGATTTTGTTCCCCCGCCGCTTGGCGCTTTCTTTGCTCCTTATTTTCCAACGCATGGCGGGAAGGAGGAGAGGTCGGTCTTATCCAACAGAATTTAGGGTGAAAGTCACGTTTATAACCAGCCATCATCATTCCTGCTAACGTGGGATCAGTTTTCCCATTTAACCCCTCTTAAGATTTACACCTTTCCTTAAAGTTGAGGTAAATCATTTTCAGCATCCAAACATTTTGAATAACTCGTTGACATATTAAAGGCAGATGTAGGTCTACTATTTGGTTTTTATTTACTCAGTCGTCAAACGAAATGATCAAAAGATCACCTTAGGGTGTGATCGACCGTTATGTGGATTTGAATTGACCATGCATGAAGTGTGGTATCATGACTGTATGTGGCATCATTCTTTAGAAAGGTTATTCACGTATATACATGTGATTTTACGTCCTTATTTTAGCAAGCAAAACAGGGGTATAATGTCTGCATGGTTATCGTTGCCTTAATAATTAAGTGATACACACACGCGCGCTGATATAGATGAACGCAGACGTATTGGTCTTGTTAGCAGTTCACGAAATATGTTGAGCTGCGAATGTGGAAATCTAAATCCAAATACAAAATAGAGATCAAATTAAGATCACTTCGAAAGTACAAGTGTACTAGTTGTCTTAATATACATTTTGAGTTTTAGTATTCAATATGGTCTACTTCATCGATTTTGTAAAAAGTGTGCAATTGTGCGCGCGCCTAAGGTATGTGATTTGGTCATGACACGTATATTTCCTCCACCTGCACTCTTCCTGTTTATCAAATTATTAAAGATCAACCGTTTAATTCACCGAACTTGGCCCGAGTGTGTCTTATCTGATACAAAAGGGACAAAACAATGCGCAATAATATTAATATTATATCAAGTAACTTCCTTATAATAAGATATACTTTGATTCATCTTTGCAAACGATAGATTAAATTTAGAGCGGCGATGTGATTTTTGGCTAATCTTTCTATCAGCCATTGACTTCATCTCCTTGGGGATTTCTTGGGTGAGGCGCACTGATAGTTTCGTCATACATCAACATGGAAATGCCATCGGACCACTGATGATGAAAACGGTATTAGGGGAATCTATCATAATTCTGTTCGCTTTACTGACTTTTGATTTATGGCTTTGAATGGAAGAAATTTCGAGAATGTATATTATTCTATTGTAATGATGATTTTCCAAGAATAGAGTCACAAGCAGAATGTTGATTTCACATCATGAATTACATGAGAAGTGAAGCCTCTATTTAGGGCTAGACTTCATGATAACAGTTTGACCTAGTTTGCAATTCATATCTTCAGCTGAAAAGCACATAGCTATACCATGAGGGCACACTAAAGGTCTCACAGTGTTGTGCATTATAACAATAGCCTACTACACGCTGTGGCGGCATTTTGCGTCCCAGCACAGGAGTCATGTACGCCACGTTCTTGCGAGTTATGTACACTTGAGTACACAGTGATCCACGGGGGTTAGCCGATTGGCTCGTCACGTGATACGAACAAGCGTTGAATCTGCTCTATATTTAGAAGGTTTACTTAGCTGGATGAAATGGGAGAAGGAAAGTAAAACAGAACCACACGAAACAGTGGAATGGTCGTGGGTCATAGCGAACTTTGGACGAATGTGTGCCTATAAAGACAGCATCATGTAATGATGAAGATGATGATGATAATAACAATGAAGTGATAGTAAAAACGGTAAAGTGTACCACTGCTTCCTACTACTACTACTACTACTACTACTACTACTACTACTACTACTACTTTTGCTCCTACTACTACTACTATTACTTCTACTACCACTACTACTACTACTACTACTACTACTAGACTACTACTACTACTACTACTACTACTACTACTACTACTACTACTACTACTACTACTACTACTACTACTACTACAACCACTACTACTACTACCACCACCACTACTACTACTACCACTACTACTACTACTACTACCACTACTACTACTACTACTTCTACTACTACTACTACTACCACTACTACTATCAATAACGATAACAATGATGATAATAATCATAATAATGATAATAATGAGCATCTTGTAATGTCCATTTAACCCACTTTATCTGCGTGATCAAATCGCAGTGCTACATAATGCAAAGTCGAATTACAAGAGAAACTAAAGTCAATGAAGAGAATAATATAAATAAAAGCAAACGAAAAAGAAACGAAAAGTAGAAAGTAGTATTCAATTCAATTCTATTCAAAATGATTTGATTTCCATATAAAGTAATACAAAGTAATATACATAACGCTTACATGAGTGTACATGAGTATCGTTTGCAGTGTATTACTTGAACAATAGAGTAATCTTAGAGTTCATGTGAACATTTCCAAAGGTTTCTGATTATTAATGCTAAGAGGATTAAGTTGAATCTTGTGATTTTGTCTAACACACCACTTGAATGAATATTTATATACGTAAAAAGATTTGCACCAGATTATACGCCTAATCTGCTTTGTGTTCTCGAAATAGTGACGGTTTGTGCCTATCTGATAATGAAACTTCTTTACAATGCAACATTATTGAGGGGGGGGGGGGGGGCGAGATCTCATTAGTAGATTAACGCAATTTCACACCAGTGATGCACGTGGGGGCAAAGTCGCATTGCATGTTTTTTTTCTACCAATGGCTCTATGAAGTGATCTGCTGCCGCAAAAGCAATACCCCCCCCCGTCCCTCTCTCTCCCTCTCTCTCTCTCTCTCTCTCTCTCTCTTTCTCCCCCTCTTTCTCCCTCTCTCTCATCCACCTTTACAGTCTCCGTTTCGTCGGAGGAAGAGATTCATATCGGAATGCGATCCACGGAGCTGGTAATTCGCTGGTTCCCCTTACTGACTATAAAAGGAGTGAGAAAGCAGGGATTTCGTATTTATTTCACCCATGGGAAGCAGCGGTAACCTTTGACGTCGGTACTCCGTTCACCACTGGGACTCCTTTTTAAATCGAACCACTATAAAAAAAAAAAAAGATCAAAATCACCACCACCACCAACAAAAACCGAATGATCCAGAAACGCCAATACCTGGTGATAAGAATTGTTTCCAACTTCACCTGCTCCGTAGTTTCTGAGAAAAATTTGTTACAAGCCGAATCTACTGAAATATTTCATATTCATCAATTTCGGTTAACTATGGCAAAGTTGGACAAGCTTTCCCGTTGTCAAAGGAGATTCTTGTTTTTTCAAAGGATAACTCCGGCTGCTTTAACTTTAGGCCTACATTTGAACAAAGTAGCTATAAATTGATTGCGTTGGGATTAAAAAAAATGTTGCCAGCTATAGGGGTCTTTTAAAGGTTATTCCAGTTACAATTAAAGTAAATTAGACAAATGCATCTTTGCTTCAAAAGTGTGCTTTCAAAATAGACCACGGACACACACACACACAAAATAAGACGAATAATAAGATATAGGTACACTGTAGTACTTTCACTACTCTACAGGTACAAAAAAGGGGCCATTGATGTTACATTTCATACAAAGCGGATATTTTTTCTTTCTGATGTAATGAATATGATTTGCAATCGTTCGTTTAGAAATTTGCCGCTTCACTGCTTGAGTGTTATTGTCGCCATTTTCTAAATCATGATGATGTCAAATTTGAAGACTATCTGGAATACTCTACGCTGCTATTTCAAAGATAACGCAAGTTCATCGTATAAACAATGATACAGGGTAGGTTTGCAATAAATGATAATACGCCCATTTCCACTGCCCGTAAGAGAGTGTATGAATCGGCGCGTCATGTTCTTGGCATCGGATTAAATTTCGTTCGCTTACCTGGTCAATGTAAGTGACTGTGCAGTTTCCCCGCATTTGGTCATAGGGATCGCACGTCATACTCCGCGGAATGCGATTCATTCCATATCCAGGCGGTGTCTTCGGCAGACGTACTCTCGGTTAAATTCTCAAGAAACAGTGGGACAATGGAGGAACAAGAGGGACAAGACGTAAACCTCTATATTTATGACCTAACCAAGGGTCTCGCAAAGCAGCTATCGCAGGTCTTGCTAGGTAAGTCGGTCATAGCTGTTCTCAGCAACCCAAGATGAGTCAGTCCCGTGTGTATATTTTTCTGTTAGTCGTGAGAATACGCCTGCTCATGCTCACGATGCTCCTAGCGTTTGATTACTTTTAACCTTAATTGAGTCTAGAAAGTCACTCGCTGCAGTGCATTTTAGTCTGTGTCTAACGTTAGTCTAGATCTAGTCAAATGACTTTGACTTTGTCACGCATCTAGATCTAGTGAATAGTGTAGTGATCTTTGACCCGTCTAGATGTCTAAATTCTAGTCTGATGAAATGAGTTGTCAATAAATCATTTATTGGATGTCATATCTCTATCTCTGCCATATACTGCCAGCTGCCTGTTGTGTGTGTAGTAGTAATGTCTATGTCATGGAGAAGAGTTGATTGCATATGCTCACTGAAACTGGTGTTCTATAAATTAAATTGCATATTCGTATAAATAACAGTAAATTTATAGCTAGTCAAAACTTATTCATAAAATTCATAAAAATTAAAATTAGTTGAGTTAGCAATCGTGAATCTGAGAGTGAAATTACAGGGATATAAAATACTTTTAACAGGTTATGGACGAGGGTTAACAATTAAGGTCTGGTTGGAGTAAAGTGTTAAATTGGTAATTAAATTAGTTATTGAATTAAGTATTTGATAAAGGGTTTGTCTTGCAGTTCAGCTGGACAAGGTCATTGAAACGTCAGTTTGTTGGGGGGGGGGGGTATCTATTTCAACTTCCAAAACTAAATTTACAATGCAGGTTTGAAATGCCTGTTCTTGATGGTATAATGAATGGGGAGGGAGCATTTTCATGTAGTATCCTACTGAAAGAAACCGGTGAAATTATTAGTTTCATGGTATGCGTATATGGGAAATGAGACCAATGAATTGTATGACATATTTCATCCTCATTGTGTTGAGTAGTCTATTCAGTCCCCAGTTGTGTAGTGACTGATGCACATGCTGCAATTCTACAAAAGTAAAACCCTACATGCCCCCCCCCCCCACACCCACAAATGTGATTTGAAAAGACTCACGCACCACATTTTAGTCACAAAGAATTTGCTTGCATACTGGATGTACTTATTTGTGTGTTTGGTATTTCATGTAAGAGTCATCAATTGCTTATTAGAGAGAGATCGCTGAGGAGGTTCATCTTTTGTTGGTGTCGTTTTCATTGTTCATTTCAGGCAAGCAACTGGATGGTATCTGGCATACAGGCATTGTTGTTTATGGGAGGGAGTATTTCTTTGGAGGAGGCGGAATTGAAAGCTGCAGACCAGTAAGTGTACTGTAAAACCAGAAGTTTTTGTATGCATGAAACTTCTCCAAATTTGGCAAGGAGCCAAGCTTTGTTATGCCTCCGCCACGAAGTGGTGCCGGAGGCATTATGTTTTCGGGTTGTCCGTCCGTCCGTCCGTCCGTCCGTCCGTCCGTCCGTCCGTCCGTCCGTCCGTCCGTCCGTCCGTCCGTCCGTCCGTCCGTCCTTCCGTCCGTCCGTAATGAATTTTGTGGACAAGGTAACTATCGAAACCTGTTGAGGTATCCTAATGAAACTTGGCATGTATGTGTATTAGGGGGTGAAGTTGTGCCTATCAACTTTTGGGTGCACATGCTCAAGGTCAAAGGTCAAAAGGTCAAGGTCAAATACATAAAATTTCACTATTTCCACCATATCTATTGAATGCCTGAAGAGATTTTCTTGAAACTTAGTGTATACATGTATTACCCAATTAAGATTCTCTGGTGAAAGTTTGGGTCATGAGGTCCAAGGTCAAAGGTCAAAAGGTCAGGGTCAAATACATAAAATTTCACTATTTCCACCATATCTATTGAATGCCTGAAGGGATTTTCTTGAAACTTAGTGTATACATGTATTACCCAATTAAGATTCTCTGGTGAAAGTTTGGGTCATGAGGTCAAAGGTCAAAGGTCAAAAGGTCAAGTAAAAATATTAAAACTTCTTTTTTTTTTCTCCGTACCTTGGAAAATTGTTCAAGGTATCTTCATGGAACATAGTATATACATGTACTGACTGGAAGTGATTATCTAGAGAATGTAGGGTTCATGGGGTCAAAGGTCAGGGGTCAAAGGTCAAGTGCAAGACTTCACAATTTTACTATTACCCTCATATTTATGCAATGTCAGCTGGGTTATTTTTTTACACTTGGTGTATGCTTGTGTAACCTAATAGAAATTCTCTGGAAAGTTTTTTTTTCTCTTTTTGCCTCAAAGGTCAAAAGGTCAAAGATCAAGTGAAAGTGCTGAACTAACTTTTTCCTCCATATCTCGGAAGTGGCTCAAGTTACCTTGAAACTTAGTACATATTATGCATGTTCTACCTGAAAGTAATTATCTTATGAATTTTAGGGTCAAGGGCCAGATGAAAATGGTAACAATTTACTATTCAACTCAGAAATTGCACTTTTTCTCCACACATGTACCTTGAAAATTACTCGATGCCTAAATGTATGAATGGGTCAAAGTCAAGTTAAAGTCCTTAAATCCCTAGATACATGCTCTCTTATTCATCCAATTAAACCTACGTCAAGGAAGGTGAACATTCAACACATTTGTGACAAACTTGTCATTCCAATATTTTGCCAATTTTGTGAAAATGTAATCACACAGTGTCCACATGTACTATCTAGACCTATTGGGAAAATCATGCATTATGGCGGAGGCATACCAGTCGCCAAAGCGACATTTCTAGTTGAAATTAAAATGTTTGGGAAAGCGATTGTCTTCACAATTTATTGAATGCTAACAGCAATTTGTAAAAGTTTCAACCCCCCCCCCCCAAAAAAAAAAAAAGAAAAAAAGAAAAAAAAAAGACTGTGGCCTTCATAAATTTCATGAAAGCTTCATAACTGTGAATGTTTTTGGTTTTACAGTATGCAGTGTAGATTTATCTGATGATCATGTTGCTGTATAGAGAAAGGAATAGATAGGAACAGAGAAATAAACACGTACCACGTACTTGCTAAATACATGTACTCAAGCCACATGGGAAAGATGCTTTTTTTCTTTTTGTCCAAAGATGAATTGGGTACCAAAAAGTAATTTCTCGCTGAGAAATTTCTCTTCTGGTTTAAGTTATTCACTTCTTAACATGTCCTGCTATTCTGACAATACTAACAGTATTTCCACATTTGATTTACAGACATAGCTTTGATCATGCACACACTCTCCTTTGTACTGGACCCTGAAGATAAAAAAGAGAACTAAGTTGTGAAGTGTGTCCAGACTTTTTTTTTTCATGTCAACAGGGCTGCCAACTCTCACTCATTGAGAGTGAGACTCACTCATTTTGGTCCTTTCTCACTCTCAAACTTTATTTCATTTGCATGCACTTCTATTGATCTCACTCATTTTGACTCCTAAATTATAGCATTGGCCTATGGGAGTCTCACTCTCAACTAGTTTCCAATGTTGGCAGCCCTGTGTCAAGATTATTTATCAGAAGCCAGGTTTAAAGATTGAAAGTTTACTGGAACACTCAGGCAAGTACCTCAGTGATAGCAAATGTACTTGATGGATTAACCTTTTATATCCTCACAGTGTGGTACCATACTGGGGCAGCCAACTCAGGTCCATCGTCTCGGTACGACCCAAGTCACTTACTCCCTTTTTCTGGAATACCTGGGTGAGCTGGGCATGTCAGCATACAGGTAAGGAATCATTTCTCTCATTTAAAGGGGAATTTCAGACCAGTTTATTAAACTTTTCTGCTATAAAAGTATGACGAGTCTTCACCAAAATGTGCCCTTAAGTCTTTGTGAAAGGCTTGTACAAGTACTCAGAATGGGTGGTATTATTCGGTTGAAGTGTTGGCCTGGAATACTGGAGGGTAGTCGTGCACATTAAAACAAACTGTTTTCAAACTTCATTTACAAATGTTGATATAAGCAAGATCAAGGACATGTCATTATTTTATGTGAAATTACAAATTGCCTTTTAATGGACACAAAGTTATGCAACTACATGTAAACCGTACAAAACAAACAAGAATAGCTCTTTCTTTCCGCTTCGTTCTTATCATCCTTCCATTCATCCAAGTGGGGAGAAGTATAACCTGTTCAACCACAACTGCAACAACTTCAGCAATGATGTCTCCCAGTTCCTGACAGGAAATTCAATCCCATCATACATCACAGAGCTCCCGCAGGAAGTGCTCAACACGTAAGTCTCGGGTTCATCGTGTTCAGTGAAAAGTACAAACAAATGAAGAACTTGATCATTGATGATTCAAATGTAAATATGCAGGTAGAGTGTCTTCATTAGTGTCTTATTTTCATCTGAAGTTTTAGTTGTTAACGTAGTGACTGATAGACACATTCATGTAGGAGTCGAACAATGGTTCTAGAAGTCTACAGTGTACCAAAGACATATTTCATGTTTTGCAAGATGCACATACAGAAAAAGGATGCTAATTGTTGCCATGTTTTTTACTCCTTGATTCAGTACTAGAGTATATTGCAGTTTAAAGTAGTGTTCTTTGCAGTTCTATCAGTTTATACACATATTGAATGATTTGTCTTTCTAAAGTAGAAATCTGTTGGTTATTTTCCAGCCCAATAGGTCAGGCCATGAAGCCTCTGATAGACTCACTAGCCTACAATCCCACAGGGAGTAGGGCATCCTCAGATGTGCCCCAAGCCTCCGTTTTTGACGCACAGGTCAGCGGATCAGGCCAACCTGGGAGTGCGGCACCCACCACAACCGACAGCAAAGGTCAGTTTAACCCATTCTATACTGAATTCTGAAGTACCCATAGACTTAACATGCTGGCCACCAGGTTCCCGTACAGAATGGGTTAATAGCACCACCTTGTTCTCATATCATGGCCAAGCTAGCAGTCTCTGTAATTTTGTAACTCTTGAATATTTGGCTTACAGCCTTGATGGTTTTTGACAAAGTAGTAGCAATTTTCAGAGGCATTTCGTAAGAGTTGTTTTGAAATTATAGCACTGCAGTCATTTCTATAATTATGTATTCCCATATGCCATGGTATGTGATGTACCAGCTATGCTTTGACAAAGATACACCAAAAAAAAAAAAAAAAAAAAACCCACACAAAAACCAGCAACAACAACAGCCTTGATGGTTTTTGACAAACTAGTAGCAGTTTTCAGAGGCATTTTGTAAGAGTTGTTTTGAAATTATAGCACTGCAGTCATTTCTATAATTATGTATTCCCATATGCCATGGTATGTGATGTACCAGCTATGCTTTGACAAAGATACGCCAAAAAAAAAAACAACAACCCACACAAAAACCAGCAACAACAACAAAACAACAACAACAACAATAACAGCAATTGTTGGAGACTGTAACTACTAATAAAACATTTATGATTGTTTGACAACTGGGTCTGTAGGTGAAACTATTTCATATTTTGGACAAAAGATATTTCCATTCTTGATCAGCAAAATATTGCTCTTGAACCCAAAGTTGGTGGCATCCATGTGTTTGTTACACACTTGTTTTCCTGGATATGTCACTATTAATGCTAGTGGCAAGGAAAAAAGCTTATCATAATCCCACCACTCTCAACCTCTTCTTGTCTTCTTGCATGCCTGTGTTTCTGTGTGTGTGCGTTTGTGTGTGTGATGCCTTGCAGGAGTCAGCACCGAAAAGAAAGAGGAGCCCAAGCCAGCAGCGCCCTCTAACGACAGCGACGAGGAAGACGACCTTTTCCTTCAGAGGCTGAGGGAACGGAGGAAGTCCAACGTACCCACCAGGCTTTGTCTCTTTAAAGAAACTGATGTGAGTAATTGATGAAAAATTGTATGATGATTTACAGGGTCGATAAGAAAAGATAATTTCTTAAAAGAGTTTTAATCAGACATGGAAAAATTGAGTGCATTGTATGTATCTAACATCAACATCAATAATTTCTTTGTACTTTTTTGTCAAACAATTTGATATGCTTCAAAAGACTTCATGTCTTAATGTGCCTCTACAAATTTGTTTTAACATATCCAATTCACATTAAGCTGCCTGCTGTTTGCAAGCATTTTGGCTAGAGACAAGAAAGCAATGTTAGATACTAGAATACTGCGTGGCCCTGTGTCATTAAATAGAACATCAGCATCACGTCCCAAGTACAGCGTCAAATTCCCACCTCTAGCGTCAACTTTGATATGCGACGCTGGAGTTCATGTCATTAAAAGTTGATGCTGCAAGTACGATGTTGAGTTGTCTTTGAAGCGTCCAATATTTGCAGCTGGTCATGTTGAAGCGTCAAACTTGCTGATGTACAGTATTCAGTAGCAACTTTCACTGACTTTGCCTTTAAGCTACATTGACAAGTACATTAAAATGGTACACCTACTGCTGCTGCCCAAACTTGCTATCCTATCAGCATGAATACTGAAACGGGGCCCCCGTACATCAATGTTTTTACAGCTTCAGCATGTTTTCATTTGTCTCAAGACTGAGGTTGAAGTGCTCTGTAGCAATTTCTTAACCCGTTGAAGACTAGTGCCATGTATTCTCGGGCTGGGGTGGATGGGATATGTGTATTATAGGAAAACCAGTCCGTCTTCAATGGGTTAAAGGGGAAATGACATAATTATGGCATATCACTAGCTGCGTGCACTGCATAATCTCTCTGATAGGATAGCAAGAAAGCCGATGCGGGCTGATTTTTCACTATCACTTTTCCTCTCCTCCTATCTCAGCCAGCAGAGTGCGCAGACAGCATCAAACAGAATGTTCCAGAGAGCCTCTTGTCCGAGGAGGAGCTCTCCATCCTGGACCAGATGAAGAGTGCCTTCGTTGCCCCCAGTGACAGTCTCCTTGACGACGACTGGGACAAGACCCTTCCTCCGGTCAAACCCAACTACTTCCTGGTCATAGGTCAGTCTTAGGACTCTTTGTGCCCTTAGAATATGTCACTAAGAAAAGTTACTGAGAGAGAGTCACTCTGTGTATGTTTTTGCCGATGAGTAATTGTGTGTGTGTGTGTGTGTGTGTGTGTGTGTTTGTGTATAACTTTGCTCTAAACGACAGAAGAGAGGGAAAAATATCAGGACATTTGTCAACTTGGAGCAGTATTATTTTTTTTTTTCAGTTTGTATATTCTTTTTAGTAGTTTGTAGTGTTTATTCTGCATTTTTTGTTGGTTATTACTTTTAACATATTAATAGCTGTTTGAAGTATTCAAGTGTGAAGCATTTAGTGGAGACAAATACATCATCCTAGGCAAAAGAGAAAGGTAATTCAGAATTAGAATTGTTTCTCAGACTGAAAAAAACAACAACACCCAGTTATTGGTAGCAGAAACTGTTAACTTTTAATCAAAGTCACATTTGTACTCAGTATTAAACAAAGAAATGAATTTAGGCCATGAATGGACAAGATTTGGGGAAATTGGGGAACTGGGTATGCCCTATGCCCGTCTCTGAGTTAGTGCGACAGGAACCTTGGATATCAATACCTAGTTCCCAGTAAGAACAGGTTAAAAAGTTATGCCCATCTGTCACCTCTTGGATGCAGGTAAGCTCCTAGGGAGGACGGATCTACCCCCCATGGTCCTCACCCCCCTCCTCAAACTCCTCCAGATGGCCTTCCTACGGGAGGACGTCGTCGGCCTCCTCTGCACCAGCGACGACAAGACCATCATTGACTTCGTCAGCAGATGCGAGTGCCAGACGCAGAATGTGCAGATCGAGACGCTTCGCTTGGTGAGATGTCCTGCAAAAGCAGTGTGACCGTGGTGATCACGTTGGCATGTTGTGTTTAGTTATTGTAACATCTTTCTACTTTCACTTAATCTACAAAGTCTTCCATGTTGAGCATGTTTGTCTCTGTTTGTGGATTAGACTTTTATACCATGCGCAGTTATAATCAATGTGTATTTTTGCAACGATTGATGTTATATTTGGAGTGTTACTCTAGTGTTATTGGTACACACAGTAATAACTTTCATACCTATGATAAGGATGAATATAATTACCATCATTATAGAAATATTCCTGTGAATGTTGGTTGTCGTGTGTCATGTTGGTTGTCCTATCATACTGTTTGTCATATAATCATTGATATCATACTACATGTACATTCTTGATATTTCCCTCCCCATTACTACTGACCCAGCTGAGCAACATGTGCAGCTGTAGGCAGGGCTATTCCTGGCTGACGTCAGAAAAGGAGTGGACTGCCCATGGGACATCGACGTCCAACGCCAAGATCATCAAGGGTATCGTCATCACTATGCTGCTGAGTGGGACAGAGGGCCTCTGTGAGGCAGCATCCTGCGCCGTCTACAACTTTGCCCGATACCAGGTCAGCATTACGCTCCTTTAAACCAACCCCATCGTATAACTCCTCATTCATTTTTATTTCATTAACCACCTTTGATGGGAGGATTTCAGCTACCCTGCATGTATACCAATTTGATCTAAAGTTAGTTGCAGTTTTGTACTTTAAAACCAGGATAGCAGCATCATGATAAACATATTTACCTTTTGTAGCTTCTACAGTGTTTGATTAGTTTGAAAAATTATTAAATTATCTCATCATGTCTTAGATCTGAAAATTATTTTTGTCCATTAGGTGCATGAAACAAACAAACATAATCTTATTCCCCGATTGACCTTTATCATCTCAATTTTACGTACATTTGTACTTGCATACACCTCTATAGTAAAGGTTGTTCCTGACTGCCGGAAGGATTGCTTGAGACTTGTCCCCCATACTAATACACATGTGTATTGATTGCAAGTATCAAAACCTATTGTAAGAGAACAGATGAAGTATGAACCTTGTCACTAGGTCCTCAGGAAAACCAAAATTAGCATATGGTGTATAAACCATTATTAGCTTGAAGTGTATTGCACTCATTGAAGTGTCTTTGTGTGAACAATGTATTTTCTGTCCTGCAGGAGCTTTTGAATTTAATTTCTAGTGTAAGTTTGGTGTAAAAGTAGTGACTTCCTTTGTTGTAAGCTGTGATAGGATCAGATGATGTTTGTGCAGGGTTTATTTTTTATGTTGTTGTCTTATATCAATGTCCAGGTGTCAGATGACAATGCAGTCGAATTTGGTGGTGCCTTACTACAAATGCTTTCGACAGTTGAGTTTTCAGAGCCAACAGGTGAGTCATATCATAAGAAGTATAAGAGTGCCGTTCCGTGTTCTCAATGTTATCATTCCCCTATATTGTTTGCAAATATATGTATAAAATTACATGCATATATTATGTGTACACACACACACACACATACACACACACATTTAGATGGTCATAATTAGCCAATGTAGCCTTGTATGTGTGAACACTCTCAAATGGTCAAATAGTGAACAAGATACAAAAAAAGAAAAAAAGGCTGGTTGCCTAATTGTCAATCAAACCAAATCTTCTGTTCATAATCTGCCTCAGTGCCAAATAGATTGACATGTATGATCATTCAAATCTGCTTTTAAGAGTTAATCTGTAAATGACTAATCTTGTACCTCAACAGTTTTCTATGCAGTTAGTGCCCTCTACGGGCTGATGCGCAACGGTGAGGTGCTGTGTCTTGCCAACGTGATGGGCTTCAACACATACAAGTATGTCGGCATGTCGGACCGGGTCAATCAACTCATCATGGACATGGGCATTTTACTGGAGGAGAAATACTGACCCACCTACCGAATGGCTGACCACAAGGTGACCGGTCACCTCACGGGACAAGCTTGTCAATGACACTCAGCAGGCCACCATTGTAATGGATTCCAAGCTGAATTGTGCAGAAAAGCCATCCATGGAATCTTACATCAAATGACTGCATTTTTTTGTTTTTACAGAAAGGTAGTGTTAAGCAAGCCAAGGAAAACTAACACTACCAATTGTCAGTGAGCTCCAATCTTGATGGCTTAACCAGTGGGAATGGAATACATATTTAAAATTATGTGCTATTCCTGGATGTATTTCTTCGGCATAGGTACTTCTTTTATTGTTTGTAATATTTTATACTGTCATTCAGGCTTTGAGAAAATTGAATGTCGAGATCACTATGACAGCTTCAAATTGACAACTGACGTTGCAGATTTACATTCAATGAATGTTTCAGCTTTTGGACTGCAGTAACATCACAGTCATTACTCTACTGAGATGACGGTAAATTTGTTTATTTTATGGTGCATGAAAACGAAACATGTTTACATAATTTTGCTTTGAAGACCAAGAAATGGAAAACTGTTAGCATTCTTTTGTTTGGGATTACTTTTCCCCGAGGTGCTTGGTGACTTGTTTTGTAATTGGATTATTGTACAGCTTATTTCTCATGTCCTCTTCCAGGATTCAAGAAATCCACCCGTCCACTCTCAAGATTTCTTTTTTGCATGTACCGTGCACTCTCCTGGTACATCGTAATTCTTTGTGTACCACTCAGCGGAGGTGTAAATTTCACGTTTTGTGTTCAGCAGCAAAAGAAAACCAAAATGAATTCACCCCAGAAGAACATCCCTAAATTGTTCATCATGCAAACTTTCAGACACATGTAGTTCTAATGTCTTTTGTTGTGTGTTTCAAGCCACTAGAAAAAAACAAACAAACATACAAACAGAAATGTAGGATCAGATATGAGAGAAATTTGGAGATAAGTGAATTTGCGTAGAATATATCATTATGAGAAAAATGCAAAAATTACCAATTTTGTATTGAAATGGGCTGTCTGAGACAAAGACTGCAGGTGTTGATGGAGAAATAGTTTTTTTTTAATTTTTTTAATTACCATTCTTCGATTCAAACTTTTTACTATGCATTCTGAATATTATGAAATTAGAATGCTCACCTCTATAAAGTTTTCTTAATGTATTATGCATTGTGCCATTCTATTGTACTTAATAATTGAATTATTAGTTGCGAATGAAGAAGCATCATAAATTCTTTGTGTGTATCTAAGAGTTGTTCAGTGGCACGCTGCGTTTTGTGTTAAATGTTTACCGGTATATTTGTTTTCAACAATGTGTGAATGCACAGAGCACATGCATGCTCCCTCTATCAGTGTTTGATAGGGTTTGATTGTTGTGTGTTACGATTACCCTGACTGTTTGTTACACAATGCCTAGAGAGGGAGGGAGAGAGAAAGATGGGGGGTGGGGTGGGGAGAAAATTAGGGGAAAAACAAAACAGGAGGATGAAATAAAGTAGCAAAAGTTTGTTGAGCCCAGAAGAGGAAGTTTATTTCGGTTAAAGCCACTCACTGCAGTAAGCCAATTTGGGGTTCTACTTTGCGCATGAGCAGAGTAGGGTCATTTGTTCCAACACGGCATGTTGGTTTTTTAATTCAGTGAGGTAAGCATCTGGGATGTTATGATTATTCAGGTAATCCTTGTATTGAAAATGGTGCTTGCCAGCACAACCACTTGACAACACAAGTTGTAATATGCAATATCAATAGAAAGAGATGTTAATACATTCAATGCAAAATTATGAAGTGGATGCTTTCCCAGGTGTTAATTGACAGACCATTCTGGTCACCTGGTCAAGGTCAAGTTCATCCTTTGTTTGAACATTACTGATGAATTGTATGCATTATGTCGCTTTGAAAATGAGTGAAGTGCCTAACCAAATGAGAAAAGATAGAGGTCATTTGTACCCATGTTCACATGAGCAATACTCCAAACTGGCCTATACACAAGCTTTGATTTGAAAAAATGGTGTAGGAGTCATAGTTTTGTGTGCTCGGATTTCATCACAGAAGCTTGACAGTGGCACTCATCTACCACAAGGATAAAAATTATTGTCTATTCTATCTTAACCCTTTGGTGTATCGAGTGCCAATTGGCTTAGAAAATCTTAACCCGTTGGGGACCGGCTGATATTGCTACAACACGCATTTCCTATAGATATTTGTTCGAGTATACTCGGGGCTCATTCTCAGCAGGTAAACAGTAGTGTACACACTGTCCAAAGTCCCTGGCACAGCCAGAGTTAAATTATATTCAGTGCAAGCCCAAGCAAGTAGATATTTTCCTTTCTTTTCTTTGTTTTGTTTTTGTTTTTTAACATCATATTTATCCAAGAACAGGATGCCCTAAATTGTTAAATGCACGACATGATGTTTATGTAATGGTACAAGTTGTTAGTCTCACACACAGTGATTTTTAGAATATGACGGCGAAGTATGTAGATGAAAAGGGAAAGTGCAATGGAGCTGTGTTTTGGCAAACTAAATGGTGTCTAATGGTTACCCATAGTGTGTAGCAATATGATGTGACTGGTACTTTGTCATAATGGTCACCAAATTTTGTGTTTATTTAGTCTTCCTTCGAGTCTTTTGCTTCACAAATAAAATTGCAATATCGAACAATACAAACAACAGAAAAATCCCCCCCCCCCCATTAAAAAAAAGAAAAAAGAAAAAAGAGAAATTTTGCCACTAAGAAAAGCAGCCTAATCAATAGCATAGCTTGTATAAGCACATATCTCTGATTGTAAACATAGGTGACCCCTGCTTAAAACAAATTCCTCGTGACTGGCAGTTTTATGTAGTCAAGTATATCAACATTTTATTTTAGCTGTACAAATAATAAAGTATATAAGGAGATATACACAGCAATTTTGAGACCTGAATTCTTACTTTGTTGTAATGAAATTTCATTACAACACTGTGTCTGTTATAATGGAAATGCATTGTAGTTAACATGGATATGTAAAAACAAAAGAAGACCATGACATATTGAAAGCTCCAGTATTGTATTTTGGTGCCATAAGGCAATCATCAGTCTCTACTGAAGGTAGCTCAAACTCCATACAGCAAGCAAAATAATTTCTTCTGTTTTATTTTTCTTTTTGTGTGTGTGTGTTTTTTTCTTCATGGAAAGTAAGGTTATGGAGAACTCTGTAGATGAGTATTTGGTATTCATATTTTGTGAGTTTTCTGTTATCATACATTGAGCAATACACCAAAGGCCTTGATTTTTTTTTAAAATATTCTTTTTTTTTAAAAGGATGTGTATTTCCTGTATAATTTTGTGTCTAGTGTAATACTGATTTGAGGGAAGGCTGTAAATGAAGGTATGTCTATGCTGTAAATCCAGTGGGGGGGGGGGGGGGGGGGGGAGGGGGGAGGTGTGTGTGTGCTGTGGGGGCATATAGAACCCAGGCAAGCCATGAATCAAACCTACGGGGAATCAATGCATTTCGGAGGCAGAGGGTCAAATTTGTTGGGAGAAGGTAGAAACACACCCTTCTGGGCTTACTATCATTGCCGAGACCTTGGCAGCACACTCTACGATTATTGAATTTATTATCATTAATATCATAATGATGTGGAAGAACTTTGTGTAATGGTGCATGGGTGTATATTACCATTGTAAGCCAGAAGAACAATCTTCTTTGTGATACGACGGTTGAACATAAAGGCCTACTGTCTATGAGATGTTTAACATTCTTGAAATATCTTTGTATTGCCATTTCATAAATGTCTTTGCAATTATTTATATTCACATTAGTAAAACTAAGTATTTATCTTAATAAAGTTTTTGAAATGGTTCATTTAGACTGATAATATTGTAGTTTTTATTTAGAAATGAGTCTAGGGTAAGACCATCCCCCTCCCAAGGATAAGTTACTGTAAAAGTGGATATTTTCGTGTGACTAATTTATCCCACTCCGCCGAGTAAGAAGAGTTTTGCATGTTTTTAATTCTGCAGAATCAAGACATCTACGAGTGAAACATATGGCAAGCAAAAATATTCACATGCTGTTATTTTTGCACTAGTTTCTGGTTGCGCGAAATGCGTGAAAATTTCAACACCTCGAAAATTTCCATTTTTACAGTATTTTTATTATCATTTTTTTGAAAGAAAAGGGGTTTTGCTGTATTTATGACATTTGATGGCCGGTCTACTTAGGGCGGGTCTTATCTCAAAACAGACAAACAAACAAGTAACAAACTCTTTATCCCCTTTACACACATATACACACATACATACAGACAAACATACATACACACAAACAGACTACACTCCCATGTAAGCCATTCTCTGATGCACTGGACTGGAATCAAATACTTCATTCTCATTAGCAAAGTTAAAATGTCACAGCATTGTAATTCAATTCCATCTCAGATGACACGATGTTTATAAAAAGAAAGAAAGAAGAAGATACAAATCAGTCTAAAACTAAATGAATCTACCCAAAAAATCACTGTCAAGGCAAGAACAGATAAGACCAATTATAAAACGAACTAGAATATACAAGATTAGTACAACTGTATAAAAGTACTAAACATTGTGACACATTCTTTGGAGTTGATTGGAAATACATGTACATAGTACACTGTACCTTCCTTCAGAACAATTTTGCCATTAATTGCTTAGCAGTATACAAGGGCCCAATAAGAAACTCATATGAGTAGATGAGGTAAGCAGCCACAGATAAATGTGAATGCAACATGCAAAATATTAGTGAAATAGTATCTATACGGGTATGTCTGTTTGTCTGTTTTGTTTTGTTTTGTTTTGTTTTGTTTTTTTTGCTGGAATGGAAGAATCTTCCTACAACCTTGTGTATGAATGTGCACACCTCAGCACATAAAAGCACAAATCCTAAAATCTGCCTAAATCTGTAATTCTCTTTAAAATAGAAGAACAGCAACAAAATAGTCTTTATTTTATGATATGTGCATGTAGTACGATGTGCAATGTTGGAGAAAAATATTCCAATAAGGAGTGGAGGGAAAAAGGCAAAGAAAGAAGAAACATTTTAAAAGGGAAGGTATAGTTTGGTTGAAAAGGGGGCTTCTCAGCTTTCCAACTTTTTGTGAAATAATTAGAA
Organism: Diadema setosum; assembly: GCA_033980235.1. Lineage (NCBI taxonomy): Eukaryota > Metazoa > Echinodermata > Echinoidea > Diadematoida > Diadematidae > Diadema > Diadema setosum. The sequence continues at coordinate 6,909,976 of CM067064.1, forward strand.
TCCACTTACGGAATAATATAGAGCATACGATTCTAGGAGGATTGAGAAATCTATTCGATGAAAATTGGTTTTGAAATGGCTGAGATATCCAAAAAGCAAAGAGGTCCTTATAACAGGTGGTAACCACCATTTATTGGGACCACTTAGTTTTGCTTTACTTTTTGATATTTCAGCCATTGGAAAACCGAATCTCATCAAATAAACTTTGTTTCTCCTAGAATTATATCTTCTTTAATATTTCATAGAGGTTCCTAATTGTCCAGCAAAAAGTTAAAACCTGAATCCCCATCTCAAACAAAACTATACCATCCCCGTAAAGATTGAATTGAACAAAGGAGACACATCATTAAAAAAAGAAATCATGTACCTGTAGCATGTTAATTCTGATTTCTGTACTTGCACATATGGTATACAGATTAGTCCTATGCTTCATTAACTAGACCACATATACATATAATTTGTTCATTAAAGTGCACATGCTGTATTGTTGCTTCTACAAGATGAAGTACTACAAGTTAATTTTCTCAAATGTTGTACTGAATTCCTTTCATACTTTCAGCAAAAACCAAAAATGATTATTCACAAACTAATATCCTGTGAACTTCAGTTCAGCCTGATTTCTCACGAATGCTAGAAGAGAACGCAAGAAATGGGTAATGTACAGTGATGATTCCACCTCCAATGCCACTGCCTAAAACTCAGCAAAAGCATTTCCGACAGATTGACATGGTGAAAAGTGTAGGTTTCATTATACGGTTTACCTGGTCAATAGAAGAGTTTACATACAAAGCAATCAAAAACATTCACATGATTGAGGCAAAGTTCACTTTGAGATACTATCCTTTGCATTCACTTGAAATATTGAAATATTGAATGCACTGAACAACAGCTTTCTTTTACTACTTGAAGCATGCCACTGAAATGGAACATAGGCATAAAGGCAAAGTGAAGCATGATAAAATATGACTCTCCACTCTTAATAAGTCTGCCAGCGCGGAAGAGTCTGGCGATTTGTAATATCCTTCAAGATACTTTGTGTGTCGCATACGACAGCATGTGCAATCACTGAGAGTGTTATTTCTGTAGTTGAAAGAGGCAGAGAGATTTTTTTGTTTTGTTTTAAATGTTTTCCCAGAGAATATCCCAGTGCGTGTTATCTGTGGACTACGTGATCAGCGGCTTGTCGTCGCTGAAGGACTGCCTGCCGTCGGACATGGTCGGGGAGTACGGCGGCAGTCCGGTCGTTTCCGGCCCCTCTATGGGGGGTTCGTCTCCGGGGGCGCCGGATGGGTCGTAGCTGGGGTTGGCGTAGTTGACGTTGGAGTACTTGCTGTTGACGTTTTCCATGCCGATGACCGCTGGCTGCATGCTTAGCATACGTTCACGCCGATATCTAAGGTGGGGGGGGGGGGGGAATACATTATAAATTCATTGCTCATGAAAGCTAGATATATTTTAGTCTACTGATCATTGGCTTTAGTCAAGTGGGTATTATTGGTGGATTTTCACAAATGTTACCACATCACCACAAGCACCTGATACAGTTGCTAACCGCTGATTTTCTGCATTAAGGATTTCTACACTCTGCTGACATTGAGCTTGCAAATGATACGCAACATGTCTCATGTTATTTCTAAAATGAAAACCTTCCCCAGAGGTGGAGAGAATGAAATTAATGCCCACATGCACCAAGCATTGAGAAATTCAGCTTTGAACTTTAAATGTGCAGTCAGGTGCATGGGGGATGAGTAGTTATGGTAGATATAGTCAAATATGAAAAGTTAATTACAAATGTCATGGACTCGCACAATTTGTGAAAACTATGAAACATGCAGCATTTTTAGTATTTATCCCACTGGGGGTTTGCAATTAAAAGAAAAGGGGGGTGGGACAAGAAAGTGAGTCCTCAATAAAAGGCACAGGCTGGTAACAATTGCTGCATGGGAATAGGGGAGACACTGCTACTCACTTGCGAATGAGAACGACGGCCACGATGATGACGATGATGATGATGATGGCCAGCAGGAGGATGATCAGGACTGGGATGTTGATACCCCTCCTGGCACGTCTGGTACCAGCTGTCAAACAGAGAATGATAATGATAATAATAATAATAGTAACAGTAATAATACTGATACTACTACTATTACTACTACTACTACTAATAATAATGGTAATAATGATAATAATAATATAATAATGATAATGATGGTGATGATGATGATAATAATAATAATAATAATAATAGTAATAATAATAATAACAACAACAACAACAACAACAACAACAACAACAACAACAACAACAACAATAATAATAATAATAACAATAACAATAATAATAATAGTTACTACATGTATATAGCGTAATTCATACTTGTTAAGTATCTCAGTGCGCTTCACAGACTATCAGTATCACCCCGGTCACTGGAAACGCTATTTCCAATCAGCACTGCCAGTGTTAACTCTCCACTCCCTGGGGAGTATTCAAGCCAGCCATTTTACAGGAGTACACATGCTGGACTCAACAAACACAAACATTCTCATCCTACCAGTTACCCATTTACACTCCTGGGTGGAGAGCAGCAAAGTGGACAAAGATGAGAAATGAATGTCGATTCATCAGCTGCACGCATGAGCAACACATACCACGAGTCAAAATCTACAGGGAGTTGCCATCATACCTGCAGCCTGTTGCTTAAAGGTGCATGGTCCCGGTGTTTTAGTCAAATGTGTACGTGGGCGCACGGTGCAAGTTTCCTATAGAGACCTACGCTATCGACTCCTCTTTAGCGCTTACGCTTTGGCCCACTTTCCCGAGTCCGAAGAAGTCCGATTCACTGTAGTCAGTGGTCGGATCACAGTTCAGCTCATGATTCGGCTGAGGGGGATGACAGCTTTAGCAAACTTCTTTTGTGATGTCATAATAACAAGCACATATGCACGCACCCTGGCATTACTACAGACTGCGCGATGCGCAGAGAAGACAATAAAGGCAACATTGCTTAGCAACACCTACGCACTTTGCTCTTGATGACAGCTCAACTTCGGTAATCTTCGTATCAATGCTAACGGTGATCGGCAGTATCATCAACAGCGCCCTCTACACTACCGGGACTATGCCCCTTTAAAACATTTATCCTGTGAAAGATTCAGGTTAACATGATTCTGCAATTGACTTTAACACATGAAAAACTCTGTTCAAAAAATCATCTGGAGTTTTTCTCTACTGGTAAGAAGTTTATGCAACAGGGCCCGGGGAACTCCCTCTGTTTGGAATATATAGCATATGGGTAATATTGGTCATACACAACTTTGGTATGATGTGGTTTGTTACTGTAATTTTTGTTAAAACTGCTGCTACAACATCAAGTACTCTTACTAAGATACTACTACTATTACTATTAGTATGAGTGCTGTTTCTACTACTACTCCTACTACCATATCTTGCTTCTTCTGCTTCTATTGTTACTATTTCTATGAGTATACTTTGGGTAAGATAGTCAGCAGAAGGATCCTAGAATGAAATTTCACCTTAAAATCGAGAGTTTTCAAAGCTCTTTCATATGATGTACAGTCCGACCTCTCCTATCCGAACATGTCAGGTTCTGCGCTCATCTGGATAAACAGGGATTTGGCCAGATATAGGACACGCAATGTTTAATACATGTAGTTGCCTACCCTATGGTCACAAGGGAGCAACACACATACAATAAGCATGTACATGTAACCAACCTATTTCTAGTAGCGTACACTGAAAATCTTTCTTCGCTATTAGTGCAAAATTATTTGTGTTTTGGGTTTGTTTGTTCTGTTCAAAATGAAATCAAATTGTTGTCAAATTTACCTGCTGAAATATTGAGGAATGTATTAAGCAGGTCTTGGAAAGTAGCAGAATGAGTCTACTAAACTAAATTTCAAAATTTGATCATCGTGGCTCGGCGAAGTCGACAATTGTTAAATCATGCCGGATCGGATCCGGATAATCGAGAGATCCGGATAATAGTGGGGCAGATATGTGAAAAAGATGCTCACATCCGGCGGAAATATGAAATTTTGCATATAGGGGTATTTTGGGGCGCTGATTTAAAAAATTGCCGGATCCAAGAGATCTGGCCACGGGGTCGGCCGCCATTTTGAATTCCAATATGGCCGCCGTCAATGATCCCTATCTTCAGTTCTGAATGGCATAGGCCACTGGAATTTGATACATAAAAGCATGGTGATATGATGACTTCAATAACAGACTTATTCTATATGTCTGACAAGCTGCACGGCAGCCAATTTGAATTTTTATACAAAGTTGTCATGTTGAAGTGTTGAAAATCTCTATCTCGGGTTTGTAAATTAGGCTACCTGATTGAGCGCACGTTTGTAACTGTTTGAGTGCGCGCTGCTGTATTTACATTGTGACGTCAGTGAAAGGTGCATTGTGCTTCCTTTTTGCTGCACTTTTTGACATGCCCGTGAATGTTAGTCGTGGTGTTTGTCTTCGTAGCCACATTGGAATTCAAAATAGCAGGCATTGCGTTTGTCAGACACATCACATTGGTTAATATTTTAACTCAGTATGTTAAGATACTTGTTTACACCTAATTTCAGCGTCACTCACCACTTAGAAATCGAGATAGGGATTTTGAATATTTCGTCGAAGCGGCCATATTGGAATTCAAAATGTTGGCCATTCGATGTTTGTCAGACACTTCAAATCAATCTGTCATCAAATTCAATATGTCAAAATGCTCAGGTGTACCAAATTTTTGGTGCCACAGGTCATTCAGAACTGAAGATAGGGATCTTTAGATTTGTTTTGTGATGGCGGCCATATTGAAATTCAAAATGGCAGCCGACCCCGTGGTCAGATCTCTTGGATCCGGCAATAATTGAAATCAGCGCCCCAAAATACCTCTATAGGCAAAATTTCATACTTTCCGCCGGATGTGAGCATCTTGGCCAAATTTTGTTACATATCTGCCCTACTATAAAGGGAAGGCGGATGGAAGAGGTCGGACTGTAATGATATTTGTGTGTGTGTGTGTGTGTGTTTGTGTGATCTTTAGAGATGGAAAGTCTTAAGGCCCGTCTGCCCGGCAGACAACAACTGAGTGGGTGTGCGCTTCCACTTACTTGTATTGCCTTCACATGAGATATCCTGGACAAGCCAGTTGCCACTTGTCCCGCACGTCCACGTCACTGTTTCAATCTTATTCACGCAGTGCACTGCCAGAGTCTCGCCAGGATTGAACACTTCTTGGATGGTGTTGAAGGCTGCCCCCTGTGGTGGATTTGGCAGGCTACAGGTGGTAGCTATAGCAAACAAAGAAAAGAGAGTGAGTGAGACACAAGAATTTGAATCCTAATGAAGAGGTGTATCACATACACTCTGCTATCTGGCGGGGTCAGCTCTGCTCTTGGAAAGTAATTAGTCTTCAATTACTTAGAATCATGGCTCGGCGAAGTCGACCATTGTTAAATCATGCCGGATTGGATCCAGATAATCGAGACATCCGGATAAAGGGAAGGCAGATGGAAAAGGTCCGACTGTAATGACATTTTTTTTTTTTTTTTTTTGTGTGTGTGTTTGTGTGATCTTCAGAGATGGAAAGTCTTAAGGCCCGTCTGCCCGGCAGACAACAACTGAGTGGGTTCGCGCTTCCACTAATGTATTACCTTCACATGAGATATCCTGGACAAGCCAGTTGCCACTTGTCCCGCACGTCCACGTCACTGTTTCAATCTTATTCACGCAGTGCACTGCCAGAGTCTCGCCAGGGTTGAACACTTTTTGGATGGTGTTGAAGGCTGCCCCCTGTGGTGGATTTGGCAGGCTACAGGTGGTAGCTATAGCAAACAAAGAAAAGAGAGTGAGTGAGACACAAGAATTTGAATCCTAATGAAGAGGTGTATCACATACACTCTGCTATCTGGCGGGGTCAGCTCTGTTCTTGGAAAGTAATTAGTCTTCAATTACTTAGAATCGGTAGAAATGAAGCATGTTTTCATGCAAATTTTTCTCAAGCATGCCTTATTCATATTTGATGAGTAAGGTCTCATATGAGAGAAGAAAATATGAATATTTGGGTTATGAATTTTGTTTTTCGAAAACGTAACATCAAAAGTCTGAAAAATTCATTTAAAATCACCATTTGTGTGTGCAAATGAAAATTTGGTAGCACCATTGTTCATTGTTCTTACTCAGTCATGCATGAACGATGAACATTAAGTTGTACATCAAATGAAAGAATAAAAGTTTATCTTTCCATTGATGTATATCTCATAAAGGAAATGTATGATTTCAATAGTAAAAAGTTGCATGGAAACCCGGTTTCATTTTTTCTGGGACACACTGTATAGAAGACTTTTGTTTACGTCATCAGCTTCCAGCTATGCCCCGCCTCACCCATGCAGAGCATGTGCTTTACAGCACGTATGTAAACCTCAAATACGTGCAACTTGAACTCCCAAAAGTTCATTAACCCTATCTGCCAAAAGACAAAAATCTTTTAAAAATCCATAAATATACCTGGATTACTACCAAAACTTGATCATCTGTTCCTTGTGTCACTATCAACTTTTTATGCAAGTTTTATTCCAATCCATCCACAACTTTTTGAGTTATTTTGCAAACAGGCAAACAAACAAGCAAACAAATAACCAACGCCGATGACAAAAGACAGAAAGAGATATAGGAAGACAGAGACGGAAAGAGATATAGGAAGACAGAGACGGAAAGAGATATACTAAGAGAGAGATGGAAAGAGATATACTAAGAGAGAGATGGAAAGAGATATAGGAAGAGAGAGACGGAAAGAGATATAGGAAGAGAGAGACGGAAAGAGATATACTAAGAGAGAGACGGAAAGAGATATAGGGGGAGAGAGACGGAAAGAGATACAGGAAGAGAGAGACGGAAAGAGATATACTAAGAGAGAGATGGAAAGAGATATAGGAAGAGAGAGACGGAAAGAGATATATGAAGAGAGAGATGGAAAGAGATATAGGAAGAGAGAGACGGAAAGAGATAGAGGAAGAGAGAGACGGAAAGAGATATAGGAAGAGAGAGACGGAAAGAGATATAGGAAGAGAGAGACGGAAAGAGATATACTAAGAGAGAGATGGAAAGAGATATAGGAAGAGAGAGACGGAAAGAGATAGAGGAAGAGAGAGAAGGAAAGAGATACAGGAAGAGAGAGATGGAAAGAGATATAGGAAGAGAGAGATGGAAAGAGATATATGAAGAGAGAGATGGAAAGAGATATAGGAAGAGAGAGATGGAAAGAGATATAGGAAGAGAGAGATGGAAAGATATGAGGAGAGACAGAGATGGAAGAGATATAGCTCTAGGGAGAGAGAGATGAAAGAGGAGAGAGAGATGAAAGAGGGGAGAGAGATGAAAGAGGAGAGAGAGAGAGAGGGAGAGGAAGGATATAGGAAGAGACGGATAGAGATATACGAAGAGAGAGACGGAAAGAGATATAGAAAGAGAGAGACGGAAAGAGATATAGAAAGAGAGAGACGGAAAGAGATATAGGAAGAGAGAGACGGAAAGAGATATAGGAAGAGAGAGACGGAAAGAGATATAGGAAGAGAGAGACGGAAAGAGATATAGAAAGAGAGAGACGGAAAGAGATATAGGAAGAGAGAGATGGAAAGAGATATAGGAAGAGAGAGACGGAAAGAGATATAGGAAGAGAGAGACGGAAAGAGATATAGAAAGAGAGAGACGGAAAGAGATATAGGAAGAGAGAGATGGAAAGAGATATAGGAAGAGAGAGATAGAAAGATATAAGGAGAGACAGAGATGGAAGAGATATAGCTCTAGGGAGAGAGAGATGAAAGAGGAGAGAGAGGGAGACAGAGTAAGGATGCTCACATTCAGGTTGAGGAGGGCCACAGCTGAGTGGTGCTCCCTTCCACTGTCCACCCCTCTCACAGTACAGCGTCGTGTTCCCTGTCCCATGCATGCAGGAGAGCTGCAACGATTCACCCGCCCAGTACTTGACCTTGAAGACGCTGACGTACAAATATGGTGGCAGGACGGGCAGCTCGCATGGCATATCTGGGGACATGGAGAAAGTATCAAGAAGAATTGTGTTACTGTTGCTTTCAATTCACTCATTATAGCATGGCAGCAATATTTTCACTCTCAAAGCACTGTTCCACAAACCCATATTCATGTTATTAGTTATCATATCACATCACATCATCTTCTCTATGTGTCATACAGCACATTGTTGGCTGCTTGATCAAATCTGGTACTATTCGTACAATCACTTATTCAGCAAGTAATTGCAAAATTCTTTCTCAAAAAGCATTTTCAGCACAAACTACATTCTGCCATTAAGACACGAAACACAAACCAAAATGTTACAGCTTAACTGAAATGATGCTTAACCCTTTATGTGCCACGTTCGCACGTCTGACTCAGTCGACAACGTGCCAACTTTGTATATTCTGCTCAAATGCACAAACCCACCCAAACTGATCGATAAATCACCAAATGTCACAGTACAATGAAAGCGCTTCTCGTGATTCCGTTCCTCTCCTCTATAGCTTGCACTTTATGTGGTGAAAACAAGCAGTGTTTCTTACTGGATTTGCATGCAAATTCTAAGTTTCTGTCACTGCTTTTTGTGCAAAAGTTACACATAGACAGTAATGTAGCTACTGGGCTTTCGAAAGAAAAGCAATTATAGATTTGTCATAGAATTTAAATCAATGCAGAGCTTGGCATTTTCTCTACAACATTGCTCACTTCGTCTACAATTCAACAGAAATCTATAAAAGTTATATAGATTTGAAAAACAGAATGTTTTCTCAACGCATGAATACGTAGGCATCTCAGAATAATGTGGAACACGGGGGGTTTCCACCGTGGCACATAAAGAGTTAAAGTAGTAATCTAAATTGCTCAATGTATACCACTCTTCTAACCACTGCAAAAGGGACTAAAACCTCCACAGTCCCTCTGAATAATTGTAAAACCACTTCTCCTGCTCAGAGTGCTTCATACAGTACGCACCAATGGCATGACAGCTAGCCCCCGCATCTTCTGTATGTGTACAGTCGTGCATCAAAGGGCTCCGCGGGCAGTCGAAGATCGAGGACTCGTTGCCCACGCACTGCACCTCGTCAAACAGGATGGAGCTGTAGGTCTGGCGATAGCCCCCCGTGGGGACCACAGCCTTGGCTGGCCCGAGGCCAAGCTCCCGGCAAACCACCTCCACGTCATTGATGTCCCAGTCATCGTCGCATACGGTGCCCCAGCTGCCGGACACGTACACCTCGACCCGTCCCTCAAAGATGGACGGACCACCAACTAGACGCACTGGATGGGCCAGACAGACATGTTCAAGAAAGGGATATCAATAGAAGGCCTAGGGTTGTACAGATGAAAGGTATCCATAGCTCGGCTGTTATATGGCTAAACAGCGGTTCTTTACCAGGAAGCATTATAGTTTCGCAAACTTTACAAGAATAAGAGAAACATGAATATACAAGATTTAGCAATGTGACATTTTCGTAAGCAGACTAAGCTAAATGTTTGACAGAAGCGATATGTTTGACAGAAGATTCATTGACTTGGCTTATCAAACAGTGTGCATACATACGATCCTGATACACAATGATGTGATATAAGTACATTAATCCATCTCTTGCCGTATATACACAGCGGGACTCACATGGTGGCATGCAGATCACCCCGGCGTCGTTCTTGTGGGAGCAGTTGTGAACCTCCACGCCCATGCTACTGCAGCGGGCGATGTTGGACTCGAGCCCTGTGCAGCCAACATTGTCCAGGTATATGGGACCCTCGCCGGGACCGAAGCGGGACGGTCCAAGGACGGCAGCGCTCGCCGAGACGAAGTTCATCTGTCGGCAGATCACTTTGGCGTCCTGCTTGTCCCACTGGTTGGAGCAGACCGTGCCCCAAGTGTCACCGACTCTGATCTCTACCCTCCCCTCGTAGCGAGATGCACCCCCGGCCAGACGGATTTCTATGCCCTCCTCTGTATTTGTATTTGGTTTAATTTTCAATCATACACAAATGGAAAAAAAATGAAGAAATACAAGTGCAAAGTTTGAATAATCAATACATTAACTTGAAAATAAAATATAATTAGCTGTAATCTGTTATTATGTATAATAAAACAAAACAAAATCCAAGAGAAATGAATGGTGTAATCAATTAACAGGAATTTTTAGGTCTGCAATATGTGACCCACTACAACAAAAGGATCCTAAAGTCGCTGACGGGTGAGACGAGCATGGCCCAGAAAAATGCTATTTTCAGGCCTTTCCTTTGATCATTTAGCTTTGAAATTTCGGCAGATGATAGAAGATACATTAGACTACAAAATTATGTGAAAACAGAAATCCGAACGTTCTGACAGATTTTCGTGATCTGACTTCAAACTCAATTTTCTCGGCTCACCCGTCAGCGACTTTAGGATCCTTTTGTTGTAGCGGGTCACATATACAAATAAGCCTTATAATATAATGCTAAAAATGTTGCAGACAGTGAACATCTTGGTTTGTATTAAACCCAGCAAGCTATGCAAACCTGGGAAGAAAGCTTTAAATAGAAGCAGGACACAACAAAGTAGCAATGGAGCCTAAATCTGAAGGCGGATGGAATGCACAGTGAATATACATAAACTGCATTATAAAAAATCTCTGAGGGTTACCAATGACCTCACCTGGCAGGGAGCAGACAACGCCACCATAGCCATCTGTACAGTTGCCGGCAGTGGTCATCACGCACGCACCAATGGAGCTCTCGTAGCCACTGCAGGACGGCCAGCGGTTGTACCAGCCGCCCTCTGAGGTGCCGAATCCGTAGCCCGTCGGTGCCTGGACGGCGGTGCCGAAGCCCATGGACTGGCACACCACCCGTGCATCAGACATGCTCCACGCATTCCCGCAGAAGCCCTTCCAGACGCCATCAATCTGGATCTCCACGCGGCCTCCATACTTGTTGCTTCCACCCTGCAGCCTCACTGGAAGTACATATAAGAATCACATTGATTAGTGGTCTTACCAAGGCCAGCACTGATACATACTTCAGCACTTTTATCAAGATATTTCTGTACAGGACAGAATGAAAACCCAATCTTTAACAAGATGATTTGCCATAATTGTAACTCACAGTAAATGCAGTGACCAAAGCAACATCTGGAATGCATGTATACGTATCTGGTAATATATCAGCTTGAAATTCAGTACCGGTTTATAGGAAGAAATGAGTGAGAATACAAAAATAGGAATTTCCATCCATCTCCCAAACATTAATATTAATAGGTGTTCCCAACAATAGGAATCCAAGGCTGAAAGAAGCTACTACTTTGCTGAAAACTTAGGAACATTCTTATTATTAAAATAGGAATAGCTGGCAAATATGTTGAAGCTGATCGCTTCTTGTCCTATCCTTTTATCATAAACACAGTGACTACAGTCACTGTGCATGATACAACAACAACAACACCAACAACAAAATCACAAAACAGTGTTGGAAAACTGGTCATTAAAAGGAGCCGTACCTTTCGGAAGGCAAGTGACACCGGCATCTTCCCTGTGCGAGCAACTACTCGGACCCTGTGACCGCGGGCAGTCCCTGATGTCCGTCTCGTTACCAGAACACTGGACGTCGTCAAGCAAGATGGGGCCAAAGCCTCGCCCAAAGTGGGCATAGCGGTGCGCCTCTAGGGCACCCTTGTAGCCAAGCTGGCGGCAGACCACCCCGGCGTTGGTCAAGGACCAGTAGTCATCGCAGACTGTGCCCCAGGTCCGGTTTAGGTACACCTCCAAGCGGCCTTGGAAAGTAGACCTTCCACTCACTAAACGTACTGGCACTTCCGGATCAGCTACCAACATGGGAGACAAAACAGTAAATCTCTACTTTGGTGAAAATTCTAGGAAAGTTATTGGAAAGTTGGCACCCTTGGTAGAAATGCATTTCACTCTTGCTCCTGTCATGAACCTACACAAACTAAGAAAATGAAACTGATGATGATGATGATGATGATTATGATTATGACAATAAGGATAGAAACATAAACACAGCTACTATCATTATCATCATCATCATGACAACCAACTATATCATATAGTCGAGCTTACCCAGGGTTGTCTCTGAGATCTTCTCTTAGCACAGTTCTCACAGTGGGCCCTTCCATTACCAGTAAGTATCAGATCAGCAGGTGCTAATGACAATTGGGCCCAGAGAGCTCATTGGTATGACCTTAGGGCACTCCCTCAAACAGTTAGGCCTACAGATTACATTGTACATGTATGAGTAATCACAGACTCCTTCAAAGGATAATCGCCCAAGTTTGGGCAGGAGTACAAGAGTTGACATGGATATGAAGAAAAATATGAAAGCGTTGTGTTTCCACACCCTGAAGTCCTCATTCAAAGTCACGTCAAGTCACGTCACGTCACGTCACATCAAGTCATGTCACGTCACGTCACATCAAGTCATGTCATGTCAAGTCAAGTCAAGCCAAGTCACATCATGTCAAGTACAGTTGAGTCAGGTAAAGTCACATCAAGTCAAATCAAGTCACGTCAAGTCATACTAGTCGGGACAAGTCAAGTCACATCAAGTCACATCAAGTCATTCAAGTTGGGTCAAGTCAGGTCAAGTCAAGTCATGTCAAGTCACATCACATCATGTCATACGTCATGTCAAGTCATTCAATTCAAAACAAATCAAATCAAATCACCTGTTTCCCTGCAGGCTACACCTGCATCACGAGAGTGGTTACAGTGGCCCTCTGATGCTAGGATTGCACCGCAATTGAAGAAGTAGGGGTCACTGGGCTGGCAGTTCACCCCCGTCAGGTGCACAGGGCCAAATCCTGCCCCAAAGCGGGCCCCGCCATACGCCGCTGTGGCCTGGCCATAACCCAGATGGCTGCATACGGTTTGGGCATCAACAAGGTCCCATCCCTCGTCGCACACAGTGCCCCACATGCCGTTGATCAGAAGCTCAACTCTGCCCTCCTCAGGTCGGCTCCCACCAGCCAGACGCACTGCACAGGAAATGAAGAAGAGAGTCAATGCTGGAAGGTCATGCGTAAATGTTGCTGTCAGATCTCTTTACCACACTAGTACCACCAGTTTCAAACAGACCTATCCTCGCCTTGAAACCATGTACATATTAGCAGGATGGTGCTTTTTTAATGAATCACCTTATCTTTAGTACAACTTACATTTGCAGCATTAAAGAGCAGATAGACAAGTTCCTGGGAGTCAAACTGAAACACGGATACTCCTGACACAGACTGCTACACTTTATATCTTGAGTAGATACATTTTTTACAAGCTATGTTTCATCACACTGTACTTGAGTTCTATTGAACATGATTCATGATACCATTAATGATTTGGAAAAGAGTGAATTGTCAGCACTTTGACCCTTGACCTCAGTAGAGTTACCTTCATAGTACTGTAGGTGTAACTGAATTCGCTCTTAGCAATATGGATCTGCCAAGGGTAAATCTGCACAGCAGGTAATCGCACACTGACCAATGCTGCATAAAATGCTGCATAGATTTCTAAAGAATTCTGACTTACTCTTTGTGCGCGACAGTGTACACCCCTTTACCATTCTGAGACTGCAAGGCATGCGCGCTTTAGCAAAACATTTTGTTTTTCAAAGCCATGTAACCTTCCGTGGGGTATTTATGCTGGAAATGCAGTACTGCAAAGTTGTAGAAAAAATTCCAAGCTTTGCTGTGATGTTTTATACTCTTATGACAAAGATATGGGTATTTTTCTTGCAAACAACCGACACTGAAAACGCAACCCCAAAACAGACTGCAAAATTGTATTTCTGGTCATGATTAAACACATACGTTGCGTACTTTTGACATGATTCATAGGGATTATCATTACTATTGGATGAATCAGCATGTTACTTTTGATTTTCAGATTTCCTTTTATACCACACTCAAGTTCTACATCATTGCTACTGTCAGTGCTAAATGCTCAACAACCTTTCATTTGGTGAATCAGAATCACTGGCATTCATTTCTCCACACTGCAGTGGATACAAGCTCTCTGGCTTCTTCTGCTGTGTAACTGCAGTATTAAGCTGTAGAGTAGCTGGGAGGCATGACATTCTGGAGACACAACCTCAACAGAAATCAAAATTTACTTGAAAAATCCCTATGGAACACTGCAATTCAGTCACCACGCACTGAAAAATTGTATGTGTGCAGAAAGGAATCGCAAATGACATTTTCAGTCTACATGGCATATGTTGATTGATCAGCTTGTGCTACTAAAAATATGAGAAGTTTGCAAACCGCTGGCACGAGTTGGGCACGTGAACGTGGCACAAAGATTTATAGACAGACAGAGAGACAGAGAGACAGACGGACAGACAAGGGTTGTAAGAGCACTGCAGAAATCAAAAAGCAAAATGCAGCAACACCACCCCAACTCACTTTCTGGCATGCAGATCACGCCGGCATCCTCCGAATGCCCGCAGTTGTGGCTGCCGTGCCCGCGGTTGTTGCATTCCTCGAGGCGGGTCTCACTGCCCGAGCAGTGCACGTCATCCAGGAGGATCCTGCCTGTGCCGCGCCCAAAGAGGGCGTTGGTGGTGTAGTCTATCACAGCGCCGTAGCCCATCTGCCTACAGACAACCTGAAACAGATTAATAGGATATTAAAGAGAAAGAGAGAGAGAGAGAGAATAATGCGTGTCGAGCATACAAGAAACATAGAAATACACACACACACACTTTAACCCGTTGAGGATGAGTCCCGAGTATACTCAGGCAGGTGTCTATGGGAAATGTGTGTTGTAGCAAAATCAGCCTGTCCTTAATGGGTTAAAATAAGATACATTTTAATATGATTGTTAGTACCATGTGAACACAAATATACATAAATGTACAGATATAAACATATACCAACAATTAGATACATATGCCTTACAAAGCACATCTATTTATCTAAATATCAGAATACAGAAGAAATAGAAATTTACAAAAGATATGTATTCAACAAATTACTTGGAGAATTGAGGAAGTGAGTGTGATGAGGGATTGGTGGAGGCAAAAAAAAAATGCCTCTCTACTTCTACTCCTACCCAGACACCATCTCTTGCACTTCCTCAGCCTTTACCAACACTATCCAATACATGTTTTCATCAAAGTCAAGAGGACTACCATAATATTCTGACTACTACCTGTGACAGTCCTTCAGAGCAGTCATTTACATTGCTGTAAACACACACATTTTTGCAGTGTATCAATTTTCATGCATTTCGGGCTACATTTGGCTAGCGCAAATTCCAAAACCAACGAAAATACCTTTATAATTTTCTCTGCACATTTTGAATGGGTTGACAATTGTACAGAGCGAATTCAAGAACCTGCAAATATGTTTTTGAGCTGCTCAGCGCGTAAAACTAATATCACGAAAATATGGACTTTAACAGTACTTTATAATGTAGCCTCACTGCCTATTACGACATCAATGTAACTATGGAACCCAATACATCTGAAGTAAATGTTGGAACTGTAAATCACCGCCTAGTGTAATTCTGTCGGCAGTCCTCAGGGAATGAACCTGGTTGACTTAATTATGATCAGAGACATGATTCAAATTGAAGTTCTCTGTAAAATTGACAATTCTACTTTCTTCTTATTTTTTTTTTTGATGGGATAATGCACTTAATGAATTATCTCACACCGAGAATTATTTCATTGTCCTCATTTCCAGCAGCATCACCATCGTCCTTACTAGACCGTAGTCTCCATACTCACCCTTGCATCGTTAATGTCCCAGCCATCGTCACATACCGTCCCCCACTGTTGCAGTAGGTACACCTCCACGCGCCCCTGGAAGGGGCTTTCTGTGCCAACCAGTCGAATTTCAGTGTTTGTGACTGCTGTAAGATTAAAAAAAAAAACACAAATTCAGTGATGTTGTGAGCCATTTGAAAAAAAAGAAGATATATATATATATATATATATATATATATATATATATATATATATCATCTTACACCATTTTCAGAAGGGTGAAATATACAATGTGCCTACTGAGTACAAATACTTTTTAGATTATAACTTCAAACACATTGCCTGCAAAAGCCTATCTTAGAGAGGTTTGATGGAACTGTTGACCATGAAAGGATGATACTTCCAAATGCCTGCAAATTCATCTCAGAATCTTGAAGGGGGAATGAAACCCCAATATATATGTGGACTGAATGAATGCAGCGATATTGGCAGAATGCATCACAAAAAGTTTGAGGAAAATCAGACAATCTGTTCAAAAGGCATAAATTTCTACAATTTTAGTGCAGCCACCAATGGATGAAAAGACTACTACAGTTTGTGATGTCATGAAGAATATAAGGAAAATATAAAGAAAATTCAACAAATTTTAGTGTTTATGAAAAGTATAAATATCAACTTGATTTGTTATACTGACATTGTATGTTACAGGCATTATTCCCCCTGAATATTCCCTCTGAAAGAGGTAACTAAGTCATATGCTCTTTCATTATGCTAGAAAAGTGAAAATATGTTAAATATATTGTAATGTGATATAATTGTAACATGTGGCAGTGTGCAGCCAAACTTGACATAGTTGAAACATCAGCAAAGCCGCTCAGTTGTAGCAACGTGCCTCAGCCTTACAGGACTGCCCAATTCCAATGTCTCTTGTTAGTCTGTCTACATCTTTGCACCCTTCATCATTTGCATGTCTGGGTGTGCACTTCTGTGTGTTTCCATTACTTTACTTTTTGTTTCTTTTGAAGTACAATCTATGGAGTGGCCCACATCTCTACAAACCTGTCTTTTACATGGCCCTCTCTGTTCTAATGCATGCAGTGGTTTTGAACAAATAGTTTCGTATAGATTATTTTGTTTGCTTTTGTTCATTTCTATTCTTCCCATATTCAGAAGGTATGCTCACACTACAACGCGTCTGTACTA
This sequence comes from Diadema setosum, assembly GCA_033980235.1. Classification (NCBI taxonomy): domain Eukaryota; kingdom Metazoa; phylum Echinodermata; class Echinoidea; order Diadematoida; family Diadematidae; genus Diadema; species Diadema setosum. The sequence goes on from CM067064.1 coordinate 6,926,938, forward strand.
CATTTATTTATTTTTTTTTTTTTTGACGAGTTCGAGATATTGGAAAAAAAATTATCTGATTGGATTAGGTTATATAATTCATCGACAACTGTTTTCTACACTCAGTCTACACTCATGGGCCTCTCTATTGCAATGTATGAAGTGGTTTTGAACAAATAGTTTCAGAAAGATTACATTGTTTTCTTTTGTTCATTTTTATTCTTCCAATCTTAAGAATGTATGCTCACACTACAATGTGTCTGTACTACATTGTTTGTTTGTTTGTTTTTTTTTTAATATATTTGATGAGTTAGAGGTATTGGAAAAAATATATGATTGGATTAAGTACACGTCATGGTGCTACATAAATTTATCTCTACACTTGCCTGATCCGGCAAGCAGATTTTCAAATTTGCTGCAAAACACTTGCCCGAAAAGAAAATCCAAAATATAAGGAATTAATATAGAAAATCATGTGTAAGTTAAGGGCTCAATAAAACATAATCATTTGAATAAATGGCACATATTGATTAGCGTGCATAAACACAATGGAATAACAAACATGGTCAGATCAAGTGTTGCCACTGCATTGCCTTGGGGCTTCGAATCACGCAAGTGTTGGAAAGTTGCTGAAATGAAATAAAAAGTGCGCTGCATCACTAATTAAAACGACCATGATCTTTGCGCTTCTGTATAGTTGACTTTGTGGGTTTGTTTGGGGGAATAAGTGAAAAAAAGATTGCTTCAAAACTTCTTGCTTGCCCAATTCGAGCAAGCATTCGTTCTCATTGTTCAAAAACACTTGCCCGAATTTGATTGTCAATTGCCCCGGGCAATCGAGCAAGTGCTTATGTAGCACCCTGCACGTAATCTCATTCATGGACGACTGTTTTCTACACATCAGTGCCAAATCAGCAAAGATAGCATCCCAGCATCCACGCCAGTCGGCAAACACAGCACAGTAAAGGTTTAACAAGAATATCAACACATGCTTTAAAAGAGACTTTGCTCAGTGCCCACCGAACACTGGAGGCACCCTGGAATGTGAGCTGAAATACGGTCAATGCTCTCACCGTCGTTGGAACACACCGCTCCCGCGTCTTCACTGTGGCCGCAGTTGTGTACGCCCACACCATTGCTGCTGCACTCAAACAGGCTGGACTCGGTGCCCAGACATTCGAGGTTATCGAGGAGGATGGGAGCCGATGAAGGGGAACTGCCGTACTGGCTGGCCATGCGGGCATCCGAGGCTCTGAGGAAACCCAGCTGACGGCAGACGACCTTGGCGTCGCTGATGTCCCAGCCATCGTCGCAAACCGTGCCCCACTGTCCGTCGGCAAACACTTCCACACGACCCTCGCGGCTGGACGGACCATCTGCTAGTCTCACGGGTGGATTTGGCGTAGAGTCATCTGAAAAAAAGAAAAATGGGGGGGGGGGGGGCGGGATTTGTGAGTAAGAGAATGATCCCTATGATTTAATCCATGTTCATACAAGTACCAGATGTCTCATTCAGGGTTCATACTCTTTCTCAAAAATTTAATTCAATGACTTTCCATGACCTTTCTAGCCAGAATTCCATGACCTTTCCATGGCTTTTATACATTTTTTAAAAACACTTTAGACTGAAAATTGATCTCAAATCAAAGCGAAGCAAATTGATTATTTACACATCTCACACAAATAACAGATAAATTTCTATAATTTTTGCAATTCCATGACTTTCCATGAAAATATCACTTTTCCATGACTTTCAAGGCCTGGAAAAAGACTAATCCAAATTCCATGACATTCCAGGTTTCCATGACCCGTATGAACCCTGTCATTAGATGACTTACTGACCATCAATAGTTATAAATACTTACACCATACTTTCCCCTTGACTTTTGCTGAAGCTTAATGGACAGGTTGTTTTTGTGATAATCTTTTGCTTCTTAAGTAGTGTAAATATTTCCCGCATGATTTATTTATCAATTTGAAAATGTCACACATGGAAAAAAAGAAATCCGAAATTCACTCAGTACTCTGACTGGTATGCGTATTTGATAGCTACTATACATGTCTAAGGGTGCACTCGTTGCATTCCTGTTCTAATGTGTCCAATTTTAGCCAAACACATTGCAATTACACCTCAGTGCACTCTGCCCTTTGCCTCTGACTGGCCCAACAAACTTCTTTGTGGTGGACAGTTTTATAGCCGACAAGCATCTGGACAAGTCTTGTCCATGTGATACGGAATTATAGGGGATCGTTAAAACCTACCGCGAGGTCTGCACTGGACCCCAGCATCTTCAGAATGGCCACAGTTGTGGACGCCAATGCCATTGTTGCCACAGAGCAGGAGAGAGCTCTCATCCCCTGAACATGCCACGTTGTCGAGAAGGATGCTACCTGTGCCTTGGCCGAAATACGCGCCAGCGTAGTAGTTGACAGCACCATCGAAGCCCAGCTCATTACACACCACCTATATCAAGGTTTCAAGGGTTGGCATGAAGGGTCCATTGTTTTCTCTCAGTTTGAACAAATTCTGTCTCTCTATTTCTCTCTCATTTTACTCTCTTTAGTATTAAAGAAACAAGATGCGCTTGAACAAGGGGTATACTCATGTAACATTCAAAGCATGCAAGTTGTACATCAATGATGTATGCACTATTTTACAAATGTCACTTATTGGATGCATTCGACATGCATCCAATTTTGCAAATTTCAAATCCAGTCTCAAAACACACCTTTTCTGTCTTCCTTGATTAAGATAAACATTTATTACCTCTTTTGTTAATCATTGTATCTATTATGTTGATCATTAGATCTGTTAGCCTTTTGTTTGTATCTGAATTGTACAGCGCATAGAGAAGCATGTGCTTATAATGCACTTTACAGATGTAGTATTATCACTTTTATTAAGGTTTTATTTGGAAAGGTTGCTGGAATGTTTTGATAAATATTAGATTCTACAGTTTTGTTTTTTTCCCCACAAGCTGTTTCATGGAACAAGTTTGGAATTTATCATGCATGGCTTTTCTCTTCTTTTTTTTTTTTTAATGTCTACTACACTCGGACAAATATGACAGATGTATTGCAGTGAAAATGTGGAGATGATGACAATGCATTAAAAAAAAAAATTCCAGTGACCTTATTCAAGTACTTTGGATGCCTGATACATCACCACTCAGGGATCTCTACAAAAGAGCACATCTCTGCCACATTCCAGTAACTGAAGGGCAAAGAAAGTATCCTCTTCCTTCCTTGACCGTACAAGCCACAAACTCTAACATGTACTTGATAGCTTTGTATCAGTATGAAACACACACTTAAAAATGATATTGTACGATACCAGGTCATTCTTCTCTCCTCTGCATGCCGTCAATCTCTCGTTTGAGGCGAGACCCCAGCCGAACTTTTTCCAAAGTGGGGTGCATTTATTTGTCGTTTGAGAGTTGGGAGTCGAAGTACTTGTCCATTGCAAATAAACTTTCTGCTCGGCGTGACAAACCTGGAGGCCAAGCCAGGGTTTGATGACTCCAGCAGCTGTCGTATTACGTAAGAGCATGATAAGGATATCTGCCTGTGGCAGACCATTCAAAGTGAACTCAATTTTCTCTATCCTTTCTAAAGTTTTCAATTTTATATTCTATTGAGAAATTCTATGGTCATCCATTTTACATTTCGAACGAAAAAAATTGACCCGTAAATAACGAAAATACAGGAATAAGAAGGAGAGCATTGCCAGTTTGCCGGTGCTATTTGGCAGTGAGTTACAACGGGGAGGTGAGACTACTCCCTGGTTACAATCAGCCTGCTGACTGGTCGCTGAGAAAGCAGCTGTCGTATTACGTAAGAGCATGATAAGGATATCTGCCTGTGGCAGACCATTCAAAGTGAACTCAATTTTCTCTATCCTTTCTAAAGTTTTCAATTTTATATTCTACTGAGAAATTCTATGGTCATCCATTTTACATTTCGAACGAAAAAAATTGACCCGTAAATAACGAAAATACAGGAATAAGAAGGAGAGCATTGCCAGTTTGCCGGTGCTGACAATGTGCTATTTGGCAGTGAGTTACAACGGGGAGGTGAGACTACCTCCCTGGTTACAATCAGCCTGCTGACTGGATCATTGAGAAAGAGAGAGAGAGGGAGAGAGAGAGAGAGAGAGAGAGGGAGAGCGAGGGGGAGAGAGGGAGGGAGAGGGGGGAGAGATGGGGGAGGGAAAAGGGGAGAGCAAAATGGAATGACAATAGTTCCGGTCACTACAGTACAGGCATGCTCTGTCTGAAAGGGTGAATGTCTACACTCACACACACACACGCACACACACACGCACCATGGAGCTACATGGCCCATGCCAAAACCAAAACAATCTCCTCCTCTCGCGGTGCCCCCCCCCCCCCCTCCTGTGGCGCTGTGGCGATGACTGATGCTTAGATTAGGCCAGGGTCAAGAAACAGGTGTTTTATATCTTTGACTTTAAGTCATTGATTGCCAAGATATGCACTGGCATTATTTACTGGGGTGTAGCCTCTTCAAACGAGAGATTTGCGTCATGGAGACAATTTTCGTTAGTCATAGTCAGCAAGACAGCAAGCTATTCTATTTGACAGAGAGATTTATGTACAATTGTATTTGCACATTATGCCCTTCACTATCTGCTAAAATAAGCACAAGAATTTCCAGACTAACAAGGAAAAGTAGAAATTACGTGGTGCGTAATATATGTCCCCGCTGGAAGTAGCATTTTGTAGCAAAATGTACAATGTAGGTCAAAAATCAAGGTCAAAGGTCAAAGAAGGCAAAGGTCAAAATTCTGTGTAGAAGTTTTGTAGCCCTCACCTAGTGCCATCACATAATGCAAACGGAATCGAAATCGGGTTAGAAATGGCGAAGGAGTAGCATTTTGTAGCCAATGTACAATATAGGTCAAAAATCAAGGTCAAAGGTCAAAGAAGTCAAAGGTCAAAATTCTGTGTAGAAGTTTTGAAGCCCTCACCTAGAGCCATCACATAAAGTAAACCGAATCGAAATTGGGGTAGAAATGGCGAAGGAGTAGCATTTTGTAGCCAATGTACAATATACATAAAAAATCAAGGTCAAAGGTCAAAGAAGTTAAAGGTCAAAATTCTGTGAAGAAGTTTGGAAGCTCTCACCTAGTGCCATCACGTAAAGCAAACGGAATCGAAATCGGGTTAGAAATGGTGAAGGAGTAGCATTTTGTAGCAAAATGTACAATATAGGTCAAAAATCAAGGTCAAAGGTCAAAATTCTGTGTAGAAGTTTGGAAACCCTCACCTAGTGCCATCACATAAAGCAAACGGAATCAAAATCGGGTTAGAAATGGCGAAGGAGTAGCATTTTGTAGCAAAATGTACAATATAGGTCAAAGGTCAAGGTCAAATGTCACAACTGAAATTCTGTGTAGAAGTTTCAAAGCTCCCATGTAGTGCTATCATATAAAGCAAACAGAATCAAAATTGGCTCATAAATGACAGAGAAGTAGCAAATTGAACATTTTGATCACACACGGACGCACACACTGACGGACAGACGGACGGACGGACGGACGCACAGACACACACACGTACGGAGCCCGTTTCATAGTCCCCTGCTCGAACTCGTTCAGCGGGGACAATAAAGTTGATATGGCAAAAAAAAAAAAAGTGTCGGTAATGTGGAGATAATAAAAAGTCACTGTTCAAGAACTTGGCCAGTTTACACAGCTTTTTGTCAAGTTTAATAATTTGGCAAAAGACTACAACTAAAAGTAACTCAGGTGACTCAGTAGGGATTAGGGGGAATAAGTAATCTCTATTCCTTGAATTTTAATTTCTAAATAATAGGAAGCTTTAGATTTTGACGCGCGGACGTTTGAGATGACGAGTGCGCTGGACGTTCTCCTCTCCCCTGCATCGTGTAGAAAAGTAGCTTTAGATTACGCTGGGACGCAACATATAAAAAATAAAATCGTGCCCCCATATGATCAGTGCATGAAGTAGCTCTCTACGTTGCAAACTGTGCGGACGTAAAAATAGCCCAGTACACGTAGTGAAAAACTCAGGCGACGCAAGCTAAATATAGATCGACTTGACGCGCGCTTCTGCGCACGCTCAGAACATGTTTTTTCCCTCTGAACGTCCGCGCGTCTAAAATCTAAAGCTCCCTATTGGTGCCAAGTGGTGAAGAAATCACTCCATTGTGCGTGCAAAGTAAAGAACAAAGTGCAGCAAGGTTTAAAGGGGAAATCCAGTCCAAACATAAGTTAGTCTGATAAGAAAGAGTAAAAATCATGAGTTCAACGGTAAAATTTTGATCGCAATTGGATGCAAAATAAGGAAATTAGGACATTTTGAAGATTCGCTAATTTTTCAGGAAACAGTTCTTGAACAGTCAATATGAATATGCAAATGGCAAAGTGAGCATTTCATCCCCTCACAACTTGCCATATAGTTTGTACATAAAATTTTGAAATTTCCAGTTTTTCATCTAAACGCAATTATGCCCGAGGCTCAAATCCTGGTATATCCAACTGATCACTATTCTGAAGTTATTCAATCAAGAATAACATCATGTTCCCGACTTCAATGACAGGAACATTGAATTTTCATCATTTTTTTGTGCAGGACCAATGGAAAATTGTGAGATTATGACATGGTTAGCTCACTCATTTGCATATTCATATCCACTGTACAAGAACTGTTTTGTAGAAATTAGCAAAACTTCAAAATGTCATAACTTCCTTATTTTCATCCGATTTCAGATAAATTTTTACCATTAAACTCGTAAGATTTTACTCTTTTTATGAGACTAACTTATATTTGGACTGGATTTCCCCTTTAAATACAATACTAGATAACTGACCTGTGCATCTAAAAGGCCCCAGCTGTCATCACAGACGGTGCGCCACGATCCCTCCCATAGGACCTCAACACGTCCCTCATAAGGGGTAGAACCCCCAACAAGACGAATTGATGCCTCCGGGGTCCCAGGAGAGACCGGAGCTTTGATATATATTAAAACAAGGAAAAGTAGAAATTATGCGGTGTGTAAAATATGTCCCAGCCAGAAGTAGCATTTAGTAGCAAAATGTACAATATCGGTAAAAAATCAAGGTCAAAGGTCAAAGAAGTCAAAGGTCAGAATTCTGTGTAGAAGTTTTGAAGCCCTCACCTAGTGCCATCACAAAAAGCAAACGGAATCAAAATCGGGTTAGAAATGGCGGAGTAGCATTTTGTAGCCAATGTTCAATATAGGTCAAAAATCAAGGTCAGAGGTCAAAGGTCAAAATTCTGTGTAGAAGTTTTGAAGCCCTCACCTAGTGCCATCACATAAAGAAAACGGAATCGAAATCGGGTTAGAAATGGCAAAGGAGTAGCATTTTGTAGCCAATGTACAATATCGGTCAAAAATCAAGGTCAAAGGTCAAAGAAGTCAAAGGTCAAAATTCTGTGAAGAAGTTTGGAAGCTCTCACCTAGTGCCATCACATAAAGCAAACGGAATCGAAATCGGGTTAGAAATGGCGAAGGAGTAGCATTTTGTATCAAAATGTACAATATAGGTCAAAAATCAAGGTCAAAGGTCAAAGAAGTCAACGGTCAAAACTCTGTGCAGAAGTTTTGAAGCCCTCACCTAGTGCCATCACATAAAGCAAACGGAATCGAAATCGGGTTAGAAATGGCGAAGGAGTAGCATTTTGTATCAAAATGTACAATATAGGTCAAAAATCAAGGTCAAAGGTCAAAGAAGTCAAAGGTCAAAATTCTGTGAAGAAGTTTGGAAGCTCTCACCTAGTGCCATCACATAAAGCAAACGGAATCGAAATCGGGTTAGAAATGGCGAAGGAGTAGCATTTTGTATCAAAATGTACAATATAGGTCAAAAATCAAGGTCAAAGGTCAAAGAAGTCAACGGTCAAAACTCTGTGCAGAAGTTTTGAAGCCCTCACCTAGTGCCATCACATAAAGCAAACGGAATCGAAATCGGGTTAGAAATGGCGAAGGAGTAGCATTTTGTATCAAAATGTACAACATAGGTCAAAAATCAAGGTCAAAGGTCAAAGAAGTCAAAGGTCAAAATTCTGTGTAGAAGTTTTGAAGCCCTCACCTAGTACCATCACATAAAGCAAACGGAATCGAAATCGGGTTAGAAATGACGAAGGAGTAGCATTTTGTAGCAAAATGTACAATATAGGTCAAAGGTCAAAGTCAAAGGTCACAACTGAAATTCTGTGTAGAAGTTTCAAAGCTCCCATGTAGTGCTATCATATAAAGGAAACAGAATCAAAACTGGCTCATGACAGAGAAGTAGCAAATTGAACATTTTGATCACACACGGACGCACAGACGGACGGACGGACAGACGGACACACACACGTACAGAGCCCGTTTCTAAGTCCCCTGCTCGAACTCGTTTGGCGGGGACAAAAAAAAAAAATTAGAAATGTCGCTATGGTGACCGTTATGCCTCTGCCATAATGCATGATTCTCCTAATAGGTCTATATAACATGTGGACAATGTGTGATTACATTTTCACAAAATTGGCAAAATATTAAAACAACATCTTTGTCACAAATGTGTCGAATGTTCACCTTCCTTGACCTAGGTTTAATTGGATGAATGGGAGAGCATGCATTTGGGGATTTTTACTTTTACTTGACTTGGACCCTTTCATAAGTTTATGCATTGAGTAATTTTCAGGGTACGGAGAAAAAGTGCAATTTCTGTATTGAATAGGAAATTGTTACCATTTTCATCTGACCTTTGATCCTTTACCTTTGAACCTTAAATTCATAAGAGAATCACTGTTAGGCAGAACATGAATAAATATGTACTAAGTTTCAAGATGAGCCACTTTCGAGTATGGAGGAAGAGGTAAAGTTCAGCACTTTCACTTGATTTCTTACCTTTGAACTTTGACCTTTTTGGTCAACAAAAAAAACTTCCTAGAGAATCTCTATTGGGTTATACATGCATATACCAAATAAAAAAAATAAATAGTAAAATTCTGAAGTGTTGCCCTTGACTTTTAACCCCTGACCTTTGACCCCATGAACCCAAAATTCCCTAGATACTCACTGCCAGTCAGTACATGCATACATACCATGTTCCATGAAGATACCATGAACCATTTCCAAGATATGGAGATAAAAGTAAAATTTAAACAATTTCACTCGACCTTTGACCTTTAACCTCATGACCACAAACTTTCACCAGAGAATCTTAATTAAGCATGTGCACCCAAAAGTTGACAAGCACAACTTCACCCCCTAATACACATACATACCGAGTTCCATTAGCCTAAGATACCTCAAAAGGTTTTTTTAGTTACGCTGTCCACAAAATTCATTACAGACGGACGGAAGGACAGACAACCCGAAAACATAATGCCTCCGGCACCACTTCGTGGCGGAGGCATAAAAAAGCTAGGTTTATTCACACACAATTGAAAAGCACAAGTTGAATCGCAATTCAAATCATGCTTTTTGAGCTCTGGTTCACACACACACAGGCAAGAAAAGATCTCAATCTACATCGCATTGGTTCACAAAGGGAAATCCTGACTCAATTACATCGGTTTGCGTTCATTCACAATTTGCACCGCTAATAATCCCAACTATACAGAGAGAAGGCATGACTATTTCAGAAACATTGCACTTTTAGTGGTGCGCGGACTGCAATTTTCAATCTATTAGTTACAATTATTATGTTTATACACGCAAAAAGGCCGGTGTTTTTGTACTGATGGATTCAAATTACAACCAGATATAATATAACCAGATATAATCAGGAATATTGGTGGCTGTGAGAGTGGGTGCGGGCATCCACTCTCAAAGGTGAGCACAGTTTTTCCCAATTCACAAAATTCTTCCCTCCAGATGTTTTCATTGCAACTGATTGACAAATTGCCCAACATCGACATAAAAAGAGATAATGATCAAAAAGTAATAATTTCAAAACAAATAATGAACGTTTAAAGGACAAGTTTACCTTCATATACACAAAATTTCATTTTTGGGGAAAGAAGTACACATTTCCTTGATTTGTTACTGTCGTACGTTAACGGTAACATTATTCCCCGCCTTCTAAAAGAGGGAAGTCAAGTGCTCTTTTTTATGCTCAAAAAAAAAAAAAAAATGTTGAATTTCATGTATATTTTTTTAATATCATTCCATGTATATAACACCACAAGCTGCACTGTACCAGTCATTTTATCAAGCAATGGCGGAACTGAAACTTCAAAAATTCACAACTTTTTGAACAGATTGTCTGATTTTCCTCAAACTTACACTGACATATTCTACTTTATTGCTGCATTCTCTCAATCCATAAGTATATTAAGGTGTACTTGTCCTTTGATATAATAATACTAATATTAGAGAGTGAGAGAATGAACGTGAGAGGAAAGAGAATAAAGAGAGGAAGGAAAAGACAGAGAGGAGAAAAAGAAAGAGGAGAGAGAGAGATGGAGGGAAGAAGGAGGAGACAAGATACTAAAAAAGGTGAACAGAAAATGACACCTACCTGTACACTCGACGCCCGCGTCCTCACTGTGGACACAGTTGTGAGTGTTGATCCCGTTATGGCTGCAGTAATGGAGCATCAATTCCAGCCCAGTGCAGGCCACATTGTCGAGAAAGATGCTTCCCGACCCCCCGCCGGCGGTGTAGACCCGCTGGACTTCGCCGAAGCCCAGCTGCCTGCACACGACCCTGCCGTCCGTCGTGTCCCAGCTGTCGTCACACACGGTGCCCCACTCCCCCTGGTACAAGATCTCCACGCGACCTTGGTACCGGCTGGAGCCACCCACCAGCCGAATCAAGTTTGCCTGTTCTGCAAAGTGACATGAAAATGGGGCAAGTCAATTTTCGAATAGAAATGTCACTGAAGGTGATTTATTCCCAATACCTAATATGATGATAATAATAATGGCTATTTTTTTTATCTAGTACTTAAAAGATTATCACCTACAAACATACTTCGTAATGCCTGTTACCCCTCTTTAAAAAAACGTCTTGCATCATTCAAACCACAATCACTATGAGTGTCAAATTTCTTTTGAAGTCCTTACAAACTGCGGAAGAATTTCGATCAACATAGACTTGTTTTTCTCCAAGATTTTGCAGCCACATAAGGCACTGCATGCAATGCTTTGAAAAATGTGTCTTGCACAACTTTAAATCATGTTTCTTGTGTGGACCTATTATCTTGTGAATGGAAAAGGAGTAGTTTGATCTGCAAGCCTTACCTAATATTTAGGGACATTATGTACTGTTACAATGGCAGCAGACTTACTACTACTGTTGAAAAACCACTGTGAAAATCTGAATCCATATAATCAATGTTAAGTATTGTTAAATACACAAAATGTGAACAATAAATATAATAGAAACGTTTCCAACTTAAACCGTCTACAGTTCTGGTTTATTGAGAAAAAAATATAGATATCTCCTTATATTTTAGGCTTTATCCTGAAAACTTTATGAAGTAGGATGTTTTGTGATACAACAGACCTAGACATACAGTATGGATCAAATGTGATATCTTGAATACTTTTTTTTTATCACTGCTCCCAAAAGTAAAGAGGACCTTTAACTGTTTGACAAGCGAGGGAAAAATTTGATCCACAGGATTTTGCAATGGACCAATTGACCCACCGACCACTTTATCCACTCATATATACTTTCTCCTTTGACCTGGAATCTTTTGACCCCATGACCCCAAACATTGAACAATAGAATACTTGACTGGAATGTTCCGGTCCATGATTGGATTTACCGACCCGTCTACGATTTGACTCACTGACCCTCTGAATGGCACGCGACGCCAGCGTCTTCACTGTGGCCACAGTTGTGAGTTGGGCTATAGGAGCATTCCGTCAGTGAATCCTCAAGGCCACTGCACTCGACATTGTCCAGGTGTATTGGGCCCGAGCCAAGTCCAAAGTGGGCATTCGTGTAATACGCAATGGCCCCAGAGTACCCCAGCTGGCGGCAGGCGACGCTGGCCTCCACCAAGTCCCAGCTGTCGTCACAGACTGTCCCCCACTCCCCGTTCATGTAAACTTCGACGCGGCCCTCAAAGTTGTTATTGCCCCCGACCAGACGTATGTCCGAAGTGGTACCTAGATGTACACCGCAAACAGAAATTACGAGTATATATCCCTATGTATTTCAACTATGCACAGTAAAACTATTGCAAATTATAGGCTGGGAATCAGAGTGAAAATTCACTGACTGTATCTTCAGTTCAGGGCAAGGGCAAATTTTCCACAAAATGATTACAGCTCACACTGGAATCAATCAAAATTATTAACAAATATTCCTTCCAATCTGCCCAAAAAGAAGCAGCAAAAAATTCAAACAGATAGAAACAAACATATTATGGCTAATCATATTGAAACAAGAAAAAGAAAAGAAAAGGTAGCTCATTAAAATGACTTAAAACTTAATGAAAAGAACATGAATACTGCTTACTGAAGGAATACCACTGCTGCAAATGTTATAATATCAAATAAACAAACTGACAAATGTTTCACATCTTTTTTTTACATTGGTTTTGAGTTCTTACAACAAATGGACCTCTGCTGATCTCAGACACAGACGATGCAACATGCAATACACCAGAACTTCTACAGATAGAAAATTATTGGCCAATTAAACTGACCTCCATTAACAAAATATGTCTTGAAAAGCAAGAAACTGATTTTCTGTTATCATGTATTTCATCTAGCACATTTAAAAAGTGCTTTTAATATCAATGAACTAGTCCAACACACATACCCATCACTTATATGTGTATTAAAAACATGCAAGTATCAAAGATCACAATCTACCAGAATCTACCAGAGAGAATTTACCAACTATTTTTGACATATCATTACATTATTGAAGCGGCAGTGTGAAACATTAAGATTTTGACTTCCCCTGCAACAAGCACCACAAGCTTAATGTGGTATCAACTGAAACAAATGACCTTTACAGATGAACGGATTATGCTGTATTCCTGGTAGCACTGAGACATTTATGAATATCTTTGTTTTTTTACCTGTATCTGCGGGCTGGCATACAACCTCAGCACTGGTGCATGTATCTGATGGTGTGGAGAGAACGCTGTACTGACAACTCTCCAGGCTAAGATAGATTTCTGAGCAGTTGAAGTTTGTCAGCTGCATTGGGGCTGCCATGGAACGCAGGTCCCCTGAAATCAGGCCGGGCGGACGGTTGTCCATTGGTCCAAAGCCCAGCTGGTGGCAAGCCACGTTGGCTTCCGATATGCCCCAGCCATCGCGACATATCCCGTACCATGTACCATTCTGGAATATCTGCACCTGGCCCTCCCTTGTGTTAGGACTGCCGACTAGGCGAATGCCTAGATTTGCCTCTGTGGAATGGAGAGGAATTCAACAGACAAGAGATGGAGAGATGGACAGATATTTCCATGATGGGAGGAGCGAGGGGTAAGGAGGAGGGTCAATGGAGAAAGGAGTAGGGGAAGGAGGAGGGAGGGGAAGGGAGGGAGGGAAGGAGCAAGAGGGCAAGGAGAGAGGGGAGGGTAGGATGAGGGAGGGGTAAGGAGGAAGGGGAAGGAGTAGGGAGGGGAAGGGAGGGAAGGAGCAAGAGGGCAAGGAGAGAGGGGATGGTAGGATGAGGGAGGGGTAAGGAGGAAGGGGAAGGAGTAGAAGGAGAGAGGGATGAAAGTAGGATAGAAGGAGGTGGAAGGGAGAAGGATGACGAGGGGGAAGGAGGATGGGGAGAGGGAGGAGGAGGAGGGAGGGGTAAGGAGGGATGGTGATGAGATTGAGGGGAAGGAAGAGGAAGGGAGGATATATTTTGAAATAATTTGGATAATTTTTGCCAAAGATGGTCAAAATGAAGCGACCAGTTTTTCAGCAGATGAAAATTAGAAAAGTTAATGCACAACAGACAATGCAGGACGGATATGCTGAACTATCTTATTAACAGCTCACTTGAGCCTTTTGGCTCAGGAAAACTACACAAGAACAAGAGACCCGCAGGTCTAGCGCTCACCTGAGTATCGCAATTTCACCTTTCACGCAGTCACTAATCTAAATTATTCACAGCTCTACTAAAATTTGATCAGGCACTCTCAAAGTAGAAGATGAAAATGTACAATAATGGCCCAATTTTTTAAAGATTCATTAATTTGGGGGGATTGGGGCCCCCTGGGACCCTCTGGGTGGGGCATGGTGCCCATTTTGATAAATTGAGATCCTGACCCCCTTGGGATGCTACCTGCCAAGTTTGACGAAAATTCATCATGAGGTTTTCAGGAAGAAGATAAAATGTACAATTCAGGCCCCCATTTGGACCTTCCCACCCCCCCCCCCCCCCCCCTGCCCCCAAGAGGGGAACCCCTGGATCTGCTATGAACAAACTTGAAACTACAGTCATTAATGTACTCACTCATAGTATTATCTTAGCTCTTAACTTCTGATTCTAGAGAAGATTTTTAAAAATTCCTTCATTTTGGGGGGTTTGGGGCCCCCCTAGGGGCCCCCTGGGTGGGGCATGGTGCCCATTTTAACAAATTGAGATCCTAACCCCCTAGGGATGCTACCTACCAAGTTTGGTGAAAATGGGTCATGGGGTTCTCAAGAAGAAGATGAAAATGTACAATTTAGGCCCCATTAGGACCCCTCCCCTGGGTCCCAAGGGGGGCACCCCTGATTCTGCCATGAACAAACTTGAAACTACAGTCATCAATGTACTAACTCATAGTACTAACTTAGCTCTATCACTTCTGGTTCTAGAGAAGAAGATTTTTACAGATTCCTTTTTTTTTTGGGGGGGGGGGGTTTGGGCCCCCTGGGAGCCCCCTGGGTGGGGCATGGTGCCCATTTTAACAAATTGAGTTCCTAACCCCCTAGGGATGCTCTCTGCCAAGTTTGATGAAAATCGGTCTTGGGGTTTTCAAGAAGAAGATGAAAAGGTAAAAAGTTTACGCAGGACGGACGACGGACAACGGGCGATCGCAATAGCTCACTTGAGCCTTTGGCTCAGGTGAGCTAAAAAGGAGAGAAAAACAGAAAAACCGTAAAATGTGCATACCGACAGTTGAACACTGAAGAGTGGCAACAAGGCCACCGGAACAGTTCACGGGGAACCTTGCACCAGGGCATTCAAGGAGGGACGGCTCTGTGCCATTGCAGGCCATGCCACTCAGCCCCATCCCGTTCCATGTCCGGCCCACACTCACAGACTCGAAGGGAAGGCTGGTCACGCGGATGGCGTAGCCGAGGCCCAGCTGCCTGCACACGACCATCCCCTCGCGGATGGACCAGCTGGAGCCACATACCATCTCCTCCCTACCATTGATGGAAATCAGCACGGTGCCCACGCTGTCACCAGTCTCCCTGCTGCTGTTCAGCAGGCTCACGCTGCCGTTGGTACCATCACCTGAGCAGACATGGTGATAACAATTTGTGACCATCCAGCTCGAAACCAACAAAAAGTAGGCCTATAATATAATGAATTTCAACTTTTCAACATATAGTTTTAAAAAAGTATGCTCAAAGATTTAAATGATACATAACTTGTTAAAATTGGACCATTTTAACCATTTAAAAAAATGACTGAAATAAGAGAGTATTTAGGATGTGCAGTTTCATAGAAAAGGGGAGCAAAGAGAGGCTTAAAGGAGTCTGCAGTATTATTTAGAATGCGCTGTACAGTACTACACTCGCGTGTGCACATGATTTTGTGCATATGTCCTCTCACATGAATATGGTATAATATGTAATCACATTAGTGATGTAGCAAGTACAGGATTTGATCTGGGACTATAGGTGGGACACAGTAATATTGGAGTCACTTTGGTATAAGTCAATCCAGGCTGAAGGATGTACATACTAATCAAGAAAGTGAATGGACGTAATACACTTTCCCAGATATTTTCAAATTTGTACTAGTATAAAGCGATGCTCTGCAAGGGTCTCGATCATAAATGAATAAATTATATGGGATATATTTCTTGAAATATCATTTGAAAAGGTGAGTGGCTGTTCATTACACAGCACTAAAAATTTGTTGTTGGAGAGAATAACACAAGACCAATCCACAATGGCAAGTGTAGATCAAAGAAAAGGATTTAAACCCTGGGTTCCACTGGTGGTGCAGCCACATGCAATGCTTCAGTACAGTGGAATCCCGTTATAATGAAGTCCTCGGGACCAACAGTTTTCTTTCGTTATATCAAAATTTTGTTATAACTGAACAAACAAACAACCATAGAGCCGATAAATTTGCGACCTGGATTTTTATTTTGTTGTAACCGGAATTTTGTCATAACTACATGTGTTTGTTAAAACAGGAGTGCACTGTATTTGTAAATAGATGGTGTCTGTCTACTCACCTGGTACTGTGCAGATAACAGCTGCATCTTCGCTGTGTTGGCAGTTATGAAACCCGACTGCATTACTGGGGCAGGTCATGAGTCTAGCCTCCGTACCAAGGCACTGGACGTTGTCCAGATGGATGCTTCCCGTACCCACCGAGAACCTCTCAGAGGCACCGCCTGCCCAGGTTGCGTTGGAGAAGCCGAGCTGGCGGCAAACCACAACGGCATTCAGTATGGTCCAGAGGTCGTCGCACACGGTCCCCCACTGACCCAGCGTATACACCTCCACTCGCCCCTCAAATGGCCCTGACCCATCGACCAGGCGAACCGCACCATTCTGGTCAGCTGGAGGGTTGGTCGAAGCTGGAGGATTGGAACAGACCAAATGGATTCGTTTGTTTAAATCTTTTATTTTGTTTATGCATTAAAGGGATCGCACAGTTTTGGTTTAGACCTAACTTAAAGGGAAGGTAAACCCAAAGAGCAATGTGGATTGAGTGAAAGCAGCAACATTAGTAGAACGCATCAGTGAAAGTTTGAGGAAAATCGGACAATCGATGCAAAAGTTATGAATTTTTAAAATTTTGTTAATGGAACCGCTGGATGAGGAGACTACTAGAGGATATGACGTATGAGTGGACAACAATACAAAGAAAATATAAAGGAAATTCAACAAAAATTCACTTTTCTAGAATTATGAAAGAGCAATGGACCAACCGCTTTCAGAAAGCAGGGGGAATAATTGCTACCCTTAGCATATGTCAATATCAAGTTGATGGAATTTGTAATTTTCATGGAAAATTGATTTTTGTAGAATTTTCTTTATATTTTCTTGGTATTGTTGTCCACTCATACGTCATAACCTCTGGTAGTCTCCTCAACCAGCGGTTCCAACACCAAAACTTTAAGAATTCATAACTTTTGCATCGATTGTCCGATTTTCTTCAAACTTTCACTGATGTGTTCTACTGATGTTGCTGCTTTCACTCAATCCACATTGCTCTTGGGGTTTATCTTCCCTTTAAGGTTTCTAACCTTTTTTTGGTGAGATGAGAAGAAACCTCTTATGAAATATGAAAAAGCATGTAATTCCAAGGGGAATTCAATGTTTGTTTGATGAAAATTGGTTTTAAAATGGCTGAGAAACCCAAAACAGAGCAATTCTATTAAATGGTGGGACCCACCTTTTATTACGATCACTTTGTTTTACTTTGTTTTGGGATATCTCAGCCATTCCCAAACCGTTTTTCATCAAATAAACTTTGAATTCCTCTTGGAATGGTATGCTCTGCACTATTTCACAAGTGGTTTTTTGATATCTCGCAAAAAGTTAAAGGCCAAATCCTCATCTCCACCAATACTATACGATCCCTTTAATCATTGATTTCCCTTGAGAATTTTCTTTTTTCTCTGATTTTGCCCAGCTCATTGCAATTTTATTTAAAGATAGCTGATCTTGGTCCTATTCATATTTAGGATTTCTTTGATGATGCACTATAACTGATTACACTTTCTCATGATACATTGAACTTTTTCTATCAACAGAAGAAATTACCTCTTAGGACAGAGAGAAAAAAGTGTTTCTGGAATTATATTCATACAAAAAATATTAAGATTATCAAAATATCTCTATAAGATTCTCTCTTGCTTAAAAAATTATTATATGATCTTCTCAGCCATCCCATCCAAAAGTGTGTGAGTTGATGTGTGTTCTGTGTTTGTGTGCTATTGTACCATGTTTGTTGTGCCTATATCATGCTACACACAAAGAGAAATATTTGTGTGTGTGTGTGTAATACTCTCTGTTCATTTCGCATTAAAGCGAATTTCAGTCCTGAAATCATGTTGCTTTAAAAAAACAACAACAACAAAGCAAACAAACAAACAGAAATACCAGAGAAATATATCAGTAAAAATTTGGGAACAAGATTAGACATACAAAAAAAGTTATGAACTGTTAGAAGTTTTGAGAGTCTAGAGGTTCAATTGGCCAGGTCATGCCACCAGTCACAGGACTCAAAATTGCATGCAGGCCGTTTTGATTTCAGTACATTATTATACTGTAGCATGATTGGTTGAAAGCCTCAGACTGGTTGTGAAAATATGATATGTCAAATCTCTACGACTGGCACTGAGACCTAGTCACATGACAAGAAACTGGCAAGGCTGGTGACACCACATTTCCAATCGTCAGGTCGTACGACTGGAAAATCATAACAAAGTCGCATAGTGTGCGGTGGCCTTCAGAAACAAAGGATGATATGTTGCGCAAGCATTGCATTTGTTACAATGTACATATATTACTTATTTGTCCTTGACATTGTTTGAATGAACAAAACATAACAAAACAATAACAGCAAACTCTTGCTTCCAGCACTCTGAAATGAAAATCTTGATTTTCATCAGGTGTGCACAGTGAAATAGAATTTAATGAAAAAAAAAGCATGGAGTCACAAGTGGTCTGAAGGTCAAATTCTAGCGGAATCTTCGTCAGAGACAAAATGACAATATTACGGTATTAAAGTTTGCATTAAGATGGACAGACAGACCTTATCACGAGAATCACAGATAAACAGCACTTGCCGATCCGCCATGGCAGCTATCAGGAAGATCTCTCCAATACGCACTGTCCTAGATCGTAGCACCACCCTCAGACTTATTCATGTTTTTGTCACGTCAAGACTGGATGCATGTAATGCACTTCTCAGTAACGCACATGCGAAAAACACCACCAAGCTCCAATGTGTACAAAACATAGCAGCAAGAATCACAGAAAGATTGACCACACACACCAGTACCAAACTTCTAATCAGAAACCTCCACTGGCTCCCTGTCTGTAAGCATGTAGAATACAAAATACTTTTTCTCAAATACAAAGCACTCACTGGTGAAGCTCCATCCTACATTTCTGACCTCATCCACATCTACACACCTCCTCGTGCTCTCCAATCACAACAACAACTACTTCTTCAAGTCTCCCGCTTCAACACTCAATACTATGGCTCAAGTTCCTTTTCTGTCATGGCACCCACCCTGTGGCACACCTTATCCAAATCTGTTCGCACCGCACCGACTTTCAAAACTAAACTGAAGACGTATCTATTTAATCAATACTTCAGTCATTCGTCGTAATTTCTTTATTGTTGTTGTAATCAGTTGTATTGTATTTTCTCATTGCATTGTTGTTACAGGAATTGTTGTAAAGCGCATAGAGACTTCAGTGTAACATGTGCTATATAAGCAGAATGTATTATTATTATTATCACAGCATAGCATGGACTACCTGGGAGGGGCTGGGGGAATAGAATAATGGAAACAAAAGGGGTACGTTGGGTTTCCAAAGCAGTGAGCCAAACAGGTAAGGATGCATATGGAGGAGGGGGGGGGGGGGGAATAAAAGCATTGGAGTGAGAAAACAAAATGGAGAGGTAGGGCCAGTGGTGATCTTTAAGCTCAAGGGGTGACATGACATAGAGCTGTATCTTCCTGCGACAATTGCTATGGTTTCATTTTCTTGAAGGACTGAGGGTTAGGGTTACGGTTACAGTTGTGACAGGGATTTAGGTTTAGTTTGATAAGAGGATTAAGGTTAGGGTTATGTTTGTGGGTAGAACTTATGTTTGGCTTAGCGTGCTGATATTCCATGGGAGCAATCATCGCAAGAGCAAATGTCATGGAACTGCTCACGGATGGGCAACCTGTGTATGAGGATAGGGATGAGAACAAGAAGTATGGGGACAAGAAAACAGCAAATTGAGAGTACTCACTTTCTGGCGGTGCGCAGATGACCCCTGCATCCTCACCATGATTGCAATTGTGCCCCACCCCACGGCTGCACGAAGCCAGGGTCGTCTCTCGACCAGTGCAGGCGACGTCGTCAAAATGGATGCTGCCCGACCCGGACCCAAAGTGGGCGGAGCTCAGGGCACTGATGGCATTTCCGAAACCCAGCTGGGTGCACACGACCCTGGCATCATTGATGTCCCAAGAGTCGTCACACACCGTCCCCCACAGCCCGCTGAAGAAGACCTCCACTCGACCCTGGTAGGGCCTCTCACCGTTAACTAGGCGAATATCACCTTCATTCGCTACATTCTCTGCAAGCACACACATGCACATAGTTATTAAACTAGAATTATCACTGAAGGTGAGTAATACCCCCACCCCTAGTGTTGCTTTATAGTATGTGATGTCATGAGGGCAATGACTTTAATACCAAGTTTGTGCACTTGTCGAATTGGAAACAGAATAATTTAGTTTACTGTACAATTACAGAGCGGACGCTGAGTTCCACAAGGTTTGGGTAAAAAGTGTGGTTACCATGGCAATGCATTGCCTGATACAAACACAAGGGACATTTTGCATAACTACACTTAAACACCATCATACACACCAAATTTGACCTTCATAGCTTGAATGGTTTATTTTGATACAAAAATGAGTGGTTACCATGGCAACACATTTTCGTTATACTAACACATTGGTGTCTTGCAAAACTACACTTCTAGATCATGGTACATACTAAATTTGACTTTAATTGTTTGAATGATGGAAAAGTTATTTGATCTGCAAGGTTTTGGTAAAATTGTGGTTACCATGGCAACGGTTTGTGTGACAGACACAAAAATTATGTGATCCACATCTATACCTCAAGGCCATAATGCCTACCAAATTTGGTTTCAATTGCTTGAAAACTGTGCAAGAAGATCACTCCACAGGATTTAAAAAAAAAAAAAAAGCGGTTACCATGGCAACGCATTGTCCGATACAAATACAAAGGACATTTTGCAAAACTACACATAACGAGCATCATACACACCAAATTTCACCTTCATAGATTAAATGGTTTTCAAAAAAGCTGTGAAAACACATCTTTTTAGGAGCAACTACATGTAGTTTGTAGCTGTAACATTCATCCAATTACACATACTGTCGTATATGTTTTGAATTGATCGTAAGCACTTTGGGCCTTGTGGGAAAAACGCATTACAAATAATAATAATAATAATAATAATAATAATAATAATAATAATAATAATGGTTCAATTTGATACAAAAATAAGTGGTTACCATGGCAACACATTTTTCTTATATTAACACATTGGTGTCTTGCATAACTACACCTCCTGATCATCATGTACATACTAAATTTGACCTTAATTGCTTGAATGATGTGGAAGTTATTCAATCCACAAGGTTTTGGTAAAATTATGGTTACCATGGCAACGCTTTGTCCAACAAACACAAAAATTATGTGTTCCACATCTATGCCTCAAGGCCATAATGCCTACCAAATTTGGTTTCAATAGCTTCAAAACTGTGGAAGTTGTTCACTCCACAAGATTTCGAAGAAAACATGTTTTTACTATGGCAATGCTTTGTCAAGTACAAACACGAAGAGTGTCTTGCATAACTACACCTATAAATCATGATAGATACCAATTTTGAAATTGATTGCTTAAATACTATCAAAGTTATTCCCTCCACAAGGTTTTGGTAAAATTATGGTTACCATGGCAATGCATTGTCCAACAAACACAACAAACATGTCTTGCACATCTATACCTCAATATCATCATTTACCCTAAGTTTCATTTAAATTGCTTCAAAACTGTAGAAGGAGTTCGCGACACAAGATTTTGCAACCGACTGACCAACCGACTGCCCGCCCGACCAACATCACGGTGATTCCTATATACCCCCTTCACACTACGTGTGGCGGGGGTATAACAATGTAAAAAGAAAAAAAAAACCCCAATAAACAAACAAACTCATTTTCAACAACAAAGCACAACCATATTTTTATTAAATTCAAGCAACAATGGGTAGTTTCTTTTCTTAAATCTGCATAGTCACCAATATAACTAAAAAGTTATAGTATAGCAAGTCAGATATCAATTAGCCACACTGATGCTTTGTGCTCTGTTTATCCATATGACAAGAAAGTGAATTAAGTATCAATCCCTGAGATAGACAGGAAATTGCTGTATATCTTTAAATCTGTGTATCCTATATTTAGATACACACAGACACACACTCACACATACACATATCTGTAATATATCACTATGTAAGCTGCCATTTTCGCGTACAGATATTTTTGCAAATGGGAAGATCACATACATTTTCGCGAGATGAAGGTTCTGACACCGAGGCTTATCTTTGGTGCAATATTAGCCTAGCATATGGCAACATTTTCAAGTGTTGTTAAATTCTCGATTCAGCAGTGATTTGTGAAATTTGCCAAAACTAAACACCTCGTGAAAATAACAGTTTATACAATGCATATATTTGTGTGTGTGTGTAAATAAGGGATGAAGATATATGCACCCACCTCCAGATGTATCATTCAGGGAGCATCGAACTCCAGCATCCTCGGAATGACCGCAATTGTGGATCAGCACTCCGTTGTGACCACATGCCTGCAAGGACATTTCGTTCCCAGTGCACATGACGTTATCAAGCAGGATAGGGCCGACGCCGCGCCCGAATAGTGCCCTGGAAGTGGCTTCGTACGCAGGACCAAATCCCAGCTGTCGACACACGACCTGTCAATTACCATTAGAAAGAGAAAGTAGAGAGGGAAACTGCAGGGGTGAAGGCAGAAATTTCTTCATGTTGGGGGCGTGGGAATTCTCGGTGTTCATAATGGGTGGTGAGATAAAATATATATCAGCTGTATATTTAGTATAGTATATTTCATTTGCTGTTAACTCTTAGGCAACAGCACCACTGAACATCTGTAAATATTCAGAATGTCTGGCTCATTCACTAAAATCACCAAGCCTTGCTGTTGCCATATCAGATATATAAAAAAACAGACCAACGAACAAACAAATGAACAGACACCTCTTGACAAAGGCTGATTTTCTATTGATTTAAAGGACCAGTTGACCTTCATCTACAAATAGATTTAGTGAATACAGCAATATATCAAGTACAACACATCAGTGAAAGTTTGAGCTCAATCAGACAATCCATTCAAAAGTTATACATTTTTTCAGTTTCGGTGCCATCGTTGCTGGAGGAGAAGACTACTACAGTTTGTGAAGTCTCATGGCAGTAGCCTTCTCATCCAGCGATGGCTGCACTGCAACTTCACAAATTCATAACTTGTAAACGGACTGTCAGATTTTCCTCAAACTTTCATCGATCTTGTTCTTCTAATATTGCTGCATTCACCTATCCCACATGCATATAAGGGTGATCGTGTTCTTTAACCCCTTGTGGACGAGTCTCGAGTATACTCGGGCAAGTGTCTATGGGAAATGCGTGTTGCGGCTAAATCAGCTCGTCCTGAACAAGTTAAAGCAGTTGCCTGGAACTTGCTCAGTGCTACACATGCATAATGTTTTGTTCGGATACCATGCAACCATGTTCTCTAACCTGAGCGTCGGAAAGACTCCAAAGGTCATCGCAGACTGTCCCCCACTGACCATCGTAGAAGACCTCGACCCTCCCTTCTAGCGGACTGTTTCCATTTACAAGTCGTACCGACCAATTTGTGACATTGCTCGGCGGAGCTGTTGTCGAGCCTAATTTGCAAATGTAGACACAAATCATCAGTGATGGATACTGTATACGCCATATATTTTGCGAGTCTAACTTTTCACCAATCGGGAATTCCCAATGATTTCGCGAGCAGTTAAATTCGCGATTGTGGAGTCCTGTACTGCACGCAGAAGTGTACACGCGTACGTCACATTCACATCGGGATAAGAGTCAATATTTTCTTTAATGTTAATACAGTCTTTAATTTTGTGAATAGCACCTAACTCGCGAAATTCGCGAAAATAAAAACCTCGCGAAATATGCGGCGTATACAGTATATCTGTGTTGGTAAATGTGTTCATTTTCATATCTACAATGTTATTTGGTGTACATACAGGAATGCATCATATCAGGGATTATGAGGGCTTACATGTCTATTAAGAGGCAACAGTAAACAATTACTTTTATGAGCCCTTGTCCATGTGTTGCTCTCCTATCCATCACGATTATCATCTGTATTATACATCAACTGTACCATTTCCATGTCAACGTATGTCATGTCACTGTGACTTTTATTTGGCTGAATGAATAATAATAATAATAATAATAATAATAATAATAATAATAATAATACTAATAACAGTGCTAAAGACATGTCCTTCTGAAGGAAGAAAACTCAATCAACTTAAACAACAAAACCAAATTAGAAAAACTGGGTTTTTATGCTGACATAGGTTAATAGGAAGTACAGTGTTAACATTCAGAGCCTATATGCAGGGTATGAGACCATGTTATAATTTTTGTGGACATCATTCATCCCTTGTGTACTGTATATATTAGTTTCCAGCAGGAGCATTCCTTTTCAATATATTAAAGTGTACCTGCATGTGGCTGGGAGCACACTACACTGGCATCTTCCGAATGGCCACAGTTGTGGATGCCCAGTCCGTTGTTGCTACACTCCTGGAGGGATGCCTCCGTACCCTGGCAGCTCATATCGTCAAAGAAGATGGGGCCGACGCCCAGCCCAAAGTTGGCCTGCTGGGGGGCGCGGATGGCGCGCCCAAAACCCAGCTGTCTGCAGGCCACGTTGCCGTCGGTGATATCCCACTGGTCGTCGCACACCGTCCCCCACTCCCCGTTGATGAACAGCTCGACGCGGCCCTCGTAAATGGAGGAGCCACCAGCTAGCCGTATTAGCGGCTGCTGGGGGTAGGGTGAAGTGACTACAGGCGGAGTGGTGGTTCCTGTACCAGCAGAGTGAGTCAAGAAGAAGGCATTATTAAGCTACTGTTGGGAAGTACCTTGTAATTCCTTTAAGCTCTTATGTAAGTTATGTAAAATACAAAAATAAAATGTCAAACTACAAGGCAAGGATTTCAGGTGTTCACCAAATCTGTGGTCAATACAAAAGGGCAGTCATAGCAAATGTATGGTTATGATTAAAATGCATTAGACTTCACTTCCAATTGGTTTTCAAACCATTTTTCTTGTTTAACCAAAGAGCATCAAAATGTGATATATGATTCACACTCATGACACTGTCCCGACACTAAAACATCATTGTCATACCCATTGATAACACTATTATTACATCAACTTTGACATACACTTTAGGTGGATCACACCACATCTGTACAGCACACCATGTGTACCAAGGAACCAGTTCTGTACCTTATTGGAAGAAGTAAAAAGCAAGAAAAGTAAACACAAATATGTTTTCTTTATCTGTGTTCACACTTATATGTTCTTGAAGACAAATCCAGTAATGATGGGACTTCTCTTTACAGTTGTTTGTGTGATTCCACTGAAAGGATGCCTTCTTTCTTCCACGCAAACGCAATGGGTTTGCAGCCAATTTTGAGATAGATGGTCTCAACGAACACAGTTTTTTGCATTACATTTGCCTACATGGAAAATATGTAGGCAAATCCATGCTGTCCGGGTGCATGCTTGCATGTGGGCTGATGACCCTATAGTGACCCGTATACCAGTCATCCTTACACGGCCCACAGTCTGAATGAAAGAAAAGTGCAAGTTAGTGTGTAATGTCAACCACAGAAAAATAACATCCTTCCACTGATTGTTGTCTATCACTATCTGGAGGCTGATAAAGTGTGAACACAGTATTGAGTATACAGTGCACTCCTGTCATAACGAACACCGTCGTAACGAAATTCCGGTAACAACGAAATAAGAATTCAGAATGCAATATCATCGGATTTATGTATTTCTATTGTTTAATTGTTCAGTTATAACGAAATTTCGATATAACAAAAGAAAACTGCCGGTCCTGACGACTTCGTTATAACGGGAGTTAGCTGTAATTATCAAAGTGGTGCCACATAATCTGCAGAGTTTGCCCTACCTGGTAGGGAGCAGTTTACACTGGCATCCTCAGAGTGGCCGCAATTGTGGGTTCCTACCCCAGAGTGTGAGCAGTCAATTAGCATGGTTTCGCTTCCATCACATCCCAGATTGTCCAAATGGATGGGGCCGGACCCTTGGCCGAAGGCCGCTCTCAAGAGTGCTGCCACGGCAGTTCCAAATCCCAGCTGTCGGCATACAACGTTGCCCTCATTTCGGTCCCACAAATCATCACACACAGTGCCCCACTGATCATTTAGGTACACCTCAACGCGACCCACATTCGGTGCTGGTCCTCCCACGAGTCGTACATCCCCATTAGTGGGTGCAGAGACAGTAACACTATCTGTTACACAGGAGAAACAAAAATATAGTAGTATTACTGAAGATGAAACAGACTTTCATCAAAACAAAAGAGAAAACAATTGATCAAAACAAAAGAGAGAAAAAAATCCTATCAACTGTAGCAATATACGCACATCACACACAAGAAATAATGTGTCAATCCGGTGTTGCTTTTCAATTATTCCGTCCTTATACTTTCAGCATCACTTCAACGGTCCCCAAATAATCTCAGAAGACCTAATGTATGATCTCAATGCAGCCACTGAGTGGTCAAAAAAACCATGCAATGTATGATCTTTGAAAGTTTGCATTGTGGTGTGAAATAACATGAAAGAAGAGGTTTGCTGTTCACCGTGTGGATAGTCCTGATAAGGACTGGAGAGAGAACTCATGAAATTGAAAAAAAAAAAAGGTGCAAAATTAGGCGGAGGAAAGTAGAGTCCTATTATATGTTTGGAATGGCTGAAGTTGTTGGAAGAACAGGTCAACATGGGTATAGTCCTTTGGACATTAGGTGATTTCAAGTTCGGTGCTGGCCCTAGTGCAAGTGCTATCTTAGCATTAGCACTGGCAATAAAACTGAACTTGAAATCGGTCGGTGTTGGGAGGTTGACCTCAAAGTTACAACGTATATCCGATTGCTTGTGCTCGGCTTGGTGTTGAATGTCATCTGCTGAACCAAGCTCCGCCGTTTGTGTTAGCAATCTACGTGTGTTGTGATATAAATTGTCGCCCCACCAAAAATTGTCGCCCCCGGCTCAGGGCGACAATTTGTGACGGAGTGTGTGTGTGTGTGTGTTTGGAGCATAATAATACAATATGTGGAAACTGTGCATGTGTGGTGGTTGTATAGTGGTAGTGGTTTGTTCGTCTGTGTGTATACGTGTGCCTGTATGCGTACGTGTGTATGTGGGTACGTGACATATGTGTATAGGGTGTGTGGTGATGCATGTTTGTGGGCGCAGTATTGTGCCTGCATGAGTGTATATCTGAGGGGTTTGGTGTACATGGGCTACGCACGTATGTGTGTTGTGTGCGAGCGTTCATGTGTCTACGTAAGCCCGCGGGAGATAAAAGGAACGAAACATTCAAGCAACACAATTCCCACCACACGCATAGTGCTCCATCACACACACACGCACGAACGGACACTCAATAATCATGTGCGCACGCACATACACACTTCCTTGAAACCTCACCGTGACTTTTTACATGGCTTGTTTGCATGGATGTAGCCATGTAAGTTATGTTTTGGTATTTCGATATGTCAAGAATGATATTACCCAGCAAAACGTGCTTCGAGGGCGGGCGACAATTTTTGCCGTCAGCCCTCATAAATTGTTGCCAGACGACACTTTGTGACGGGGCGACAATTTATGTCGCAACATACATGCTTTTTTCCCATTGGCTAACACTAGCCCCTAGGGATTATCATCTTTGTCATTTCAAGTTCAGTGTGAGACCCACATTCAGTACTAAGTAATAGATGCACATTTAACGTGCAAAGTCTATTCTAATGCAATGATCGCCCGCGTAATGTACATGAACCCTCTAGACATGGCTACATAAATCTGAGCCTGGGAGCAAAATTAAGATAGCTGAGTTTCAAAAAAAGATGAAATTTGTGGCATTTTAGTCTGTCTTCCTCATTATGTGTCTAAAACTGAGCAGTCATGGCTGCACCTGTTAACATTTGACTGTAATCATACGCAATCACTTTTTTTTTGTCCGGCAAATCCTGCAAACTTTGCGGTGCTGTAACTCCAACACCTATTGCTGGGCATCGATAATTGTGATCGGTATATAGCTGCGTTAATCTGACTGTCGGTGTTGGAATTTGATGAAAGGCAGTTATTTGGGAGACAGCACTCCTAGCTCTAGCACTAGCACCAAACTTGAAATCACCCATTCTTTTTTTACTTGATGGTGAAGTTCTGATAAGGATGGATAACCATATGGATAGCCTTAAAGGGAAGGTAAACCCCAAGAGCAATGTGGATTGAGTGAAAGCAGCAACATTAGTAGAACACATCAGTGAAAGTTTGAGGAAAATCGGACAATCGATGCAAAAGTTATGAATTTTTAAAGTTTTGGTGTTGGAACCGCTGGATGAGGAGACTACTAGAGGATATGACGTATGAGTGGACAACAATACAAAGAAAATATAAAGGAAATTCAACAAAAATTCACTTTTCTAGAATTATGAAAGAGCAACGGACCAACCGCTTTCAGAAAGCAGGGGGAATAATTGCTACCCTTAACATATGTCAATATCAAGTTGATGGAATTTGTAATTTTCATGAAAAATGGATTTTTGTAGTATTTTCTTTATATTTTCTTGGTATTGTTGTCCACTCATACGTCATAACCTCTAGTAGTCTCCTCATCCAGCGGTTCCAACACCAAAACTTTAAAAATTCATAACTTTTGCATCGATAGTCCGATTTTCTTCAAACTTTCACTGATGTGTTCTACTAATGTTGCTGCTTTCACTCAATCCACATTGCTCTGGGGTTTATCTTCCCTTTAAAGGGGAAATCCAGCCCAAATATAACCTAGTCTGATAAAAAAAGAATAAAATCTTACGAGTTCAACAGTAAAAATTTGACTGAAATCGGATGAATAATAAGGCAGTTCTGACAATTTCAAGTTTTGCTTATTCCTGCAAAAAAAGTTCTTGTACAGTGGATATGAATATGCAAATGAGTGAGATAACCATGTCATACGCTCACAATTTTCCATTGATCGTTTACAAAAAAAAAAAAAAAAAAAAAAAAAAAAAAAATGATGAAAATTCAAATGTTTCTGTCATTGGAAGTCTGAAGCATGATATTATTCCTGGCTGAATAACTCCAGAATAGTGATCATTTAGATATATGAGGATTTGAGCCTCCGGCATAATTGCGTTTGAATGAAAAACTGGAAATTTCAAAATTTATATACAAACTATATGGCAAGTTATGAGGGAATGACAGGCTCACTTTGCCATTTGCATATTCATATTGACTGTTCAAGAACCGTTTCTCGAAAAAACAGCGAAACTTCAAAATGTTATAACTTCCTTATTTTTCATCCGATTTCGATCAAAATTATAAAGTTGAACTCGTAATACTTTACTCTTTCTTATTAGACTAACTTATATTTGGACTGGATTTTCCCTTTAAAAAGGACAGGTGGGAATTCTTTTGCTGTAATTGATGAAGTCCCGGGAGGACTAAAACATTGTATGGAAAGAAGGCAATTTAGGTTCAGAAGAGCAGAGGGGAGAAGTGATCAGAGGGTAGTAAATAAAAGGCATTAAAGGGTGTGTACAGTTCTGGTTGAGGTGGGAATTTAGCTTTTAACGTTTTTTGAGATATTCAGAAACCACTCTATGAGATGTCAAAGAGCATGCAATTCTAAGGGATATCGAAAGTTAATTTGATGAAAATCGGTTTTGAAACGGCTGAGATATCCAAAAACAAGGTGAAATGAAGAGATCCTAATAAAAAGCGTGGCCTGTCGCCTTTTATTGTTATCACATTTTTGGATATCTGAGCCATTTGAAAACCAATTTTCATCAAATAAATGTTGAATCCTTCATAAAATTACATGCTCTTTCATATTTTATAAGAGGTTTCTCATTATCTCACTTAGGAATGTTCAAAATATGAATCCCCACCTCAACCATTACTGTACAGCCCCTTTAAGGTAAGTGTAAGACAGTAGATTACTTTTTTGCTAGAAATAGGCAGACCTGAGAAGGACAGTGAATTGGGGAAGATGCAGCAAAAGGTAAGGCGACAAGCAGTGAAGGCTGAAGCAGTTGCGTCTTCAACATATTCAATGTAATCTAGTTCAGAACTTGCCAGAAAAATTTACTACTGCGAGCCTGCAAAACGTATATAAGAGCTTTCCTACTTTAAAGGGACTGTACAGTATTGGTTGAGGTGGGGATTATTGTTTTGAACATTCCTAAGTGAGATAATGAGAAACTTCTTATGAAATATGAAAGAGCATGTAATTCTAAGAAGGATTCAATGTTTATTTGATGAAAATTGGTTTTCAAATGGCTGACATATCCAAAAAAGTGATGACAATTAAAGGCAACAGGCCACGCTTTTTATTAGGATCTCTTTGTTTCACCTTGTTTTTAAATATCTCAGCGATTTCCAAACCGATTTTCATCAAACAAACTTTTGATACCCCTTAGAATTGCATGCTCTTTGACATCTCATAGAGTGGTTTCTGAATATCTTGCAAAACTTTAAAAGCTAAATCCTCACCTCAACCAGAACTGTACACACCCTAAACCCGTTGAGGACGGGCTGATTTTGCTACAACACACATTTCCCATAGACACTTGCCTGAGTATACTCGTGACTCGTCCTCAATAGGTTAAGAGGTAGGAATGGTGCTGGCCACCTGGCCAAAGTATTGCAAAAGGAGCTTAGTTTCCTTAACCTCTTTTCTGTAATTGTCGCATTCCTGTGCTAGAGGGGCATGCCAGACAATTTATATAATTACACATTAGGAAGCACAAACTTGATAGAGCCATAAAGAGATTTGTTAAACTTATCGTGGTCCTTGAGCAGATAAACCAATACTCTAAGAAGCCAAAAACATAACACACTGACCAGGGAAGACGTGGAGGCTCACACATTCCAGTAATGCAGCAATGTTAGCTCATCACAATACCACCTGCTTAACACATTTAATATACATGTTATCTTCTTTTGTTTTGCTTCCTTGAGCATCCAATGCAGTCTCTATAAGTACCTTGTATTATCTATTGTCATTAATATATGAAGCTGCTGTTACTGTTATTTGTTATGAATTTTGAAAGCACTCGTATTTCTCGTCCCAATCACTATAAATTCCGAAACTCTGTATCTAGTGTAATCAATTCACAGATGTGCATATTGCATGCAAAAGGCTGAATATCATCTGGAGGTCTCCTTTGGAACTGTTCTTGATGCAAAAGGTGGGATCTTTACCCTCTGTGCTGCAAACAACACCAGCATCCTCCGAGTGGGCACAGTTGTGCCTGAGAATGCCTGCATGCACACAATTCAGGATGGTTGCCTCTGTCCCCACACACTGCACATTGTCCAGGATGATATTCCCCGTGCCCTGACCAAAGTGGGCCTGCTGATGGGCACTGACGGCCCCTGCATAGCCCAGCTGGCGGCAGACAACCTGGGCATCGTTGAGCTCCCAGTCGTCATCACAGACAGTGCCCCAGTTTCCCTGCCAGAAGATCTCCACGCGACCCTCGTTCTGCGTTTGGCCACCTGCCAGCCTCACTGAGGTTGTTGAGCTGTCTGCAACGGGAAAAGGTGAAAGATATTTAAAACCATACAGCTGTACTGGAAATCCCACTGCCAAGCTTCATTACAATTGCCTGAGTGTTCAGTCTTTATGGATATTGTGATCTTTTCAGCCACCCTTAAAGCACAAAAATAGGAACAATTGCTGTTTATTGTACAAGATATCGATCTATTCTCAGCAAGTTTAGCATTATCAACAATCAACATACTTTACGTTATGCAAAAAAAGGTACTCTATCAATAACAACCCATATATGCTGAAATAAAACAGGAAAAATCCAACATTAGACATATTTCTTCACTTCAATGTTTACTGTATACGCTGTTATTTCCGCAAAAGAGGAGATCATAGACATTTTTGGGAGATGTTGTTTTTGTGAATTGACGCCAATGCTACTGTTAATGTACTATCACCAGAGCATATGGAGACATTTTTGCGTGTTGTAAAATTCGTGATCCAACTGCGAGTCGCGAAATAAGCGAAAATTAAACCCTCGCGAAAACACCTGCTTATACAGTAACAGGCATGAAAAGATGGCACTACTTAAAGCCCCTGGTATCATGAAAGAGATGAAACAAAGATTAATCCGACGTTACAAAAGATCAGTATATTTCACCAGATATGCCACATGAGATACTGTACTGAAATTTTCGCGGTGGTTTTATTTTCACCAATTTCGCGAATCGCCTTTGAACCGCGAAAAATAACAACAAGCGAAAATAACAACGCGCAAATAGCTACGTTCAGTTGGACCCTGGCAACCGCGAAATTAATAACACGCCAAAATGTCCTCCAAGTGGCAATTCGCGAAAATATCTGTACGCGAAAATTTCAGCTCATACAGTAGAAAGGTTCAGAATCAAGTCAACCTCTGGCCAATGTGAGTGAATATTAGGTGCACATTATATTTCAGACAAAGTGGTCAAGTACCTGAACATCACAACAACAACAGGCTAAATGAATATGAGCATTATCATCCATACTTTCACAGAAAAATTCTCCTAAGAAGGATGAAAGATTTACAGGGCATTGCAGCACATATGAACCACAGTCTACAAGTACAATGAAATTGCTGTTTGATGTCATTGATGCCTATACATATGAAATGCAATGTTCCAATCTTCACTATACATTAGATATTGAACAAACATACAGAATTATATTTCTAACATTCAAAGGAGTTCTACCTGACTTGATTTGATTGATTGATTGATTGATTGACTGACTGATTGATTGATTGATTGATTAATTGATTGATTGATTGATTGATTGATTGATTGATTGATTGATGGATGGATGGATGGATGGATGGATGGATGGATGGATGGATTGATAGATAGATATTAAATGAAGCTCCTATGCTGGAAAAGCACATAAAAAGCAAAACAAAACAAACAAACAAAAACAAAAATCCAAAACAAACAAACACGAATGAAAATTTCTACAAAACTGAAATTAACAAGTATTCAAGACAGCATTGACTGGCTGTTAACAGGTTGAGGATGAGCTGATTCTGTTATAGCACACATTTTCCATAGACACCTGCCCAAAGCAGACTCAGGACCAGTCTCCAACAGGTAAATAACATGGCATCTTGTTTAAAAAAAAAGACTGCTGAATAGTACCACTTCTTCTGTTGCACTTACCAGACAGGGAACATGACACACCCACATCCTGACTGTGTTCACAATTGTGCTGGTTGAGACCCCCGTTGGAGCACTGCGAGAGAAGCCGCTCGCTGCCGGTGCACTGCACGCTGTCATAGAATATAGGTCCCGTGCCCGCACCGAATGTGTCTGCCGAGTGATAGTTCAGGGCGTACCCGTAGCCTAGCTGGCGACACACAATCTGTACACACGGCAATAACAAAATCAAGAAAGATCTGAGTAGATGTCATTAATTTGTGCATATGTTTCCATTTCCAACCCCTTTTTTTGAACAATTAATGGTTTTCCAGTCACTACTTGCCAGGAAGTTGTCCTGCCCGTCATCAATAGGCTACAATCTCTTATAGGACCCACGATGCTTTAAACCCTGGAAGCCTGGTGTTTGATCACACGTTTACGTTCACTCCTCATGCTAAAACGCTAGCACACGTGCAACCTAAGAGCAGCTACTCACACAAAAAGGTCAAAGGTCCAAATGCACCCTGTAAAAATGCTACTTAGGCTCGAAGTCTGCCATTACTATGTGGGTGACTTGTGGGGTATCAATTAATCATAGATAATATAGTATACTTTAATAATGATAAAAACAATAATAATATGATAATAATAATACAGACATTTATAATGTGCACAATATATATTCATAAGTGCTCAAGACACTCCCAATTAATGTTCATAACAAAATACACAATCTCACAGTATACTACATAAGTTCCTACAGCTGTAACATGTTAATCCTCAGGAAAAGTATTAGTCAAAATGTGCATTTTTAATTTTCTTTTGAAGTCATTGACAGTGTCATAATCCTTCACTGAATCTGGGAGTCTGTTCTATAAGCAGGGAGCTGCTGACATGAATGCTCTATGATCTCCCCATGATCTTTTAGTTTTGGGGATGAGAAGATAAGAGGCTTTGGAGGAGTGCAGTCCACATGGAGATGGTTTCTGGAGGTTGAGCAGAGATGAGAGGCCCTCTATTATATAACACACCATTCTCTTGGTAAAGTCTCAGGCTTCTCAAATAAACAGAACTTGTTATGATAGACAAAAATAAACAAGCAGTGAACTTTTTAACATAGTTAAGAAAGTTGTCAAAGAGAGGAATACTGCTGTACCTTCCAGGAAATCATAGGCCTTCATGTACAGAATCTTCAGTGGCTAAAAGGTTAACTGTATCGTCTTGCTGGAAGTGCAAGCAGAACTGAGCAAGTGAGAGCTTACCTGTGAATCTGTCATATCCCACATATCATCACAGATAGTGCCCCATGTTCCATTTACCAGCACCTCAACTCGCCCCCTGTACGGACTGGCGCCATTCACCAGTCGCACTAGCATTTAATGAGAGAAGAGATATAGAAAGAATCGAACAACCAGACTACACATTTAGAAGAAAAACATACAAACAAGCAAAGCTAACATACAACTGCAGTAAATCTCTGCCACAGAATGACTTTTATTCCTCAATTTCTACTTGCGGTATGATACTTTCGTGAACTAGAGCCAACACGTTTTTTGTAGCATGAGACTTTCATGACTTGCCAAGTACTGCTGTTCAATGAATTGTGTGTAACCAAAAAACTTTTTGTATTCATTTCACTTTTTAAAATCTTGGCTCCTTCCAAAATTCACGAAAAGTTTTATGCAAACCAAAAATTTCTTTTTTTTTTTTTTTTTTTAAATAAAGTATGTGCACACACCTTGCACTGTAGAACACTGGTTTACTGGTTTTTTTTTTTTTTGTGATACAAAACTGTGTACATGTATGCTTTGTTCAGAAGCAATAACAACAAAATATCCTTATAAACAAATAAATGAACATGAATGTGTACAAAAACAGAGTGACCAAAAAAAATTTACAGACATCTTCAAAAATGGTGAAGATAAAGAAATATGAATAGTAGAGGTTTATAAAATAAAGGTAAGGTTCTCCCTGAATTAGATATGCATTGTACATGGGAGTACTGCTATCTTTTGGTAGAACAATACTAGGACACTTAACCATACAAGAGGGCTCCGTGCCATTTTCAACAAAAGCAGGAATATGATGTAATTTTTTGCTTACAAATAATCACTATGACATGACTATGGATGTCTCTGATAAACAGGGTCAATTATGCCACATATTTTGATTACTATTATTTTTGAGCACCATTTCAGCAGGTGTCCAAATAATTGTTTGCTACACTGTATGTACCATGTTCATATTCAGTTGCACAGGGCTGAGTGCCATACACATATTCTCTCATAACCATCCAATCATTCTTTGTGCATAATGATTCGGGGAGGGGGGGGGGGGCTGTTTTTGTATGTATTACAGGGGTGGGGCGGGGGAAGGAGGGTGAACCAGGGGAACAACTCACCGGTGGGAGAGCAAGTGACAGATACTCCAGAGGAACTATCTCTACATGCGGTGTCATCCCGGTTCTCGCACTCGAGAAGCGCCCTCTCGGCGCCAGTGCAGTTGAAGTTGCGCCTGGAGATTACGGGGAAGGCTACCTCGTCTGTCCCAGCGACCAGGGTGGCATTGGTTGCCACAGCATCGGCAAAGCTGAGCTGGCGGCACACTACGTTGGCGTCAGCGAGGGTCCAAGCCGAGTCACACACTCCACCCCACACGCCCCCTTGCTTTATCTGCACCAACCCTCCATACAGACTGGTTCCATTAATCAGTCTCACTAATCATCCGGATCGTTGCAGAATCCCCCCAAAGAGAAATCAAACAAAAAACAAAACAAAACAAATAACGAGCAGTTTCGAATGCAGATCAATGATGGCATAGCAATAGTTATAGAAGAAAGTTAATACAGTTTACAAATTCACTATGTGACTGTGTGAGTGTGTGTGTGTGTGTGTGTGTGTGTGTGTGTGTGTGCTTCTGTGTTCAATTATCTGTACGTACTTTCTTCTTTTTTTTTACAGGTCCAATTTATTGAGTCGTTCACACCTTGACAAGTTTGGCTTTTACGTGGGTCTTTCTTTTCCAATAAATCAATGATTTTGATCAAATAGATTCATATACTTATGCTCAAATATGCTGTATTTCAACGATTTATTACATTAACTGAACTAGATATATCGCTACGGCGACTGATATGCCTCCGCCATAATGCATGGTTCTCCTAATAGGTCTATAGTACAATGTCTTGACAATGTGTGATGACAGTTTCACACAACTGGCAAAATATTAAAATGACAGGTTTGCCACAAATGTGCTGAATGTTCACTTTCCTAGAACTAGGTTCAATTCGATTTCATTTCATTTCATTTCATTTATTTCATTCCTTCTTTCTTTTTCGTCAAACATAACACGAAATGAATCAGAAGATATAACATAGGCATGTATTCGACTTTACATGGTGAACATCGGGATCAGAAGAGGGAATTGAGGTACTGAACATCAGGATCAGAAGAGGGAATTGAGGTGTTTCAGCTCGATCAGCCGAGCAAAGTTTATACAAATAAGATAATGTAAAAAAATACACAATGATGAAATCAATGATTGACAATGAACCCTTAGGCTGTAAAGACCAGCTAAATAATGAATCGTATATATCTTAATATGAGTTCAAAAAAAAAAATTTTTATTTACGCTTAAAGGGTGTGTACAGTTCTGGTCGAGGTGAGGATTTAGCTTTTAACGTTTTGCGAGATATTCAGAAATCACTCTATGAGATGTCAAAGAGCATGCAGTTCTAAGGGGTATCAAAAGTTTATTCGAGGAAAATCGGTTTTGAAATGGCTGAGATATCCAACAACAAGGTGAAACAAAGAGATCCTAATAAAGTTGTGGCATGTCGCCTTTTATTATTAGCACTTTTTTGGATATCTCAGCCGTTTGAAAACCAATTTTCATCAAATAAACGTTGAATCCTTCTTAAAATTACATGCTCTTTCATATTTCAAAAGAGGCTTTTCATTATCTCACTTAGGAATGTTCAAAACATGAATCCCCACCTCAACCAGTACTGTACAGTCCCTTTAAACGAATTCAAAGATAGAGAATTTTTTATATCACAACTTAAAGAATTCCAAAATCTAGGGCCAGTGTATATAAATGTATTTTGAGCCAATAATGTTCTCAGAAGGGGTAAACAAAACTCATTTGATCGCCTGGTGGGATAATTATGAAAAGATTGATTTCAAGGAAACATTGAATCAAAAATGCTGGGAAGTGCATTTGTGTTATAATTAAACATAAACTGACCCAGCTGAAAGAAAAACAAATCTTTGATTTTTAAAATCTTATATCTAACAAATAATGGATCTGCATGGGAATATGGAGAAACGCCACAAATAATACGAAGTGCCTTTTTTTGTAATAACAATAATCTATCTGATAAAGTTTGATGGGCACTACCCCACGCTAAGATTCCATAATTTAAATAAGGTAATATTAATGAAAAATACAACGTAAGCAAAGAAGACAACGGGATATGACATTTAAGTCTATTAATAATACCAATATTACGCGAAATCATTTTATTGATATTAATAATATGAGGCTTCCACGAAAGTTTATCGTCCACTGTAATACCGAGAAACTTTGTATGAGATACACGCTCTAAGTGAACGTCATCAAAGATGATATCTGTGCGTAAAACTTCTATAGACTTACTGAATAACATATAGTTAGTTTTCTGAAGATTCAGTGATAATTTATTGGCTCTTATCCATTGAAACACTTTTTTTAATTCAGAATTAATAGTATCGACAAGAGTGATTGGATTTTGGTGGGAGAAGAAAATATTTGAATCATTGGCAAAAAGTATAAAAGAAAGTATATCAGATGATCTACAAAAATCATTTATGTAAATGATGAAAAGTAAAGGTCCTAATATACTACCCTGAGGGACGCCACATTTAATAACTTCAAGACTACAGCTGTGCTCGTTCAAAGATACATATTGTTTTCG
This sequence comes from Diadema setosum, assembly GCA_033980235.1. NCBI lineage: Eukaryota > Metazoa > Echinodermata > Echinoidea > Diadematoida > Diadematidae > Diadema > Diadema setosum. The sequence continues at coordinate 6,965,357 of CM067064.1, forward strand.
GTTTTGCAGGTAACTCCTGAACCACTCCAAGGCCTTCCCTCGTATACCATAATGAGACAATTTATGAAGTAAAATTTCGTGATTAATTGTATCGAAGGCCTTGGAGAAGTCCAGGAAGATACCAACAAGATGGGAATGAATGATTAAAAATGAATGATTAAAAATGTCAGAGTGCAGGTATTTGGGGAACTGATGATTTTTACTTGACTTTTGACCCTTTTATAAGTTTATGCATTGAGTAATTTTCAAGGTATTAAGAAAAAGTATAATTTCAGTATCAAATGAGAAAATAGCATTATCTAAACCTGGCCTTTGACCTTTGACCTCACAGTTCCAAAGAGAATCACTGTTAGGTTGAACATGCATAAATATGTAAGTTTCATGATGATACCTTGAGTTACTTTTGAGATATGGAGGAAAAAGTGCAATTCAACACTTTCACTTGACCTTTGACATTTTGACCTTTGACCTTTTGGCAAGAAACTTCCCACAGAATATATATCAGGTAATACATGCATACATCAAGTTAAAAAAAAAAAACAACCTTCAGGCATTGCATAGATATAAGGAAAGTAGTGATATTTTGAGGAGTTGACCTTGACCTTTGACCCCTGACCTTTGAACCATGACCCCCAACTTCCCTAGATAATCACTGCCCATTGGAACAAGCATATATACTAAGTTCCATGAAGATACCTTGAACCATTTGCGAGATATGGAGAAAAACATGAATTTTTAACTTTTTTTTCACAAAATAACCTGTGACCTTTGACCTTCGACCCGGTGACCCTAAAATCCAAATAAAGTATTATCCCCCCAGGATATACCCTCATACCAAGTTTGATGTAAAACCACCACACGGTTCTTGAGATATCGACAAAAACAAAATGGGACGGACGTACGTACGGACGGACGTCGACCCGAAAACATAATGCCTTCGGCCACTTCGTTGGTGGAGGCATAAAAAAAATTGGTCACGAAGCAAGGCCAGCGTCGCACACACAAACAGACCCTGTTAAATTTACTTTTTCATGTATAAAGACGGAACAAGCTAGGGCACCATCACCAAAAACAATAGGCGTCTTCGTTTTACCATAACACACCTTCATGCCAAATTTGAAGATGATCTAAGAAGAACTGCAGCCAGTAGAGTGCTCACAAGAAAATCTCTGCGGCGGACGCGGCGCAACGAGGCCAAATCCATAGTATCCTCCGAACTCTGTTCGGGGGATACAATGAGTGGATGACCTATATGTCAACACTCAGCATACTTTCACACCCCATGATAGCATACTATGCAAATGATATGCAAATGAGTCCATTATGCCCATTGCATATGGATATGAAAGATTGAAAATACTGAAAAATGTGAAATACATACACTTTGTATGACTGCGTTCCTCTTTAACTGGAACATTTTCTCTGTGTGTACAGCTATAATTGTCATCTACAGAAACATTCAAATCCAAACTTCAAAACTTTACCTATTCCTCTCACACTGAGGACTATAATTGCAGTCTATAATGTTCGGAACAATTGTATTCTTTATCTGGTATGTGTTTGTTGTTGTTTGCCATTTTCTTCTCTGTTGTCATGTTTGAACATGTGTTATATAGAATCTTTTCATTTATGAAGCGCCATGAGCACTAAAAAGCGGACCTGTGCGCTATACAAGTAGCCACTATTATCATTATTATTATCATTGCTACTTCTACTACTATTACTACTAATACTACTACTACTACTACTAATACTACTACTACTACTAATACTACTACTAATACTAATACTAATTGAACTCTGCAATACATCTTGTAAAACTATGTCTGGTGATTCTTTAACTCCTTTACATGTATCAGTGTTTTTTTTGTGAATGAATATATGCTACTGTCATACATTGTATAGTACAACTTGTACTTACAGCATTGTGTGCTGAAAGTCGCCCAATTTCCCATTATAGAAGCCTTTGTTACATCATAAACCCTTAGCTGCACGGCGCGCCTCGCCCTAGCAGAAACTAGAGCACGCACTTTAGTGCGCGCATGCAAACCTCACATACGCGCAGCCTGAACTCCCAAGTTCATTGACCCTACCTGCCAAAATATCAAAAATCCTTCATAAATTCCTCCAAAATTCTCAGATCACTACCATAATTTGATCATCTGTTACTTGTATCAATCTAAACCTTTCCTGCAAGTTTCATCCAAATTCATTACCTACTTTTTGAGTTATTTTGCACACAGACAAACTAACTAACTAACAAACAAACAAACAAACAAACCAACGGTCACGAAAACATAACCTTCCCCCTTGGCGGAGGTAATAACACAGTAACAGCAGATTTGTGACAGAAAAAATCTACTTTGTCTACAGATTATCCTATCATTGTTTTGATAGCAGAAATTCTAAAGAATTTGATAGGGTTGGGGTTTTAGGTGGTATGGAATTGTTAAATGGTATTGTTAAATTCAAGTATCAGAATGGCTAATCACTTTCGACATCCAACTGAATCCCTGCTTGGTAAACTGCTTGGCACACTCTCTTATTGCCACAAACTAGCATTAGACTAACATGAAAACATATGAGTATGAGTGGGACTGCAAGGACAGCAGCAATTCTGCTTGTTAATAACCCACCACCTAGGCTTCAGTTTCTGTACCCGTTCACATGGGTGAACCAACATTTAAGAATTTTTAGCTGGCAGAAATGTATCAATACATTGCTTTGAAAGTGATTGCTATACAGAATCAGAGCGTATGTGAGTTTTGTCCTGGCAGCTCATATTACAGGATATAACAGTATGGTAGTTGTTGAATTCATGTTCATGGAATACAGCAGTAAACACAGAAATGTACACATGCACGTTACATGATCAGGAGTTGATATTTTCACATGTTGTTAGATTTGCGAATAGTACCCAGATCGCAGAATTCCCACAAATAACCCCAGAAAAACAGGTAGGGTATGAAGTCTCACTAATAAAGATTGTCTTCGATGCGTTTGAGGTGACAAAAAATGATGTCAAGTGTCAAAACTAAATGCAATCGTAAAATTTGCTTTGTGTTTGCTCTGTGTTGTGGGCTGCTCAGGAACAGCCCTGTCGCGATTTACACAGCGACTGGGCTGTGTATAGTTAGTGTACAGTGTATTTACATAATATGTGTATGCACAGGCCTGTCACATCATTAGGCCAAAAAAAAAAAATTGTTTGTTTGCCCTTAATTGCCAAAACCCAAGAGGGTCGGTAGGTCGGTTTTTTTTTTTTTTTTTTTTTTTTTTTTTTTATATCAGGGTACATTTTTTTCCATGTCAATGCACTCAAAACTCCAAGAGATTCGTTCAAATTTACGTCTTGCCAGGGCTCGGTACGCGAGGCAGAAACACTCACTGACAAACACTTATAACGTTCATTTTTGCTAAATTTTGCAAACAGCTCCAAAAAAAGTACCTTCCAGTGAGATGCTGGCAACTGAACTCCAAACAGTTTTGGTGCCATGACAGCTGGTAACGGATGCTGCAAAAGTAGCCATCTTGTGAAGGGCTGCACACTAACCCATTTTTTCTGCCGGTCCGACCTGTCTCTGTCGGACCGGTAAATGCCCCGTTTTACCATTTTTTACAGGTCCGAACAGAAAATTTACCGGTCAACAACGACAACATAAAAAACATTGACTTGCAAACTTATTGACTTGCAAACAACGACAACATAAAAAACATTGACTTGCAAACTTATTTTCTTGTTTTTTATGGATGTACCCCCCCCCCATGTACATTTTACAGATTAATATTTTTTTTTAAAACTTGCATTATTTATTGCACAAGAAATTTAAAAATAAAGACAGGAAAAAATTAGAATGTTTGTTTGTGAATTAGTATAAAATGATAATGAACAAAATCAGATTGTATCAAATGCGTTTGCGACTTTTTCTAAACATCGGCGCACGAACTTGCTGCGTAACCTGCTCTTGGTGGTCAGTTGGATTGCGATGATTTAATAGTTATGATATTTTCTGATGCACGCGATACAAGGGGTTCTTTATTTTTCTCTCGATAATCTCTTCGCATTTGTGCATGCGTTCTTGAAAGGTACACGACATGCAGGGCCGAATTCGCAATCCTTTTTGCGCCCATTTCCACCTCAAATATTAGCGGGATTGTGACGATTTCATAAATTACTTCGGCTGTAATATTTTACGAAGCACGCGCCAAAAGGGGTTGAAAATGCGTCCTTTATTTTTTCCCGACAAACTCTTCGAATTTCGTAAGTGCGTTCTTAAAAGATGTACCACAAGGCCGAATTCATGATACTTTTTTGCGCCTATTTCTACCTCAAATGTCAGCGGGATTGTGACGATTTCATAAATCACTTCGGATGTAATCTATTGTGGTGCACGCACCGGCTAGAATGGTTGAAAATGCGTTCTTTATTTTTCTCCCCATAATCTCTTCGCATTCCGTAAATGCGTTCTTAAAAGATATACGACACGGCCAAAAATCATGATTCTTTTTGCGCCTATTGTTTCCTCAAACTTCAACGGGATTGCGATGATTTTATGAATTATTATTCGGCTGTAATCTTTATGATGCACGGGCCAAAAGGGGTTAAAAATGTGTCCTGTATTTTTCTTACTATAATCTCTTCGCATTTCGTACATGCGTATACGTCACGGCCGAATTTACGATCCTTTTAGCGCCTATTTCTACATCAAATATCAGCGGGATTGCGATATTTCGTTAATTATTTCGGCTGTAATCTTTTGTGATACATGCACCAGAAGGGTTGAAAATGCGTTCTTTATTTTTCTCCCGATAATCTCTTCGCATTTGTGCATGCGTTTTCAAAACTATACACTGCATGCTGGGCCGAATTCGAGAATCTTTTTGCGCCTATTATTGTTTACTCAAATTTCAACGGGATTGCGAAATTGTCATGAATTACTACTCGGCTGTAATCTATATGATGCAAGTGCCAAAAGGGGATGAAAATGTGTCCTTTATTTTTCTCCCGCTAATCTCTTCCCATTTCGTACATGCGTTCTTAAAAGGTATACGACACGGCCGAATTCACGTTCCTTTTTGCGCCTATTTCTACCTCAAATATCAGCGGGTTTGTGGCGATTTTATTAATTACTTCGGATGTAATCTTTTGTAATGCACGCACCAGAAGGGTAAAAATGTGTTTTTTATTTTTCTCCCGATAATCTCGCCGCATTTGTGCATGCGTTTTGATAACCAACACGGCATGCAGGACTGTATTCAAGATCCTTTTTGCGCCTATTGTTTCCTCAAATTTCAACGGGATTGCGTTGATTTCATGAATTTTTATTCGGCTGTAATCTTTTATGATGCACGTACCAAATGTGTCCTTTATTTTTTTTTCCTCCTCTATAATCTCTTCGCATTTCGTATGAGCTTTTGAAAGGTGTACGACGCGGCCGGCCGAATTCATGATCCTTTTAGTTTGGGACGATTTCTACTTCAAATATGTAAGCGGGACTGCGATGATTTCATGATTCTTTTTTCTCCCTAGTATTATCTCTTCACATTTTGTGCATGCGTTCCTAAAAAGTACACGCCGGAAGGGCCGATTTCGTGATCCTTTTTGCGCCTATCTTCATTGTGAGATCATTCTGAACGAATGAAAATATTCATTTGTGAAATGACTCTGTAAAATGAAACTGAACGCAATCAGATCCATTTACTGTATCGCTGAATATCGAATATGTTTTTACTTTTCTAAAAATCGACACAAGTAAATTAGTTCTAACATGTCAACTGCCACACTGCTGCGAAGCCGGGATCGGATCGTGAGTAAAATGACCCAGAAATGCGTGCGCTTCTAATTCTATCAATGCTTCTTGTCTGGCATGACCGCCGATCGCAAGCAAACGAAAAGCAGTTACACTGTACGTGCTTTGCATGTATTGCATGGCATGGCAGTGCGTGAGCAGCGCCAATGCGCAAGCTAGCGCGACTACTGGTCGCCAGTGTGCAGCCCTGTACTAAGTGCACAATATACGTATGCATTGATTGGATTTCGTGCGCGTGCACGCATGTGAGCCAAAAAGGTTGCTACATTGTAGCATGCAATGCATGCTGTTAAACGTAGCCTGTGGACCCACGCGGCCCGAACACAATTACGACGGGTCGATGAGATGAAAAAGAAAACAACAAAAAAACACATTTTTAGACTTTTTTTTATTCTTTCTCTAGCTTAAAATGGATAATTTTGGGTTTAAAACCATTCACAAATTTGTAGAAGATGAAATTTGTGGAAAAAAAAATAAACTTGAAAGAGCAAAAAAAAAAAAAAAAAAAAAAAAACGCGACCCGAAATTTCCGTGATTTTCGGTCGGTCGCGAAGGGCAAACAAACCATTTTTTTTTTTTGGCCTTATCACAGCAAGTCATGACTGTGTATAGTTAATGTACAGTGTATTTTATACATAATATGCACAGCCCTGTACAGTGTATTTGCATAATATGTGTATGCACAGGCCTGTCACATCATTATCACAGCAAGTCATGACTGGTACTCTTAGTGGTCTCAGTCTGGTGGCAGCCCCCTGCCTTGGGCCAGCACTTAGGCTCCTGGCCTCGGCCCGGCCTTGGGCCCGTGTCTTGTGGCGCCCTCAAAATGTAAAGCGAGAGGAAAAGTGACGTGAGCCCCTGGGCCCCTGGGCCACTGGGCCCGGGCCCACTTGGGCTCTGGGCCCCTGGGCCTGGGCCCACTTGGGCTCTGGGCCCCTGGTTCCGGGCTAAGGCCCGTGGCCTTGGGTCCGGCCTTAGGCCCCGCCTTTGGCCCGGCTGTACTTTGTACATGGTCTATGTGAAATCAGGCTTGTCTGTAACTGTATAATTACAAATAATTACAAATAATCACAAATGATCAACAGGTCCATACTACACATAGGACTATATGAATATATGAATATATGACTATATGATTATATGAATATATAACTATATGATTATATGAATGTATGAATATATAAATGTGATCAGCCATTCTGTTACATTGTCAGATCTGCAGTCATTCATATATATAGCAAATTTTATGCATGTTTAAATGGCATACATTCATGTGTACAGTATGCTACTTGATTGAACCAGCCAATGGAGAAAGATCTCACCATTGAACAATACTTGACATGTACAGTTCCATGACTCAATGCTTGTTATTATGAACTCTGTAGAGGTATGCAGCCCTCTTCAGATGGAAAACATACAGTTGGCTATCAAACAGAGCTTGCAAAACCATCTACAATTTTTTGAGTTGGATTTGTGTGTGTGTGTGTGTATATGTGTGTGTGTGTGTGTGTGTGTGTGATAGAGCTATTTGGCTTGTTTCCTTTGCATGCATCATCACAAATTCCCGAAGTCTGAATAAAGTGAAACCAAGACCTTCATATAGATGTGCTGCATTGTAAGGTGCCGGATCAGAGCAGTACCATAAGATTGACACCATGGCGGGAATTGTGCTAACAGTGTACTAATTCCTGTGCATTTATGTTAAAGTGTACCAATACCCTGAAAATCACATTTTAAACTAGAAATGTCGCTACGGCGACTGGTGTATGCCTCCGCCATAACGCATGGTTCTCCTAATAGGTCTATAGTACAATGTCTTGACAATGTGTGATGAAAGTTTCACACAATTGGTAAAATATTAAAATGACAGGTTTGCCAAAAATGTGCTGAATGTTCACTTTCCTAGAACTAGGTTTAATTGGATGAATGATTAAAACGTCAGAGTGCAGGTATTTGGGGGAACTGATGATTTTTACTTGACTTTTGACCCTTTTATAAGTTTATGCATTGAGTAATTTTCAAGCTATTGAGAAAAAGTATAATTTCAGTATCAAATGGTAAGATAGTATTATCTAAACCTGGCCTTTGACCTTTGACCTCACAGTTCCAAAGAGAATCACTGTTAGGTAGAACATGCATAAATATGTAAGTTTCATGATAATACCTTGAGTTACTTTTGAGATATGGAGGAAGAAGTCTAATTTAGCACTTTCACTTCACCTTTGACCTTTTGACCTTTGACCTTTTGGCAAGAAACTTCCCTCAGAATATATATTGGATTATACATGCATACATCAAGTTTTAAAAAAAATCCTTCAGGCATTGAATAAATATAAGGAAAGTAGTGATATTTTGAGGAGTTGACCTTGACCTTTGACCCCTTGACCTTTGACCCATGACCCCCAACTTCCCTAGATAATCACTGCCCATCGGTACATGCATATATACTAAGTTCCATGAAGATACCTTGAACCATTTGCGAGATATGGAGAAAAACATGAAATTTCAACCTTTTTTCACAAAATAACCTGTGACCTTTGACCTTTGACCCCGTGACCCTAAAATCCAAATAAAGTACTATCCCCCCAGGATATACCCTCATACCAAGTTTGATGCAAAACCACCTCACGGTTCTTGAGATATCGACAAAAACAAAACGGGACGGACGTACGGACGGAAGGACGGACGGACGACCCGAAAACATAATGCCTCTGGCCACTTTGTTGGCGGAGGCATAAAAAATTTGCACCACGTGAAACAAAATATGATTGGAATTGAAGTTTGATGTGACTCTGATCATACACTCTCTGCTTTCAAATACAAATGAGTGAATTTCCTTTAATTCTATCAGCATTTATATAGAGCGCTCATCTAAAACCCATGCAAATGCCCTACACAGATTTGAAAAGGAATAGGAGTGTGAAAGGGAACACAGTGCATTTTCCAGGTTGTGGAATTAAATCTTATTTCCTGTCATGGCTCACGCTAAGAACAGTGCATGTGCCTAATAGTTTAGTTGATTGTGCATTACGCTTTCCTTGTATCTTTAAGTATGAAACTTTATCAACCGTGTTCCTCTGTATCTTGAACATTACTTGTGTCTTGCAACTGATTGACAAATCGCCCTAAATCTACACAAATAAGCACTGATTAATAAGTGTTTTAGTAGTAGCCATGATAAAAAATCACGGGCATACACAGTCAGGCTAGGTTTAAACCAACGATCTCCTAAACAGCGGACAGGCATTCCACTCAACAAACCACTGAGCTAATACCAGACAGCCAGTGTAAGTTTTAATCCTTACAGCATGCAGTGGATACTGCAGAATTTTTACTTATATGAATGAATCTGTGTGCTGAGTTGTTTTTTTATTGTAATTGATTGACAAATTGCCCTACATCAATGTAAATAAGCACATCAGTGTTCTAGTAGTAGCCACAATGAAAAATTGACCCAACTGGATGCACAAATTCACGAACTTAACAACTCCAGTGTAGCATGTAGCTGAAAGGATTGATTGATTTGAAAATCACAAGCGTGTGGTGTAACACTCACTGGAAGGGGCACAACGCACAGCCACCTGCTGGCACTGAGGGTCGCTCGTCAGTGGCGTGGTGCGGCACTGACCCAGAAAGGATTCATCAGACAGGCACTGGACCCCTTGCAAGAACACTGGGTTCTGGTCCGTGGTCTGGCTGTGTTGGGAGGCTGGGTAGACACTGATGGCTGGCCCAAAGCCAAGCTGGCGGCAGGCTACGTGGCCACTGGCCAGGTCAAGCGCTGCGAAGCACACTGCGCCCCACTGCTGTTTAAACTTGATTTCGAGCCTGCCCTCATTCTCACTATCTCCATCCATCAAACGTACTGCAAAACAGAGCAATGACAGCACAATCTAACATATGGATATAACATACTAACCCTGCATTCATTACAGTAACGTTATTTTCTCTTATAAATGGGCTTTAGAATCTCTGCAATCTGATTGGTCAATTGTTATGCATTGATTTTTACTGATCCACACTGAGCCATACGTCCAGTAAAACCTGAACGTATGGCTCAAGTCTTGTACATTTGTATAGTGTTGTAGGTGTACCGGACACATGATGGGGGAAATGGTTGTATTTCATGAATTTACGGGCCCATTTCATAGGACATAGGACACAGTGGATTAGTGAGAATTGGATGCTCTCATTTAACTTTGGAACAGTCTAAAACCCACAATCGTAGCGAGTGGGTTTAAACAGTTCCAAAGTTAAACTTGTGCATCCAATTCTCACCGATCCACTGTGTCCTGTGCATCATTTATATGATATTACATCAGTGATTTTCTTTATACAGTCAGAGATGTCATTACTCAAAAGCTGATTGCTGATATTGTCATAATGACACTGAAATTTACAGAACTTTGATGTACAAAATTAACACTTTGTTCCAAACAAATGATGTCCATATAAACAGAAATTGATTATATCTATTGACCCTGACATTACTCTACCTTTGTTTTACTGATTTTTCACTGATTTTGGCTATCTCTGAAAAAAAAGAAGAAATCACAAGGAACATGGCGTGGAGATTCACATGAACTCTTTATGTGCCACGTTCACACGACCAACTCAGTCAACGCTGTGCCAAGTTCATGTATTCTGCTCAAATGTACAAACCCGCTCAAACTGATCAATAAATCATCAAGAGCCATGGGATGATGAAAGCGTTTTCCATTCATCACTCTTATATAGCTTGCATTTTATGTGGTGATTGACTATCAGGTAGTGTTCACAAGTGGATTTGCGAGTAAATTCTAAGTTTTGGTCACTGTTTTGTGTGCAAAAGTCACGCCTCTACAATAATGTTTAGCTACCAGTCATTGACAGAAAAACAATCAAGGATTTGTCATGCAATTTACATCGAAGCAAAGCTAGCCATTTTCTCGACAACATCGCTTGTTACATGTCCAGGGTTACAAAAATCTATAAAACTTACATAGATTTTAAAAACAGAATATTTTCCCAAAGCATAACTATTTTGCTGTCTCAGAATAATGTGGAACACAAAAGGGGTTTTCACCACGGCACATAAAGAGTTAAATTCTGTAGACTTACTCTCAGGCTGGCAAACCACGCCTGCATCCTCGTTGTGGTGGCAGTTGTGGACAGTCAAGCCGCCGCTGTTTGCACAGTCATGAAGGGTGGGCTCGGTGCCGTTGCACCCCAGGTCGTCCAGGAAGATTGGCAGGTAGCCAGGCCCAAATGCAGCATTCCTGGCTGCTGCAAAGGGTTCTCCAAGACCAAGCTGTGAGCATACAACCTGCCAGAGGTGGGAAAAAAGAATTGAGAAAACACCCCCAAAGAAATCACTGTTTGAATCCATTCACTGGGTACAGATAATAATGCTTGAATTGGCGCTGTCAACTTGATTTGGTGCTGATACTCGCACTGTTAAAAATCTATATCATTTCAATAGAATTGATTGGGATACAACACAATGCACTATAAAAATTATTAAGGTAGTCTGTGGGTGTGACAGAGCGAGTGGATCAATCCTGTATCATACATGCACCACAAATTGATAATATTGAATATCAGTCATTTGAAAGGATGACATTTCATTTTACAGCATATAGTTAGTGCATCAATACTGCAGCCGCCATATTGGCTCTATGGTATAAAAGGTGATCATTCAGCAGAAAACTGTCCTCTCCTTTGCAAACCATAATATTAAAGGATACAAAGAAACTGTTGAGTTCGCACACCATAATATAAAGAAATACAACGAAGATGTTGAGTCTTTGGAAATTTGTGGAAAGGTTCGGCTGTTTCCCCAGTACAAACTGTTACAATCAAATATATAAGAAATGTCGAGTCTGGGGAAACTTATGGAAAGTTTTGGGAAGGGTGCTAGCCCCAGAGAGGAGGGAGAAGCACCACACATATATACATGGGATTTTCCATCATGACCAGCCAGGTGGTAGTGGACAGTCGCTAAGACAAAGTAGAGTGTAGTCTAGTGGTCAGCCTGATGGTCACTTTTGAACAGGCATGATCATGGCCTAAAGCCACGTAACCAACAACTGATTGGAGGATGGTTTGCATAAATTATTAAGGGGTGGAGCATGTAAATGCTATTATATTCATTATGTTGTTGCTAGGTGTCGCTAGGTGGTGCTAGACAAAATTTTCCATAGCACCATGTGCTGCACCCTCAGAATCATTATAAATAGAATGATTTTGTTCTTTGAAGTTAGTTGATTCGAGCATTCATGTATTCATCGGTCACTCATTGAGTGGGAGATACCCACTCTCTTATACCCCACCGGAAGACTTGTGAACTTCATCTACAAGACAATAAACGACCATCTTTGTACATATTGTACATCACTGTCTGCTTTGAAGTTCTTCAAAGTGTCATCGTGTGGTTGTTGAGCGTGAAAGGTACGCCAGTGTGCTGAGAATGCGGCATTGCTGAAAACCATCCAGTTACATTGGGCAAAGTGTCATTTTCATTTACAGAGTATACTAGAAAGAGATATTGCATCAGGACATCCAGATTAAGATTTGCAATTACACACTGCTGTCCGTAAAAAAAAAAAATGCCTATGACATATTAGGTTTAAAGTCTATGAAAACAGCAGCAATAAAAATACACATTTTTTGCACTACATATCCTCCACCTGGCCAGGAGATGTGAGAAGATCAATGTCAGAAGTAAGAGATAATTCATTTTGCTATTTGTTGTATGTTGTTATCTGGGTTGCAACAGACAGACACAGAGAGACAAAAAAAAACAAACAAACGTTTTTCAATGATGGATTTGCAAAGTATAAGGAATTTCTCAGCCATTGTGGAAGTTCGAATTAAAGTGTACCAATACCCTGAAAATCCAATTTGTGTACAGATATTGTAACCAAAATCATCAGGGTATTGGTACATTTTAAAAGCAGTGTCCTTACCTGGGCATCCTGTATGTCCCAGTTGTCATCACAAACTGTACCCCACTGACCATTCGCCTGGATTTCAACCCTGCCTTCAAACACATGATTGCCGCCAACGAGGCGAACAGTCGTGGAATAATCTATCAAGAAGATGGGAATCAGAAGAATGGAGAAAGAAGGTAATTGACTTAGAGGGATGGTATAGTTTATTGTTGAGATGGGAATTCAGATTGTACCTTTTGGGGAGATAATTAGAAACCCCTTATGAAATATGAAAGAGCATACAACTTTAAGAGGAATTCAAAGTTTATTTGATGAAAATTGGTTTTGCAATGCCTGAGATATCCATACACAAAACAAAACAAAGTGATCCTTAAAAGGTGGGACCCAACTTTCATCAGGACCACTTTGTTTTTGTCTGTTTGTTTTTTGATATCACATCAATTTCAAAACTGATACTCCTTAAATGCTCTTCTATATTTCATACAAGCAGTTTCTAATTATCTCCCAAAAGGTTCAAACCCAAATTCCCATCTTAACCAATGAACAGGCAAAAGGGAAGAACAAAAACAACAAAACAACCAACTTGAACATGTCCCTCCCCTGGAAAATGTGACTACCAACGTATGCATCACAAATCCACACGAAGTTAAAGATAATATAAAGTTTTGGTACCTCAAAAGTTTCCCTGAATTTCCTTGTTTTAGTTTGTGTTTCAGGTTAAAGTACCTTTCATATAACTAACATTGTGAGACTTACTCGCCCCAAAGTGCTCTCATGTCCTAGTAATCATGCAATTAACTGCGACCAGCAGCCCCATACGCATAGCGTAATGGGGCTACGCATTGTAGCATTCAGGATCATGACAGACTAGTATCGCGGGTAAGAACTTAAAATCCAAAAATTTCTTCAATTTGAAGACTTATCAGTTAAGTTGAAGTATTGAAAACAGGCTTCGGGCAACGTTTGGTTCTGCCAATAGTCCCTTTCTGTTCGAATTGATGACTGAATGTGACTCGGTCGAGAGGACCTTGGGAGAGCTACACTGAATTGACGGCCAGCGCATGCGCACACAGACATCTTATCCGTTCAGGGATTTGAAATTTGTGAGCATGTGATGTGTGCGCATGCGCTGGCCGTAGTATTCAGTGTAGCTCTCCCAATTTTTGAATTTTAAGTTGCTATTTACCCGCGATACTAGTCTGCCATGATCCTGAATGCTACAATGCGAAGCCCCATTTAGCTATGCATATGGGGCTGCTGGTCGCAGTTAGCTTTGCGTATGGGGCTGCTGGTCGCAGTTTCATGCAATAATGGTTTCGTACAATACGTGTAGTAATGAGTACCTCGCGGGACCGCGGCAAGTCAAACTTACGGCCCTGGTACGAAACCATTATTGCATGATTAATGGATAAAATGAGAGCACTTTGGGGCGAGTAAGTCTCACAGTGTTAGTTATATGAAAGGTACTTTAACCTGAAACACAAACTAAGACAAGGAAATTCAGGGAAACTTTTGAGGTACCAAAACTTTATATTATCTTTAAGTCATCACAATAATCATCAGAATTTTCCCTTTAAATCTGTTTACCTTGTGACAAATTGAGATTGGGAGTCATTGACCATAAAATGCGCATAAAGAATTCTACACATGCATTGAAGAGCAATGCAAATTAAGAAAAAAAAAAAAAATATTAGTATTCACTACATTCTGTATACAACCCACCCGAACATTCCCAGGGATAGTGCAGTTTATACTACTCCACATACTTATGTGTGTAAATAATGTACCATAGGATCCTGTATTGAGTATTATGTGGGTATACCCATGCATACCTTCTGTATGACTAAGGTAAAGTCGACTATTCGATCTGACCTTCACCCATCTATACTCACTTATCCTCGTACCACCACTTGACTAGGCATCAAGGGTACATGTCCCCATACATTGTACTATCTATGCATTTCACTTGATACCCTTGCAAGTCTGAGCAAATCATAGCAGGCCATGTTTGGGAACACAGAGCACTGTCCTTTCAAAGGGCCTCTTCAAAGGGCCATCTAAACCCTGGATGAAACCTAATACGTCACTTAAATCAAGGTTTAGAAAGGTGAATTTACATTACAGAAAAAAAAAAAGCATTTGGTATCACAAGAAAAAAAGTGACACAAACATATTACACATGTATCAGCTCAAGAAAACTTAAATGCACTGGACAAGTTAGACACAACATTACAGTTAAGATGTTCAACTTAAAGGACAAGTTCACCTTCATTAACATAAGGATTGAGAGAATGTAGCATTATTAGTAGAACACATCATTGAAAGTTTGAGGAAAATCGGACAATTCGTTCAAAAGTTATGAATTTTTGAAGTTTTTGTGCAGTCACCGCTGGATGAGAAGACTACTGCAGTGTATGATGTCACATGCGTACAACAATATAAGGAAAATATAGAGAGAATTACACAGAATTTCATATTTTGAAAAAAGCACACATTCCCTCGTCTCGTTACTGACATATGTTATGGGTAATATTATTCCCATTGCCTTTAGACGAGGCAAGTCAAGTGCTCTTTTATTATGCGAAAAAAGTGAAAATATGTTGAATTTTTCTTTACATTTTCTTTATACTGTTGTACTCATATGACATCACGAGCATTAGTAGTCTCATAGTAATCTCATCCAGTGGTTCCAACACAAAAGTTTTAAAAATTCATAACTTTTGCATCGATTGTCCAATTTTCCTCAAACTTTCACTGATGTGTTCTGCTAATATTGCTGCAGTCTCTTAATCCTTATGTTTAATTTAAAAGGTGAACTTGTCCTTTAAAGTCAACTAGTATCATGGTGTGCCATGGGAAACTACAAACAATAAAACAAAACAAAACATGGTCAAATGTCACACACTTTTTCATTGTAAGATACTTAAAAAATGATACAGATCTTGAAGACAAACACATGTCACTGCGCCAAAAATTTTAATCCTGTCTGCTGCCATCACATGGCTAATTTTGCCAGTGAGATACTATTACAGTACAACCCTATGGTCTGAGTAAGCACATGTGTGACATCATAAGGGTCTTCATTGATTTTTTTTCCTTGTAAGGTGTTTTCAAATTTTTTGTTGACCTTTTTTATAAGATTTGTTGTAACATGTGCTTTACTTCACGAGTGGTGACAAGAGGCCCATTGGTCTCGCGCTCATCTGAGTAGCACACTTCGCCTACATAGCACTTCACCTGGGGCAATTTTACAATTTTAACTAGAAATGTCGCTATGGCGACTGGTACATGCCTCCGCCATAATGCATGGTTTTCCTAATAGATCTACAGTACATGGGGACAATGTGTGATTACATTTTCACAAAATTGGCAAAATATTAAAATGACAAGTTTGTCACAAATGTGTTGAATGTTCACCTTCCTTGACCTAGGTTTTTTAATTGGATGAATAGGAGAGCATGTATTTGGAGATTTAAGAACTTTAACTTGACTTTGATCCATTCATAAGTTTATGCACTGAGTAATTTTCAAGGTATGGAGAAAAAGTGCAATTTCTGTATTGAATAGTAAATTGTTGCCATTTTCATCTGGGATTTGAATTCATATTAAGATAATCACCGTCAGGCAGAACATGCAAAAATATGTAGTACGAAAGTTTGTCTGTTTCAAGATAACTTGAACCCTTTCCTAGATATGGGGGAAACAGTTAGTTCAGCACTTTCACTTCATCTCTGACCTTTTTACCTTTGAGGCAAAAGAAAAGAAAAAAAAAACTTAACAGAGAATCTCTATTGGGTTATACATGCATACACCAAGTGTAAAAAAAAAAAATCCTGCTGGCATTGCATAAATATGAGGGAACTTAGTAAACTTATGAAGTGTTGCCCTTGACCTTTGACCCCTGACCTTTGACCCCATGAACCCTAAATTCTCTAGATAATCACTGCCAGTCAGTACATGTATATATACTATGTTCCATGAAGATATCTTGAACACTGTCCAAGGTACATAGAAAAAAGTGAAATTTTAATATTTTTACTTTACTTTTTGACCTTTGACCTTTGACCTTTGACCTCATGACCCCAAACTTTCACCAGAGAATCTTAATTGGGTAATACATGCATACACTAAGTTTCAAGAAAATATCTTCAGCCAATGCATAGATACGGAGGAAATAGTGAAATTTTACATATTTGACCTTGACCTTTTGACCTTTGACCTTTAGCATGTGCACCCAAAAGTTGACAGGCACAACTTCACCCCCTAATACACATACATGCCAAGTTTCATTAGGATACCTCAAAAGGTTTTTTAGTTACGCTTGCCACAAAATTCATTACGGACGGAAGGACGGACGGACAACCCAAAAACATAATGCCTCCGGCACCACTTCGTGGCGGAGGCATAAAATTCTTTGAGATCTGGGATTAATTGCTACAGGCCATGTGAGCAACAACCGCCTAGTTTGGGGTATTTGGGCCCATATTAGGGGCCCATTCTGGGTTCATCATCACCAGTTGTACAAACTAAAATCCACTTTCCCATTGATGAGTGATCCTGCCAACTCTGTTTCTTGGAGTTTCTTTGCAAGAAGATGTAAATGTCAAAAGTCATGAAAACTTGGAAATTTGGGGTATTTGACTCACTGCCCTATGGCCCATCACCCAAACTAAATAAATTCTGATCCCTACCGCCTCAGATGATTCAAAGATTGTCACAAATTTTGACTGCGAAAGCTCACTTTAATGAGCTAATTTAATAAAAAAAGATATTCAATAGCATTTTTTTCCCCTGGTACTGTTCCTAGTACTTGTGAATGATATTTCAGAAGATGTCGACTGTAAAATGAGACTGTTTGCAGATGATGCCAAATGCTGGCAGTCAACTAGTGATCCTGGTAATACACAATTACTGCAAGATACCATTCGGAAACTTGAGGTCTGGTCCCGGATATGACAGCTCAAATTCAATCACGGGAAATGTCATGTTATGCATCATGGTCGTAGAAACCCTTGGCACCAATATAAGATGCATTCAGATGCCAAGAATGATAATCTTGAGGTTATTGAGACAGTCAAAGAGGAAGAGGATCTTGTGGTGTACTTTTCTACTAACCTCAATTTTCTTCTCCATATAAATGTACACAAAGTAGCTGCAAAGGTGAATAAAGTACTGTACTTGGTCTGATTAAAATGACTTTTACTCATCTGACAAAGGAAGTGTTTGTCCTTCTGTATAAGGCCCTTGTTAGATCGCTCTTGGAATATTGCTCTTGCGTATGGAACAAACTTTCAAAGAGTGATGCAAAAAAGCTTGAATCGGTTCACAGGAGAGCAACGAAGTTTGTATCTGAAGATAAATCGTTGTCATATTCTGAGAGACTCAAGTATTTGGGATTCCATCCCTAGCCTAGAGTATCGATGTGAACGTTCAGATATGATTCAAGTGGTCAGGATTTTGTATGATATGGAAGAATCTCATCAAGCAGCTGTTCTCTTTGTTATCAATGATCACGTTACATGCGGTCATAAGTTTAACTTGTATAAAGGAAGGGGTCAAACTAGTAAAACTAAAGGTTACACTCTTTCAGTTAGAGAGTAGTAAATACTTGGAATAGCTTTTATGCAGAAGTTGTTGAGTTGTTGAGGCAACATCAGTGAATAGCTTCAAGTCCAAGCTCAATGATCACTGGAAACAGAAACATAACAAATTTAATCCACATTGCATTTAAACTGACCATCCCGTGGATACATCACATGGAACTCCTCAGACTCAGGATAGAATCCTTAAATGGCACTCTACAAGTCTTCAACTTTAATACTGGGCCTCATCATAGGTAATTCAGGTAATTGATATTTCAGGTTTTCTCAGTTCGTCAACATGATAGGGTCAAACCACTGTGATTCATCGATTATGAATGAATGAACAGACTCTAAATGTCATACATTTCGGAGAACTGGTGATTGAAATGTAGCAACATGTGCAAGTATATTATAATGCAAATCAAAGCAGGCATGTGATAAAGTACCTATGTTAAAACACAATATTTTGCAGCATGAAATTTCTGCGAATTGGAGCAACAGCCTTTCTCCCGGCATGAAATTTTCGTGAGTTGCCTCTATATGACATTCAATGCGTATGGTGTAGATAAGAACTTTCACATGCATTTCAATTTTGCGAATCTTGGCTCTCGAAAATTTGCAAAATTAAAATGCACGTGAACATTCCTCGTTTTACAGTAATCATCAGGTACTGAGGGAGTTAATGCCAGGAACATTCTGTCAACCCGACAATCAAACATATTAATGGAATGCAGTACACTACAAGGCACATACAGTAGAAAGTGGGTACAGTACATTCTACAAAGTGCATTATGACCATTGATGTAAAAGAGCACAACCAAGGCGTGCATGCTTACCGGGAGCACTGCAGACAACCCCAACAATGTTCCCACTGTTGCAGTTGGTTCTCAGGGCACTCCCTCCAAAGGTGCATTGTGTCAGGGTCTCCTCGTCACCGGTGCACTGAGGGTTGGCCAGGAATAGGTCTGTCCGCAAAGACTGGTCAAACCGCCCCGCGACATTTTGAATTGTCTCCGTTGCAACCCCGTAGCCAAGCTGCCGACATACCACTGTGGCGTCGGACTCCGTCCAATCATCATCGCAAACGGCCGTTTCTCTCCCATTTACCACCACTTCCACTCTTCCCTCATACGAAGTTGTACCGTTGGTCAGGAGCACTTTTACACAATTGACAAGAGATGAAATCAAATTAATGAAATCAAATCAATCACCCTAGCGTTGATTTTGATACATGACAACAGAACCACACACTGTAGACTATGACATCATAGCATGATTTAGATACTTAGGACAAGCTAATCCATAGCACCGTCAATGTGTCTTCATGACCATTTCAAGAGAAAAAGTTATCTCAATGGAATGCCCGTTTAAATAAAATTTAACAACAAGAACAAACAAATCTGAATGCAAAACAAGCTTGAATATCACTAGGTCATGATGTAATGCATACAACTTGTACTTTGGGGACATCTGCATAGCCACATTGTGTTCAAATCATGACTATTACACAGTTCATAGACAAGTCTTGTGCATTCAAATTCATGAAATTCTTCCATCGAGATATTTTCATTGCAACTGATTGACAAATTGCCCTACATCGACGTAAATAAGCACTGAATTGATCAGTGTTTTAGTAGTAGCCATGATAAAAATAAAAAAAATCATGGGCGTACACGGTACATTCGAGCAGGATTCGAACCTACGACTTCCTGATCACCGGACAGGCGTAATCTCCACTAGACCACCGAGCTTTCGCCCGACAGCAAGTGTTGGTTCTAATCCTTATAGCATGCAGCGGGTACTGCTTGATTATTCAAATTCATGAAATTCTTCCGTCGAGATGTTTTCATTGCAACTGATTGACAAATTGCCCTACATCGACGTAAATAAACACTGTTCAAATTGATCAGTGTTTTAGTAGTAGCCATGATAAAACTAGAAATGTCGCTACAGCAACTGGTTACACCCCGCCAAACAACATTTCATAAGCTTTGGTCAAAAAAACTGAGGAAGTAGTTAAATCCGCAAGATCTTTCCTTGATCTTCTGCCATTAATATGCCGTTACCATGGCAACGTACTTTCGGGTACTGTCGAAAAATGCGTCTTGCACATCTACAACCAAAGGCACACATCTGTACCAAGTTTCATGGAAATTGGGCAAAAACTGAGGAAGTAGTTTGCAACACAAAATTTTCCATCATTTTGGCTCATAATATGTGAGCTGTTACCATGGCAACATACTTTTTGTCACTGTCAAGAAATGTGTCATGCTGACCTATATCCTAAGACAAACATTCAATATGAATTCCATGAGAATTGGAAGAACACTGATGAAGCAGTTTTGCCATGAAGCATTTTCCCCTATATTTTACCAATAACATGCCGTTACCATGGCAACGCACTTTTTGCCACTGCAGAAATATGTGTCTTGCACATTAACATATTCAGATGAACATCTGTACCTAATTTCATAAAAATTGATCAAAAACTGTGGGAGGAGTTCGCGACGCAAGATTTGTACCCATTTTTGCCCATAATATGCCGTTACCATGGCAACGTACTTTTGGGTACTGTCAAAAAATACGTCTTGCACATCTACAACCCAAGGCACACATCTGTACCAAGTTTTATGGGAATCGGTTGAAAACTGAGGAAGTAGTTCGCGACGCAAGATTTGCAACGGACCGACCGCCCGCCCGACCAACCGACCGCCCGCTGATTCCTATATACCCCCTTCAAACTTCGTTTGGCGGGGGTATAAAAATTAAAAAAAAAAACCTCTTAGCATAAAAACAGGAAGGGCATGATGTATGGAAACTCCAAAGTCATTGGAATAATGAAAGTGGCTCCACTTTGAAAGTAAGAGTTATTAACAAAATATTTTGATGCATCATTCCGTCATGAGATATGGCCTTGTACCAAGTTAGAAGACAAAAACAACAGATCTGAGGTAAAGTTCATTGCTCGAGAAATTATCAGCTTCTATATTAAAAGAACTAAAAATTCACGAGCATAACAACTTTCTTTAAAGGTACAACAGTTTATAATTTGATCTATACTGTGAGTTTTCTGCTAATCTTGAAACACACTGTACGTCTATGTGCAGTTTTTGAACTTTCTTCAATCGGACGCATGTAGACTCTAGTTTTGGAGGCTACTTTTGGAGTACCGGTAGGTAAAAAATGTGGTGTGGCTATTGATAGGCTATGTCACTATATAGAGGCAACAAGTATCTTACAAGGTAAGGAGCAGGTAGTTTTGGCCTTGCCAGTCCCAGGACAGTCGTAGTTGACCGATGCCGATCCGCTGATCCTGCACCTGAAGAAATCCTCTTCTCCACCTGTGCAGTTGATGGCACCATAGGAGGGAGCGCGGACCTTCTGCCGGCTATTGACAATCCAAGTCCCTGAGATGTCAACGCTGTTGCCGAAGCCAAGGCTGCGACACGCTACCTCGGCGTCTTGCAAGGACCACTGGTCATCGCAGAATGTGGCCCAGTTTTTGCTGACCGACACTTCAACACGGCCAGAGAAGATGCTTGGCCCTCCGGCTAAACGAACTGCAGATATTAGTATAAAAAAGGGGGAAATTATATATCATGCACAGACACACTAATTGTAATAGATCGGACTGTTGCTTAAAGGAAAGAGTTTAGTTATCATAATTTCACAAAATGAAAACTAGCATACCTGATAGGAAGAGTTAAGAAGAAAAAAAGGAGGAAATATTGATTTATACTAAAGTTTGCCTGTCCATCTGGCACCTTGCCATTTCAGTGGAGTCAGATTAAAAGAATTAAAGGAGAAAGTAATAAAAAGATTTGTGAGATTGCCACACAAAGGTACAAAAGGGTCCTTATGTGCATTGTGACGTATTTTGTGTTACCACAATGTTTGTTTTTTTTGTGAGAAATCTGAAAAAAAAAAACCAGAAATGAAACTGAAAAGTAATTTTCTCTGTACAACTGCATCAACTTATTAAAAGGACATGCATGCAAGCACACAATGTTATACGAGTGAAATACATTGTAGAACTATCATGACTTGTATGGGATAGTGTTTGCTGCTGCATGAGATTATGATTTTGCCCTATCAAAAATAAAGTGGACACACGGAATTTTAGTGGCTACTGTATGCATGTAGATCTCCAGCAAAAGATTAAGTTATTAAGTTGCAAATTGCTGAGATCCATTAAATCTGTACAAAATCAGAAACTCATACATGATTGTCAGTTTGTTGACAAGGAAGGTGGAACTTCACAGAGAAACGAGAGTGCTCAATGGAAGAATCAAAGATTTAGGCCTAGCAGATTATTATAGATCTATGCCAGAATAACTTTGAATTTCGACACCCTAACAGTATTGACACGTTGCTTTATATGCAGCTGTACCGGGTATGACAGCAGACCACGTAGGTATTCGTATCAGCTAGCGTTTAATAACGGTTAGAGATCTTGCCCGAAAGATCAGTCTGTATCTGCTGGTCGTCGGGAATATGTTCCGCGGAGACTGCGTCTCGCTTCACGCATCCCTTCCTATACAAGGAGAGCAATAATGTAAAAAAAAAACCAACAACAACAACAACAACAAAACAAAAACAAAACATAAAAGACTCCTCGCGATCCCGACAGACGGACCTTTCTGTCTACTAGTAATGTACTAACGTTAGAGATGTAGCTACTTATGAGTATTTCAATCTCTGGACAGCTCAGGAACACTCGATCAGCACGGCGGCCACGGTGTGTCACGCGTGAATAGACCCAGCACTATGTCGCTGTTATATACAGTGTAATACGTTTTTAGCTCCATCAGCTGTATGCAAGCCACACAGCGTCTGGTCCCTGGTCGGGCGAGATGATGACGGGCAGACAGATGCTATTTTAGGCCGTGAGAGGCGGGAATACGAAACCAGTGTTGGAAACTGTGAGGCGCTCTCTGCAGATACCAGAGATCGATGACGGAGTAGAAGCGAGGCAGGCAAAATGAGGATGTCCCAAATATCGGAGACGATGTTAGCGACTTTTATTTCCCTTCAAAGGGAAAGTCCCTTCAAAGGCGACTAGCCGTATGGTAGCACTACTACACATCGACCACACCCTTTTTGAAACCGACCGCGTAGTTTTGGCGCACAGAATGCTTAGTACGCACTGCACTGCGCGCAGAGCACAAAAATGTATCGGCTTTGACCGTTGATGAGGAATAATAATCACTAATTGATGGGAAAACGCGAAAATTCACTGTTCATTAATGGTTTTAATCAAAGAAAAAAAAATCGAACGAATATTTTAACCGAATCGTAATATAATGTGATTTAAATGCATTTTCTAAAAAGCTTCTAGCTTACAACACGGTTTTTTAACTCGGTTTGTGTGCATTCTTTCAATACAAAAGCAGCGGTCGATCTAAAAAAAAAAAAAAGGAGCGGCACCGCGGGGAGCTGAAAAGAGGCCACCAAGTTCGACGGCGATATTTTTGCACTGAAACTTCGAATTGAACAGGGAACAACAGCATTTGATAATGCTGGATTTTCTCATAACACGCAGCTGGTCATGTTTTTACGTGAATTTCAGTGTTAAATATTCTTATCAGGCAAATAGAAATTAAAGGCGGTCGATGAGTAGTAGGACCAACCATACAAGCGAAGATCGTAAAAGTGTACGATCTTTGGTAGGATCGATGGGATGGGGGGTATACCCGGTTGGGTGTCCGGACTTCATCAAACACAACAGGACTGATAATACAGGAATAAGGGAACTGAAAAGTGATGGTATTACGATCACTGATCCAATTACAAAAGCTGAAGCATTGAACCAACAGTTCAAAAGTGTTTTCACCAAGGAAACTCCCATACCGAATGACTTACTACCGGAAACCTCAGACTTTGAAGAAATGGAGGATATTTTGTTTACATCAAAGGGTGTAGAGAAGTTGCTTTGTGGTTTGAAGACATACAAGGCCCCTGGACCGGATGGTATAACTCCACGAGTCTTGAAGCAGCTGGCAAAAATTCTGGCTCCAATTCTTTGCAATATATTCCGGTTGTCATATGAATTAAGTGAAATACCAAATGATTGGCGTGAAGCAAATGTTGTACCAGTCTACAAGAAAGGTAATCGATCTACTCCTGTAAACTACCGCCCCATTTCGCTGACATGTATTTGCTGTAAACTAATGGAACACGTTTTAGCCAGCAAAATTATGAAGCACGGGGACGAAAATAACATCATTTTTCCCCTACAATATGGCTTCCGTAAGAACATGTCATGTGAACAACAATTACTTGGTTTCACAAGCGATTTACAAAGGAACTTGGATGCAGGTCGTCAAACGGATGTTATTGTCATGGATTTTTCAAAAGCTTTTGACAAGGTTGGACATGAGCGGCTTTTACGTAAACTGGACTACTACGGTATCAGGGGGAAAAACCTGAAATGGATTCAAAGTTTTCTCAATGGAAGAAGCCAGAGGGTTGTTTTGGATGGTAAATCTTCTTCAGTAGCGGTAGGATCTGGAGTGCCTCAGGGGTCGGTTCTTGGGCCTTGCCTCTTTCTGCTTTACATCAATGACTTGCCTGATGGTCTCGCGTCAAAGGTTCGCCTTTTTGCCGATGATGCAATTTCTTACATGACCATTGACAATCAACATCATACGCAAAATCTTCAAGAGGACCTAAACAAAATTGGTGACTGGGCGAAAAAATGGATGATGGATTTGAACACAGATAAGTGCAAGGTTTTGACAATATCCAGGAAAAGAAGTAAGGTAGTACAACACGTGTATCATCTAAATAACGCCCCTCTTGAATCTGTTGAATCCGTGAAGTACTTGGGTGTAACCATTACTTCTGATTTGAAGTGGACCCAACACATCAATAATACTGTCAATAAAGCCAATAACGTGCTTGCATTTCTAAAACGCAATCTTCGCATAAAATCTTCTGATGTTAAAGCCACAGCTTACAAAACGTTGGTTCGACCAATTGTTGAGTATGCTTCTACAGTTTGGGACCCATCCACCAAGAACCTAATCCACCAAGTGGAAATGGTCCAGAGAAGAGCTGCGCGATTCACTTTAAATCGCTACCATAACACCTCAAGTGTCACCAAAATGCTACAAGAACTTGATTGGACCACTCTGGAACAGCGCAGAGAAAATGACAGGCTAATTATGATGTACAAAATACACAATAATCTTACTCCTCTTTCAGCACAGGACTATATTATCAAACAGGCTACTCAGTTAACGAGAGCCTCGCAACCACACTCCTATCAGGTACCATATTCGAGAACTGAATCGCATCGCCATTCGTTCTTCCCAAGAACTGTAAGGAACTGGAATTCCCTGTCGTCAGACATTGTTTCTGCGCCATCTGTGGGATCATTTCGAAACCGTCTAACGGTTGATCACAGTGGCTAGTTGTTTTCGTCAAATTTTCTATGTGCTTGTAAATATCTGTAAATAAATTGTACTATAATGTAAATAGCACCAGTCTGCAAGAATCTTCAGGCTATTGAAGGAGGCAGACTTAACCAGAAGAAGAAGAAGAAGAAGGACTCTCGCGTACCTTACCGACTTGCTTATTTTACTTTGAATACGCATTTACGCACAGCTCCTCACTGTACTGACAAACAACGTACTGTGTACTGTAGGCGCGTCATAATTGTCAAACCAGACGCACTTTACACAGTACGCGTCCGCGGTCCTAGATTCGCTGGACAATCTCCATGACATCGGATGGGACGAGGACCGCATCAAGAAGTTGGGGGTTTACCTTGACATCTAGGAACTCGCGACACATGCCTGCTCCGATGACCATAAATATCATTGCTCATCGATTTCAAGGCTGAAGATTGCAGGGCTAAATGTTTGCGGTATTTCTAAGAAATGTGATTATGGCTTCCTACAAGATTTTGTCAAAAAGCATGATATCATTTGTCTCAGTGAAACTAAAACGGATTAGAATTATTCTGAGTACTTTCCTGGGTATCAATATGTGACGGCCCAGAAAAGAAACGTCTCTATCCCCCTCAGCGGGACTCATGGGCTAGCAATAATTGTTTCTGAGAGATTCAAGGGCTGTTATGAAATTTTGAATCAGACTCAGTCTGATTCTATTTTGTGGATTAAACTTGACTTTTCTGGATTCTCTATTTTGATTGGCTCAGTGTATATTCCGCATGAAGGGTCAAAGTACTATACTGACGATATTTTTGACATAATCTTGAATGATTGTACCACTCTGCGGGCTAAATACGATCTCCCGTTTTTGTTGGTAGGAGACTTCAATGCCAGAACAGGGATACTTGGTGATTTTCTTACAGTGGAAGATGAGATTCAAAATGAAATTGGTTTGTCATTTATATCCGAGAATATAACTGATCCTCAATCTGAACTTGAATTGCTTGGTATTTGTACTAAAAGGTTCAACAATGATCGTCATGTTAATAATAACGGTCATAGATTACTAGATCTTTGCAAAAATATGGATATACATAATAGTGAATGGCAGATTCGGTGATGATTTCGGTATTGGTCGTTTAACATGTGGCAGTGCCAGTACTGTTGATTATGCTTTGGCATCTCCCGAAGTGTTCACAAAAATTGAAAATTTCTCCATCGGTACTTTTGATAAATTTCTATCAGACAAACACTGTCCGATTTCACTCGAAATTGTCAATAAATTTGCTCATGCTGTAGAAAGATCTACTGAAAATTATAATGTTTTTAGAACAGACGTAGGTAATTGTAATGATGAAAAGTCAATCAAGATCAAATGGGAGGATAAGAAAAGAAATATGTTCGTTCAAAATTTTGATGATGCAGAAATACTTGCATCAATAGATTACATAGAGACACTTGCTAAAGGAAACATCTCTCAAAGTGAAATTGATAAGATCGCTGGTAATCTACGTAATATCTATTTAGATGCTGCAGATGCGTGTAATATGGTTATTGAGTCTAAAGCAAAGAATTTCAAGGCACGCCGAAACAAATTTCACGCAAATTCTTGGTTTGATAAAGAATGTTCTGATGCAAGAAAAGATTTCATACGAGCAAGAAATGTCTTCCGTCGAACTAAAACTGATCATAGTGAGAGTGAAATGAAACGTAAAAGTAAACTGTACAAAAATGTTATTCGTTTAAAGAAGCAAAATCATACCTGGCAATTAAATTCAGCGTTAAGGAATTTAAAAAGTTCAAATCCGAAAGATTATTGGAAACTTATTAATAGGAAGAATAGATACTGTGAAACATCTCAAGAACTATCATCGCGTGATTTTTATGATCATTTTAAAAGTTTGGGTAGTGGTAACGTACGATCTTATGATGCTGGTATTGAAGCACTGCTTAATGAAATGTCAAATGAAGAATTAGACAGAGAGATTGAAATATCGGAAGTTGTCAATCAAATGAAACGACTTAAGAATAACAAGGCACCAGGCCTTGATTTGATTTTGAATGAACTTCTGAAGAATAGTTCAAAAATTTGGTCAAGTTGATAACCAAATTGTTTAATCTTATATTCGACAGTGGCATTGTCCCAACAGATTGGGTAAACGGTTTGATAAAACCATTGTATAAAGGGAAGGGCTCACGAGATTGTGTTGACAACTACAGAGGTATTACATTATTGAGCTGTGTTGGGAAGTTATTCACAGCAGTATTAAATGATAGAGTAACTTTGTTTGTAGAATCACAATGCCTGTTAGGAGAGGAACAAGCTGGTTTTAGATGCGGATATTCAACTATGGACCATGTATTTTCATTACATGCTATTCTTGATTTTTATTTACAGAGAAGGAAAAGGGTGTATACAGCTTTTGTTGATTACAAAAAAGCATTCGATTTGGTTGATAGATCTTCACTGTGGTTGAAATTGTTTGACCATGGAATTAATGGTAAATTACTCCGGGTCGTTAAGGATATCTATAGAAAGTCAAAATCCTGCGTTTTTTACAACAATTCTAAATCAGATTTTTTTAAGAGTAACATAGGTGTAAAACAAGGCGAGAATTTATCACCAATATTATTTTCGTTGTATTTAAACGATTTTTCGTCATTTCTGTCTCAGAGATACCCTGGCCTGGATTTTCTTTCATCAGGTATCAATGAAACGTGTTCTACCGAAGAAGTGATATGTTTGTTGATTTATTCACATTACTATATGCAGATGATACGATTGTGTTGGCTGAAAATGCTGAGGAACTCCAGTTAGCTCTTGATGCTTTATTTGATTATTGCCAATTGTGGCATCTGACCGTTAATACTACTAAGACTAAGATAGTTATTTTTTCCCGTGGAAAAGTTAGAACAGCTCCTACCTTTCTTTTTGGAGGTGACAAAATTTGTGTCTGCGATGATTATGTTTACTTAGGAACGACGTTCAATTATAATAATAATTTTAAGAAAGCTATAAACAAACAAGTAAGCCAAGCCAAAAGAGCGTTGTATTCCATGAAAAGTAAAATTTTACCTCTCCTCCTTCCAATCGACGTAAAACTAGAGTTATTCGAACATATGATCATGCCTATTTTGCTTTACGGCAGTGAAATTTGGGGTTTTGAAGACCTCGCCCAAATTGAAACTTTCTTTTGTAGATATTGTAAGGAACTTCTTGGATTACATAAGCGAACTCCGAATTGTATGGTTTACGGAGAAATAGGTAAAGATAGATTACAAAAAACAGTGACCCTTCGGATGTTAATGTTTTGGTTTAAACTTGTTAACAGTAAGATGTCAAAGATAGCGCATGTTTTGTATAATTTTCAATATGTTTTATCGGCGAGGCAAGAAAATTCGATGACATGGGTAATTAGGATAAAAAAAATATTTAACAACTTAGGTCTAACTGCAATTTGGAACAGCCAAGCATCACATCTCACTTTAGCTGGCTTTAAAAGTTTAGTTAGTACCAGATTAAATGATATCTATAAACAAGAGTGGCATAGTAATGTAGACAAAAATTCTCAATGTTTAAATTATCGAATCTTTAAACAGGATCTTCATTTTGAGAAGTATTTTCGACACCTTAATGATTCACAGGCAAAAATTTTATGTAAATTCCGTTGCGCAAATCATAAACTGCCAATTGTTTCTGGAAGATACAATCAGATTCCAAGAAACGAAAGGTTTTGTACCCATTGTAATGAAGAGAAAATTGGTGATGAATTCCACTACCTTTTTCAGTGTAGACTCTTTAATGAACAACGAAAGAAATACTTAAAAAAATATTACTGGAAATACCCCAACACTATGAAGATGGATCAATTATTTAATTGTCAAAAGAAAACAGTCCTTTCCAATTTATCCAAGTTTTGTAATTATATAATGACACATGTTTAGATTATTAGTATTTTTTATCCTTTTTGCAAATACTATACATGCCTTTTTTACAGGCTGTGCCTTCTTTACAATTGATATGACGTAACTTATTTGTCTTTCCATTCTCTCCTCCTTTTTTCTTCCCCTGTCTACTTCTTCTTCTTCTCGTTCCCGTCTCCATATTTCCTTCATTCTTGTTCACTTAGCGTATGGATTCATTTCCGTATGTCTTTGCGTTTTTCTTTTTCTGTTTCTATTTTTTCTTTTTTTTTCCTGAACCAAAAGTCACTCGTATATGGTTTGTTAATTCACCAGTCTTATGTCCTTCTCACTCTCCCTCTTCACCTCCATATCCCTTCTCTCTCTCTCGTCATATTTTCCTTTCTTTGTTTAGTAGGTTTTTTTATTTTTTATTTTTTATTTTTATTTTTTTTAATTTTTTTTTTTAACCATATATCGTGTATATATTGTATATTTCTGTACATTTTTTTTTTCTTTTCATCAATCGCATTTCATTCTTATTTTTTGTTATAGTTGTTTTTATACACTTTTCAGAGTTATTTGCAATTATTATTTATTGATATTATAATGTGCTATATGTTTTTTATTGGACTCCGATACCCAGAGTTTGGGTTGTGAGTAAATAAACTTTCAACTTTCAACTTTCAACTTTAAACTTTCAACTTTCAACTTTCAACCGAACTAAAACATAGTGGAATGCGTGTCCCTATTCCCAACATACACGAGACCGTGCAGCCAAATTAACGTGTTGCGTCGCCATCTTCTTAGGGCAATTTTTCCTTTATATGGAGTGCACACTTAGGCGCGGTCAGACTGGGCCACTTGAAGTTTGAAGTTTGAAGTTTGATTTATTACTCAACGACCCTCATGGGGTATGGGAGTACAATGTCAATTGAAAATACACAAAATAGAAAATTTCAAACAAGAATGAACATATATACAAATATAATACAAATATATACAAGATATCAACATACTTTTCAAATAAAATTTGCATAAAAGTATGTTATACATAATATACTGGTACGCGCGCAAGCAAGAGTACGCCGTCCAGTGGCTAGTGATTATGACGTAACAATGCACGTTTGTTTGGTTTGTATATGACAATGCAGTCAGACCGCAACGCTGCTGTTAATGAGCTCAAATCAAAAATTTATCGTACGCGCAGGTTTTTGCGCATGTCCTTCTCAGCACCCGAGATTTTGCGAGATAATTCAGAGACAAAGTGCATGGTCTACGAGATTCACTTATTGGCGACATGAAGATCTACTATCCGTGACTAATTGACATGGTTTGTGAATACTTGAAATAAATCACACCTTTTAATGCTTACATTATACAAAATGAGCTTATGATACCATTATTCATATCTCTGCATTATATCGATATTTTCCAAACGACCCTGAAACAAATTAGAACAAGGCTTTCTATTTATTGCCAACCCGACCCGTTCATAGGTTGAATCACCACATGAATAATAGTCAACGTTTTAGATAATCCTGTTATAATAGCACACTAAGAACTGAATTGGTCCCTCGTTTAGAAAACAATAAAAATTGAAAGTCTCGTCGAGTAAAAATCATAGTGTGGCAATTTGAGATACATGAATGATCATGCGCTCCCAGGGTATCATTAGATAAATTACTCAGCGATGAATACAGTAAATTAATAAGGAATAATTACTCTAATACCAAAAAGAGAGCCCAAAAGAACTCATGTGTGCAAACTTAGTGCTAGATCTTTTATTATTGATTTGCATGCTATTTATTAATGCACTCTACTCTATCTAGTTGTGCCGGCAAAAAAAGTTCAAGCCAAAGTTGAGCTGTCGATCAGAGTGGAGTGTTGTTCTTGTTGTTTACGTGGAGATCTTGTCGCAGCTGCAGTTGCCTGCGCACACACACAAACACCATAGGGTCCTACACTGTCATCTACACACAGTGTATTACTGTTATGTAGAGTACACGTTTACTGTCATTCCGCGAGGTGCGTTCAACTCTCCACTCAGAGGGAATTAACCAATCAGAAACGCGTATTCGCTGCAAACTGAAATCTCGTCAAAATTAACTGTACAACGCAATGATTTATTCGCCAACCTGACCCGTTCATAGGATCAGTCCACATAAAGTCATTATGTTTTCATAGAATGATATTTCCTCTTTCATTTTATATCTCTTCCATTTTGGTCCACCTTAATTTCGTCGGTCTAGTGTACCCCTTAAGAAGAATGAAAAATATGCAAATTTTGTGTTTTGTAATTTCCTTGTTCAGTATATTTTATATGTCATAATCTTTCAAGTGGTCGAATTTCATCAAAGTACAACTCTTCAGCTTTTTATCGATGTATAAATCATGAAGATTGATAATGTCGTTTAGATTTACAGACACTCTAAAAATGTGGTCTCCCAGCTCATTACGTATTCATGTCCGCGAGGTCCATGCATACGCGTACGATAAATGCGAAGGCTTTTCAGGACGTTGCGGTCTGACTGAATGGCTTACGCTTCGGAGACACAGCCCGCACTGGATCCATATAACTAAGGAAAAATTGACCTAACAAAATGGCGGTGGTAGCAAGTTTTGGTGGCTGCGCATTTCCTGGGTGAACACGCATTCCACTATGTTTTAGTTCGGTGCCTACAACCTGTCCGGACGCGTGTTTTTTTTAGACGGCACAGATTGGGGAAACTAAAAATCTATCGGGGACCCTATCCCTAAACCTAACCCTAATCCTAATCCTAACCCTAACCATCAAACCCTAACCCTAACCCTAACCCCAACCCTAACCCTAACCCTAACCCTAACCAAAAACCCTAACCCAACGTTTTTCCCATAGGTTTAACACGCGCCATGCCCCAATCTGTGCCGTCTTAAAAAAAAAAAAAACGCTGTCCGGACACCCAATGACTGGGTATACAAGTAACCACAGTAGACCCGCATCCAGCATCCGCATCCTCCTCGGTCGTGCTATATCGTTTGGTGCTATCTACTCTACTAGAGATACTCTAACTTTTACACGTGGTATGTAAACGCCCGGTCAGTACACGCATCACCGAGATCCGGACAGAGTGCTGAGCTCCGCTCTGATCTGAGAGTGAGCTACTTGCGTACTTGTACTTCAGTAATATTTAGATGGCCATACGGTCCACTCTAGCTCTCATATGGGAGATAACATCCTTTGACTGGACCCCCTTACGACGGTATATAGCAAAGAGTATTAGTCTTTTGGTACTGTACCTCCAAGGATACCCTCTTAACTGGATTGCTCCATTTCCATGTCCTTGGGGGGACGGTGTATGGAAACGTAATCGTGTGACAAAGCGCGGAGCTCCCTAGCTCAGCTTCAAAACATGGGTCATCTCGATCATGGGTGGTGATCAGATGCGGCAGCGTGGTGGTGGTGGATTCATTTTCATCTCTCTGACAGTCGACTCCAGTTTAGAGCGAAATCCTCAGGATCGGTAGTTCTCTTTCGTACGTTACCGGGTATAAAGCCTACTTAAAGGCCGGTCCCACTGGCCGACGGACACAAAGCGTATGCAGAAAGGACACAGCGGACGAGCAAAATTTCGGGGATGGCTTCATCCGCTTTCATCCGCTCCAGAAATTGAAAAAATTGGCGAAAATTGGCGGTAACAGAACGGAAATAGAACGGACGTGGGTAGTATGTAGCGGGGATGTTAAACGGATGTTCATCGGAAGCCTAGCGGATGAAAGCGGATGGAAGGGGATGACAGCTCCGAAGGGGTTACCGGAGATAATTGCGAAACGGACGCATAGCAGAAAAAGCGGATGCGGAGTGGATGCAGAGCGGATGCAGAGCGGATGCAGAGGGGATGCTTTCGAAATGCTTTATATACGAGATGCATACGCTTACATCCTTTCTATTAACGTGCTGTTAACGATGTAAAGACGTCCCACGTACCATATCTTTCCTCCCTCTTTCCGTTTTCAGCTGCAGCGGATGTGAGTTGCGAGGATGCCCAGAGGATGCAGAGAGGATGCAGCGGACGTTTAAGGGATGCCGCACGGACATACAACGTTTGTTGCTCGTATGTCGCGGATTTACATCGTAAGTTCATCCGTTCTAAAAGTTTTAAGCAGCTTAAAACTTTTTGCGCGGATGAAATCACCGTGGACGGATGCTCGGTGGATAGAGCGGATGAAACACGTATGCGATGGGTACACAGCGGATTCGTAGCGTTTTCCAACGGATGGCAAGATTTTTTGTACGCTTTACATCCTCTTTGCATCCGTAAGTGCAGTGGGACCGGGCCTTAATGTAGGCCTATCAAAATTTCTTAATAACCGCGAACAAACAAAGTAGGACTACGTATAACATAGGCCTATAGGCTACAGGAGATTATTTTGCGGCCTAGGATACTTTATTATGTTTACTTTGTCGTAACTGGAATCTGATCGTTGTAGGAACCGTTTTCTGTATAACGGGAGTGCACTATATAGTCTATAGCATAACCAAAGTGAACATACACGCATATAATACTTTGGCAAATATAATACAAACTATCACCCTTGTCATAATGTCAAAAAGTACGCCAGGAGAGAACGTAGGCCCCTCTGTTTTCTTTGAGGCCTTTAACAAATTTGACATCTCAGTTTATTATTGTTATTTTTGTGTTTATTATTGTTATTTTTGTGTTTTTGCAGTGGGAAGAGGTATAACTAAGGACGTACAGTGCTCTCCACAGGCTTCACCCGGCAGGCCAACAACTCATCAGGGGACCACGTTCTTATAAAAGAATAAATGAATAAAAATTGAGGGAGGAAAAAAAAATGTTTGCGATGCCTCCAGTTAGGCCTACTATGACAGTTTACCCGAAACTAAATTAACCTCGATCAGCTCTAAGCATCTTCTAGTAAAATTCAAATAAAGAATAGGCCTATCATTTAACAAAATCTTCTGGTCGATAACCATAATAGTGTTCTTGAAATTATGCAAAACAATTTTGGAGCGTTAATGTAAAGGGACCGCAGCCGGAAATACAATAATTCTATAATAAGACTTACTCGGTGCTTTGCACAGGACTCCCGCATCTTCGTTATGCCCGCAGTTGTGGTTGCCGAATCCGTTAGGCAGCGGGCACTGTAGCAGGGACGTCTCGTTGCTATGGCAGGCAACATTGTCCATGTGTATTGGATCGGAAATGGAGCCTGAGAAAAGAAACATTCAAATCCAATTATATCATGTTAAATGAAATCAAGCGTACTATCAATATAATTGCTAAAGGCATATTATTTTGCTGTAAATCATCAATTCAATTCAAACTTTAATAATTCCTTTTTTTTAATAGCCATACTAAAGCAAAAAAAAAAAAAAATGACATTAATGTCATATCTATAATCAACAAGGAAAAGTAGAAATTACGCGGTGCGTAATATATGTCCCCGCCGGAAGTAGCATTTAGTAGCAAAATGTACAATATAGGTAAAAAGATGAAGGTCAAAGGTCAAAGAAGTCAAAGGTCAAAATTCTATGTAGAAGTTTTGAAGCCCTCACCTAGTGCCATCACATAAAGCAAACGGAATCGAAATCGGGTTAGAAATGGCGAAGGAGTAGCATTTTGTAGCCAATGTACAATATAGGTAAAAAAAATCAAGGTCAAAGGTCAAAGAAGTCAAAGGTCAAAATTCTGTGTAGAAGTTTTGAAGCCCTCACCTAGTGCCATCACTTAAAGCAAACGGAATTGAAATCGGGTTACAAATGGCAAAGGAGTAGCATTTTGTAGCAAAATGTACAATATAGGTCAAAAATCAAGGTCAAAGGTAAAAGAAGTCAAGGTCAAAAGTCTGTGTAGAAGTTTTGAAGCCCTCACCTAGTGCCATCACATAAAGCAAACGGAATCAAAATCGGGTTAGAAATGGCGAAGGAGTAGCATTTTGTAGGCAATGTACAATATAGGTAAAAAATCAAGGTCAAAGGTCAAAGAAGTCAAAGGTCAAAATTCTGTGTAGAAGTTTTGAAGCCCTCACCTAGTGCCATCACTTAAAGCAAACGGAATTGAAATCGGGTTACAAATGGCGAAGGAGTAGCATTTTGTAGCAAAATGTACAATATAGGTCAAAAATCAAGGTCAAAGGTCAAAGAAGTCAAAGGTCAAAATTCTGTGTAGAAATTTTGAAGCCCTCACCTAGTGCCATCATATAAAGCAAACGGAATCAAAATCGGGTTAGAAATGGCGAAGGAGTAGCATTTTGTAGGCAATGTACAATATAGGTCAAAAATCAAGGTCAAAGGTCAAAGAAGTCAAAGGTCAAAATTCTGTGTAGAAGTTTTGAAGCCCTCACCTAGTGCCATCACTTAAAGCAAACGGAATTGAAATCGGGTTACAATTGGCGAAGGAGTAGCATTTTGAAGCAAAATGTACAATATAGGTCAAAGGTCAAGGTCAAAGGTCACAATTGAAATTCTGTATAGAAGTTTCAAAGCTCCCATGTGGTGCTATCATATAAAGCAAACAGAATCAAAATCGGGTTAGAAATGGCGAAGGAGTAGCATTTTGTAGGCAATGTACAATATAGGTAAAAAATCAAGGTCAAAGGTCAAAGAAGTCAAAGGTCAAAATTCTGTGTAGAAGTTTTGAAGCCCTCACCTAGTGCCATCACTTAAAGCAAACGGAATTGAAATCGGGTTACAAATGGCGAAGGAGTAGCATTTTGTAGCAAAATGTACAATATAGGTCAAAAATCAAGGTCAAAGGTCAAAGAAGTCAAAGGTCAAAATTCTGTGTAGAAATTTTGAAGCCCTCACCTAGTGCCATCATATAAAGCAAACGGAATCAAAATCGGGTTAGAAATGGCGAAGGAGTAGCATTTTGTAGGCAATGTACAATATAGGTCAAAAATCAAGGTCAAAGGTCAAAGAAGTCAAAGGTCAAAATTCTGTGTAGAAGTTTTGAAGCCCTCACCTAGTGCCATCACTTAAAGCAAACGGAATTGAAATCGGGTTACAATTGGCGAAGGAGTAGCATTTTGAAGCAAAATGTACAATATAGGTCAAAGGTCAAGGTCAAAGGTCACAATTGAAATTCTGTATAGAAGTTTCAAAGCTCCCATGTGGTGCTATCATATAAAGCAAACAGAATCAAAATCGGGTTAGAAATGGCGAAGGAGTAGCATTTTGAACATTTTGATCACACACGGACGCACACACGGACGGACACACGGACGGACGCACGGACGCACGGACACACACACGTACGGAGCCCGTTTCATAGTCCCCTGCTCGAACTCGTTCGGCGGGGACAATTAGTGGATGCACAATTTTACACATACACTTATATTTCGCGAAGTTATAATGGAGGGTCCACTCTTATTAAGACCGTGTTTTAATAATGCTCATATCCATGGGAAAAGTGATTTGTTACAACTAAAAGAGACGTGCATTTTGCAGGCCTAGAATGGAACAGAATGGAAAGAAAACGATAGTACAAAAAGAAGGAAACAGGATAAAAGCAAAGAAGGATATACGTTAGCATTTTTCATGTCGTAAAATGAAATCTCGCTAAGTTCGACCTTATAGTCTGCTGAGCTGGTAGTAGCACGAATCAAATAATTCGTTTGACCGCCTCGTTTGGTTGTAGGGCCAACTGGTTAAAAGAAACGAAAACAGCTGGGAGGGAGTTATCGTTATAACTGTACTAATGTAAAATAAAAACACATTCGAATTTCATCATCTTGTGACAAAAAAATAAACAAACAAACAAATAAACAAACAGTGA
The DNA here is from genome assembly GCA_033980235.1 of Diadema setosum. Classification (NCBI taxonomy): domain Eukaryota; kingdom Metazoa; phylum Echinodermata; class Echinoidea; order Diadematoida; family Diadematidae; genus Diadema; species Diadema setosum. The sequence continues at coordinate 7,002,762 of CM067064.1, forward strand.
AGCTGTAGCGGAACTAAAAATTTGTGTGTCATATACTCGAGTATATTAACTGAGTGTGTGTGTGTGAGTGTGTGTGTGTGTGTTCGCATAGACTGATGGCATGTTAATCAAGGGCCTATATCTCACTGAAGGAGACGTCTCCTCGACTGCCGGAACTCAAACTGGCGCGACAGATCTCAGTCGCCGCGATCCTTGCGGCTCGAGAGATCAAAAATGGCTTGTGCTCTCATCAAGGAGACTCCGGGCCGACTTCAAATATGGCCTAACTATTCGCCCACAAGTAGTTGCCAATGGGTCTCTGCAAGGTTGCGGAGACGTCTCTATAAACCTCGCGGACAAAATTAAAATTTAATGGAGTCTTCGTGATTTGGCCGGGACTAAAGAGACGTCGCGGAAACGGTGGAACTGGAAAAAGTCTCCCCCAAATCTAACATGTTCGATTCTCCCGCTACTCCCCAGAGACTCGGCTAACTTCAAAGAGACGTTACGGAGACGTTGCGGAAACATCTCCGCGACCAGGAACTAAAACAAATCAGTTCCTCTCATCAAAATGATGAGGGTTTGTGTAATGGTGATGTAAATCCGTATAAAGACAACTCCCCACACAAACATCACAATGTCAATATTACACTAGCATCAAATAAATTATGGAGATGACAACTTTGTGAAAGGAAATTACATCATTATTCTCAACTGTTGATAATCACCTATGCTCTCCATAATACTCAACGATGACAAATTATACGGACTTCCCACTTGGCCCTGCGTCTGACTTTAGGGAAACGGTCGATGCATCTATCGGCATTCGAATATATTAGGCCTATAAAGACGTAAAGCCTCGGTTATATTATACACCGGAGCCAAATCAGCTGCGAATCCACCCGAATACACGTATTCGGATGGATTCGGGAGCATTCTGTTCTCCCCTCCCCGAATGGGCGAAAATTCGGGAAGGATTCTGGAACATTCGTGGAGGGATTCGACTCGTTTTGAAATGTTCAAAACCAGCCGAATACCCTCAAAACTACTCCCGAATGTGGCCCCGACAATTTTCATTCGGGTCACATTCGGGATGTATTCGCATGGCATTCGGTTGGATTTGGGTAGGCATTCGGGACATTCTGGGCAGATTCGGACCTATTCGTATCATTAAGGGAAGTAACGGCCCGAATCATCTAGCCAAACAGACCCGAATATCACGAATAGAGCCGAATCTGCTCAGAATGCCCCGAATACCTCCCCGAATCCATCCGAATTGTTACCCGAATACAGAGCATAATACGGGCGAGTGAGCCGAATTTAAAGACAGAATACGGCCGAATAGCAGCCGAATAGGTCGATTGATCGGCCAGGATGACCCGAACAGCCTCGCAAATAATATAAGCAAACTGGAGATTTTGCTCTGATTCGGGACCTATTCGGAACCTATATTCGTCTCTGATTCGGGGATCTCCCCGATTCAGAGACGAATAGGTTCCGAATCCACCGAATCCATCCGATTGATTCAGGCCACATTCGGGCAGAATCGGTCCAAATTTATTCGGGAGAATTCGGCTTTGGTGTAACCCTGGCTTAAAACAAAATTCTGCCGCATGATTGCTCGAATGTGCAATTCTAGACTTATATTTATACGCATCGCGTGTTCGGTTTTCGCATGCAGACTTGTGAAATCGGAGCATAATACTGTAATCAATTCATGCTCTCTAATGATGGAGGCTTATCATATCACTGGAATGTAAGCGCAACCTTCGGTGCATTCTTGACTGTCGATGTCACAATCGTGAGACGTTTTTGACATAGACCCACTACAGAGCATTCATTTTATACTATATGTTTGATGATGTATGAATGTGTTCGTATTTTGTGAGTTGATTTGCTATAATATCGCTATAATAGTTATAATAAAGAGCTGTATTTTCGCCATATCATTGATTCATGGTTTCAATTCAACACCCCGTTAAAATATGACTATACATGTACCAACGCATCGTGTCGTAATAGTTGTTTCTTAACTGCGAGATTGATTAAAAATGTCCAATCATCATGCCGCAGCCTATAGCGAGTGAAATTCATCATGTTGAAGATTGGTATTTGTACATGAATGTTTCTATGATGATTTTGGAGAAATTTGAGGCTTGAAGTGCGGACTCTGATAAAGAATAAACCTGGAAGATTGTTGCCATCTCAGTCTGACCCATCATGTGCTGATATAATTTTCTTCTTACATCTCAAGTTGGTATCGTTATGGCTGTATTATAATATATCGGAAATAACAAACAGCAGAGGGAGCGCGATACAATCATATCAAAGTGCATGTAAAGAGAGACTATATACATAAAACATACGATAGATAGCTCTAATCAGTAATGTCAACAAGGCATCGCTGTTTTACAGCGGGAACCAGGCGTCAAACAGGAGATTTGGGTGTGCATTTCGAAAAAGAAAAAGAAAACAATAAAAAACATAACAAACAAGGTAAAATTTTAGTTGGTCCATTTACCGTCTGCCTCAATTCATACAAAAAGTGAATTTTGCTTTATATGCCAAATAAAACCGTTTAACTTGCGGTTATTCCTACTGGAAAGAACACGCAGTGTCCCACAGTGTGTTCACAGTGTGGTCACTTAGTCGACTACAGTATGTGAAAACGCTCGAATTTAACAGTGTGGAGATGATTTCACACTGTGGTTTGATTTTCACAGAGTGTTCACATGGTAATGTTCTGTGTCACACTGTAAATTGATGATTCACAATGTGTTCACATTGTTAAAACGCTCGAATTTAAGTGTGAAGAAATTTCACACTGTGTTCACACTGTGTTTCTCACACTGTGAAACACTGTGCTCTTTCCAGCAGGGATCTCAGTTCATTTTTTAAAATGAAAACTAAGTTTAGGCCTGTATTGATGTCAACTCATAACTCGGGAAATTTCTAATTTTAATTGTTATAATGCATGAAATTCAATGCAGAGGCAAATACATTCACTAACAGGTGCTTGATACACTCGCAACTCTGTGATCATCAAAATGTGAGCCTGTATCACAAAAATACCAAAAAAGTCGATAGTCAAGGATTTTCACTTAAGGGCGGATTCTGTAAAAGCATACAGACTCTTTTGAAATGACATGTAATTCAGTGCAAACGGACTTTCCAAACTCAGCTAAATAGTGGAAAGAAAGTAGGGCCTACATGCGCACTCTGCAAAAGGTGTGTGATGTACTGAGAAAAATGCTATGAAGTCCAGGGTCTAGCCAAGTGCGTAATTCATCACCTAGCTGTGCACTCTGTATACTGATTGGAACAAAGAACAGAAAAAAAAAAACTCCATGACGACCACTATGAAGGGATATATATATATTAAACTAATATGAAAGTTTGCATATCATCAATTACATTATATTCATGACCGAAACTAACTTTCAACTATTGCATCATCCTTTCAAAAGTTATGAGTTGAAATACTGTAATAGGGTTTCTAAATAGTGCTCCGCCCGTCCGTAAATCAGAGAAAGCCGACATCAGACCAAAACGAATTGTTCATAGAAAATAGAACTTCAAAAGAGATGATTTACCATTACCTTTATAATCCCCAATTTTTGAAATATATCAAAGAAGAATTGCTCATTCAGAAAAAAAAAAATATAATAATAATTGACTAGGCATTGTCCCTTCCCCTGTTTTGAATCCACACGGAAAATGAGGTATTGCGACTTTTTGTTGGATTTGTAATGCACAGTCACATAATATGCAATATACCTGATTGGGAAGTTTACGAATGCGTATTATAAATGCCCCCCCCCCCCCTGCTTTACTGACGGGATAACAATTTGCCCGTTCCCGTTCCGTTATAATTTCGATGAAACCCGGGATAAGAACAGCTGTAGGCCTATACAGTGGCGGGTCCGGGGGGGGGGGGGGCGCACCGGGCGCGCACCCTCTTTTTTATTTTTGGCTAAAACATAAAAAATAACAAGAAAAAAATTTTTGCAAAGGCGCCTCCCCTTTACGGAATTCCTGGATCCGCCCCTGGTATACACAGTAGGCGTGTCTTCATCAGCCCAAAGTTCAAACTAGCGGGAAATTTTGCGGTCTTGGAAATTAGCCCGATACAATAATATGCGTCTTCATCAGCTCGAACAGCCCGCTTGGGGAAATTAGCCCGAAAATTGACGCATGCGCGCTTTGCATCATTACTCTGCTTAGCTCGCGGTTCGAAAGTGGATTTCCCCGCACAAATCTCCTATATCATCACCGTATGTACGATAATAAAACCAGGAAAGTGAGCAGTACAGCATATTCTCTCCAAAGGGATATCAATAACGCTACTCTTTCTTCTGTCCAGTGAGACATCTTTATGAAATTAACGATTTGCAATGCTTAAACAAGTCCAAAATACACACAATCTGCAAGAATCTTCAGCTTAGTTAGAGTGGACCAGATGAAGAAGTACAAGAAACAACTGCCAGCATGCACGGCACTGAGTTTTAAAAGGGAGGTGAGAGGAATCACCTCCCTGGTTTTAAAGATTTTAACAACAGTATAGGGCTAGTACACACATGTGATCCTTGAATACAACGTATGTATGTGTATGTACTGTACACAAAAGTCATTAGCTTGTAATGTACATACGCTTTCCATAGCCAGCTGGCTAACCAGAAGAGTACGTGGAGGGATCGGGAAAATTTCGGGCTGATGGAGACGCACCCAAAATAGCGCGCTATTTCACGAATTAGCGCGCTAGCTCACGAACTTTATAGACCAAGATTTTGGGGGAAATTTTCCCGATCAAATAGCGCGGTATTTGCGTCTTCACTACACAAATAGCGCGCTATCTTGACATCGGACTAGTTTGGTAACCGCAAGATAGCACGCTATTTTGAAACTTCGGGCTGTAGGGTATAGCCGCGGGTGAGCTCTTATCAATGGACTGCCAGTAAACACCTGTATTCAAAAAGGTGTGCATGAAATCTGATTATGCCCGTCGTAATAACGGTCAATTAGACGACTACAATACTGCACTTGAATATCAGAGACGGTGGGAGGTAATTTATCGCAGCGTTCTCACGCTTGAAGTATTGTTGTTAGTTACGTCGAATAGGTTAATACGTCTGCTACAGTTATCTGCACGGTGAACACGTAATAAATCACGAATAGCAACATGAACATGATGAATGTTCTGTTCTCATCCAGTAAAATCCATCCTGTTCGAGATGAACATGCTTTTATCACCACTTTCTTATCCTGTTTCATGTTGACTAGATAATTTTGTTCATGATTTGTTGTGCAGTTACAGTTCTTTATTCCCAAGGTTTATTATTCCGAAGGTTCATAATCTTTCGAAAATGAAACAAGGCTCGATATTCCGAAAGGTTCGTTAATCTGAAAATAAATAATGTTGCATATATCAATGGTTCGTTTGTCCGAAAATGAAAAAAAAGGGGGTCGTAATTCCGAAGGTCCGCAAACATTCCCCTATTAAATTGTCACTTTCGGATTAACGAACCTTATTTTATTTTAGGATTACCAAACCATCGGAATACCAAACCTCATTTCATTTTCGGATTAACAAACCTTCGAGTAACGAACCATATTATTTTATTTTCGGACTGATGAACCTTCGGAAAACACCACAAATTTCTGTTGAGATTAAGAAATCCTTTGCCATTTTTGGTTAACGAGCATCTAAGTACATGTATAGAGAATTTGCGCGTTTCAAAATAATGGAGCAGTCTGTGGAACAACGAACCTTATATCATTTTCGGATTAACAAACTTTCAGAATGACGGACATCAGCCTGTTGTGCTTGTCTGTTTGTTTGTTTGTCTGTCTTCTACTAATGAGCACAGGACATCTATGAAAACTCGTTTCTTAAAAAATTAAAAATTAAAAAAAAAATCTCTATAGGTGTAGCCCGGGGATGCATGAGAAAGAGGGCTCTTTGTACTGACCAGATGGGATAGCACTGGATGAACTGGAGGTCGCTTTCCCGCCGCTGAGCCCCATCTCGTGACAGACCACGTTGGCGTCGGTGTCGTCCCAGTCGTCATCGCACACGGTGCCCCACCTGCCGTCGTGTTTGACCTCCACGCGGCCCATGAAGGGACTGTCGACGCCTGTAAGGCGGACTGTGCCAGCCTGGTCTGCATAATGTTAATGTTGAAATGACTTTGGGAACTCATTTGTTGGTGTTGTTGTTTTGAATTCGCTTCTGACGATTTATCAATGGCTTTGGCCAAACTCACAACAAGTGCCTTCAAAAATCCATGGAGATCATTCAATCGTTATCCTGCCCGTCAGGCACATAATATATCATGCAAAATCGTCTCAAGCAGTAAAGATATGTTACGTCGAAAAAGTGTTCACGACACAAAGGCTACAGATTTGTGAAACTGCAGAGACAGTCTACAAAATTGATATTAGATTGATTTTGAAAATGAATTTGTTTCCACTCATTCTCGTAGTTCGGAAGTCATGTAGGCCTATGCAGTGAAATGTGTAATCAGAAGAATCCTCACAAGTGAAAGAAAACGTGCGAAATTCACAAAACATTGTTCATTCATGTAGCAAAATGATATGGTACTCGTTTTAGAGGTCAAAAGTTAAAATTGGAGACATTGATATTCCTACTGAAAGCATGGAGTACATAATATCGATATTTTGGGCCTATTAATCCTGCGAGTAAAAGACAAAAGTGTAATTTTGATCTGTAAATGCCATACCCTGAGCAAGTCGTAAACTGTATAGAGATTATGAGAGCCATACAAAAATCTCTAAGCAAGATGATATCCGTTGAAAAGTAGGGTTTTCTCTGTTTTTGTTTTGTAAGGACTGAGTGAGGCAACCTTGGAAACTTGTTATCTTTGTCACCGTTGTAACAAACGACAGAATGGAAGGACTCTTCCTTTTAACCTGACTTCATTATTCTTGAACCCTATTATTAAGTTACAAGAAAGTCACGGAAAACATTTGCATAAACATATTGTATTTTTTTTTTCTACATCACCACCAACAACAACAGCAAAGTTAAAGAGCAACTTACTCATTGTAACTGCGAAACAGGAGGGCGCCACCAGTGCTAGGACTGTGAGGAGAAGTACAACAGTCTCCATGGTTACACTGATACAAGATGCGCCAGGGTGCGATGTCGATGGTTGAAGTCACCGCCGACTGTCGATCTTCTGTATTCTGCGAGCAAGATGACAACATTGATAATGAATATGGTTAAAGCATGGATTATTGAGGGAGTGCTGGAGAGGGGGTTAGAGGTATGTAGGAGAAAAAGAAGAGGTATGAATAAAAACAAAATATTAAGAGAAGGAGGGTGAAGCGAAAGGGCAAGGAGAATGAGGAGGATTAGGAGGAAGAGGTAGAGAGGAATTCGACCCCAAATATTAAAGAAGGAGAAGGAGGGAGAGGAGAGGGAGGAGAAGGGGGGGGGGGGGTGAAGAGGAACAATAAAGAGGATTGAGGAGAAAGGGTGAAAGGAAGGAGTAGAAAGAGGATATGAAAAGGTGGAAGAAGGAGAAGAGAGTTTGAGAAGGGGAGGTGTGAAGAAAAAGTGGAAAATCAGATCCGATGACATGCAATTGAATCAATGTGAAGAGAAAATTAACATCATTTTAAACAATTTCACAGGATCATTTTGTCAGTCTTTGTTGTTGTTATCGTTACCACATACATATTTTCTATAGATTATTTGATAAAGACATAACAGATTTAACGTTTTATCTATTAATGGTCCTGTTTACCTTTGGGAGCAGTGATCTTAAAAATGTTCAAGATATCACATTTGATGCATATGACTGTGTAGGTCAGTTGTATCACAAAACATCCTATCTTATAAAATGTTCGCATTAAAGCCTAAAATATAAGGAGATATCACTATTTTTCTCAATAAACCATTAGAGTAGACGGTTTAATCTGGAAACATTCATATCATAACTATTGTTCGCATTTTATATATTTAACACTACTTAACATCGATTATACTGATTCAAACTTTTACATCGGTTGTTTACAGCCCTAACTCACATTTTAGAACTATTTTGAAGCACTATAGTGCTGGGTTTTTGTTTCATCTGCAAAATTATTTAGTGGTAAATATTATGCCTTTAATCATTTGATGACAACAATATCAGATTCCTTCTTATGATATACTTAGCATCTTCCTTGCACTGGAACTTGTCCTGATTGCACACAATTCAAATCACATCGCTGACCAGTACCTTCTCATGTATTGTCGTTTCTCATGTACTGTCACCGTGTCTATGTCGTTGCTATTGCAGCCAAACAAGGTCATTAATAGGGAACCCCATTGTGCTCAGTCATCTACAGCATGGTGCATGGCTTGTCATTCACGGCTGGCAAAATGTTTCAGACCCCCTATATTTGCTTTGGCAGCGGTGGGATAATTTTTCTGGTCTGTAAATATACTGTCGCTGATACAGGACAATTGACGGGACTCTGTAACAGCCGATTTTGATTCGATTAAAAGCACCTATCATACAGCACGAGGAGTTCCATTCACTTTCTTATATTTCATCCCTCTTTCCTTCATTTTGTCCTTTTATTCAGTTTTATTCAATCATGTATTTCTTCTTTCACTTTCTATTCCTTCATTCTTTCATTCATCTATTTAATCTGCATCATTCCTTTTTTTTTTTTTGCTTTTGTCTTTGTGTTTTCTTTATCAGTACATCATGATCACGAGACACAGAGATGAATGAGCAACAGGAGAGCGGATGCCCCGTTTCCTGGTCTATAGGAAGGCACCTGTTTATACATGGTGCTTTACCAGTTTCCTCATGGAAAGGAACTTTACCACGTCCGTCTATATACCAATTGATGGCACTTGTAAAGGGGTCTTTCTTGTGCAGTGGCGGCACACTTAGGCAGGCAAAACAAAAGGCTGTACAAGAAACTGGGAGTCTTTCAATATAGCATAATTATCATTTACAAAATGGCGCTCACCGATAGTGAAATCACGTCACCTGCTGAAATGCTTTCTTTGTTGTTGTTTTTTTCTAAATTCTTCATCATGTTGACTGATAGAGTTTCATTAGAGTTGTTTAATCATTAAAATTGAGAGACGCAAAAGAGAAGCATGGAGCTACAATACTGAAGAAGCGAATTTAAAACAACCATAAGTAGACCATCATTTAGCCTCACGCTCTCCCTACTTTCTTGTCAAGATATCAGAGTATATTTTCATTATTTTCTTTCGTGCTTTTTTTTTTCTTCCCAATATCAATTTCAAATGGCTATGGGATTAGAACATCTAAATCTTCCTGCGAGAAACTTACCATTGTAAAGTCATGTCATTTCCACCTTATGATGTGTTATACTCCTGAATATGCATTTCATATCAGAATTGAGTTATTTTCCACAATCATGACATCATGCAAACTGGATGAGGAGATAATGTCATTGCCTTGCAATGATTCTCCAATCGACTTTGGGGTTGAAAATCATTATGCCAAATCAGTTTTTCACAGTCTATAATTACGCTTTGCCTATATACCAAGAGCAATCCCTTCTATACAATATTATTGCTATCTCAATTATCACCTACACTTGCACATTCCACTTTTTTCCACTTAAAATTCAATGAAGATGCGGGTGATACCCAATGTTAGACTTGCAAGATGATCAAGTAGCGTCATAATCTTATATCTTGCATTCCCTTTACATGAATGTGAATAAATGCATATTTCTGTATTTGTTCTACGACACTCCTATTAATCAATTACAAGGTGAACTTGACAGGGGAGTAAAATTTCCTCATGCAGTAGCCTCTCTTTTATGTTTCGAAAGCGTTAATTGTTGACGTGACTTGGCTCTCGTCACCCTGTACATGGGAGAGTGACGTCATAACACTAGTACTGAAACAGCTCACAGACATGCGGGCAAGGCCCTGTTTAGATTGTGTAGAAACACGGCGGAACGCACTTCGTCACACCTTAGTCGTTACCTCGATTATAGTACTGTACTTGGAAGGAAGGTCGTCTCCGCAGAGACACCGGAATATTTTCCTTCTGCGAGGGCCACACGCCACGGCGACCCAATAGCGTGAAAATCCAGTCCATGTGCATGTTCACAAACAGTCGACTTTTATGAAATTGACACATTAATGAAGAAATCTGAACAGTGATATCATGTCATCGAAGTCTTACCAAAAAGACCAATGTAAAAAAAAGCAATAAAAAAATTGATAAAGTTGTGGAATGCTAAGATTTCAAGTATTTTCGAGAACAGTGATGGTAGTCATTGTCACAATCCGCTCAAGATGAAACTGCATTTTAAACATCCCATAAATAATTCTTCAACAGCAAACCATGATTTTAGCAACTATGATTTTGTAATGGGGATTACTTGTTACCAATAATTGCACTCCGAAAATATAATGTTTCCTTTGGTTACAGTTCGTTATTCCGAAGGTTCGTTAATCTGAAAATGAATTAAGGTTCGTTATGGTTCGTTATTTTGTTAGACGATTTACACTTCCTTATTTTACCATATACTCCTATACTACCTACGGTCATACTGTACATACATATTATATATATATATATATATATATATATATATATATATATATATATATATAGTATACACACAAACACACACTCACGCAAACACACACAGACACACACACATAGATAGATAGATAGATAGATAGATAGATAGATAGATAGATAGATAGATATAGATATATACGTGTATATAGAAGTCTACATTACTATTCCTTTAGTTTGACTTTACTCTTCTTGTAAGAGTCAACTTGAACGCTGAGGGGATCCCCCTTTTTTCGTACTGACGATATTAATACTGTTCTGGCATGGATAATTATATAATATCGGATGGCCCTGAGGTTAATACAAGGAAATACTGGACGAGCTATTGTATCCGAGATCTGAGACACAATTCACGTCACATCTACCGTTGTGAAAGATCGAATTAACACATAACGTAACATGCATACAAATGCAAGCGGCGGCCGGCTATATGTATTTGTATATCGCGGGCTATCTAGCAGTAGCGCTGAGCTGATCGATCGTCGCCTGCACAAAAAATGCAACTTGTTTTCATCAATAAATCTAATTTCCTGTTATTAAAGTGATATTTTGAAAAATTGTATGAAAAACAATTTTAACTAATTCATATATGAAATTTGTTTGTATAAACATGGAATTTTAGAAAAAACGATATTTTAGTTAATTCGTGATTGACCAATCACAGACGTTTTTTACTTCATATTTCGGGTCATCTCGTATATCTCAACCAATCACGGTGCAGTTTATAAAAACTTTGGGGAATCCCCCTCTTGCCGTCCAATATTTTGAATATTGGTCGCCTCGGCAAAAAATATTGGTCGAGTTCAACAAACTTTCTAAGTGGGTCGGAGGTTATGAGGTGCGTCGACAAAATAACACTTGTATTTGGGCTCTAAAAATCCTCTGCGATATGGATAATAATATTGTTTGTCCCTGTCAATGATTGCAAACAATGTTGTCACATTTCTTCCTTGTCAGGGTTACGTCCAAGACCTCGAAAGACCAAGGAAACGCTCTCGCTGTTGCGCAAACCGCTAAACGAGGAACTTCAGGAAGCTGTTCAGGCATTGGGTGACGCAATTTTATAACAATGGTCACATTATCCTTAATAGTCACATTATTGTATTCATCTGAACCGAGGTGAGCGTCAAAGCAATTAAATACCACCATCTTTATATGACAATAACAACATAATGATCACCATTATCTTCACCAGCATTAAAACATTGTTGATATATTGTTATCACTATGAAAGCATTTTCAAACAAACTTTGTTTTTTTTTTGTCACGACTGATTGACAAATTGTCCTTCATCGACGTAAAGATGAAACACCGAATAATCGGTGCTTATTTACGTCAATGAAGGGCAATTTGTCAATTGTTTGGAATAAAAACATCTCGACGCAAGATTGCATTAATTCAATAAACTTGTTTTCATGTGAGCTGCTTCATGTCATCGTATAATATCATTACATATAATATCACATCATATCGTGTCATGATCATGTTGAATTCATTATCTTTTATTCATCTCCATCGACAATAGAGAATGGAAATGAAATTATCACTATTATCTACATTCGTATCAGACATTGTGCCATAAAGTGCACTACAGCTGGATGAATAATGTTCGGACAATGCGTCATTTTCGTGACTCGAACACCAATAGATAAAAGAAATATAGTCATGATAGGTATGTGGGAAGCAACGAGACGAATAGCGGTAGTTTAAAGAGGAAGTCCAGTCCAAATATAAGTTAGTCTCATAAATAAAGAGTAAAATTTTACGAGTTTAACGGTAAAAATTTGACTGAAATCGGATGAAAAATAAGGAAGATATGAAATTTGAAGTTTTGATAATTTCTCCAAAACAGTTCTTGTACAGTGACTATGAATATGCAAATGAGTGAGCTTACCATGTCATACCATCACAATTTTCCATTGATCGTGTACAAAAAAAAAAAAGAATGAAAATTCAATGTTTCTGTCATTGAAGTCTGAAACATGACGTTATTCCTGGTTAAATAACTTCAGATTTAATAGTGATCAATTATATATATGAGGATTTGACCCTCGGGCATAATTGCGTTTGAATGAAAAACAGGAAATTTCACAATTTTACGTACAAACTGTATGGTAAGTTGTGAGAGAATGACATGCTCACTTTGCCATTTGCATATTCATATTGACTGTTCAAGAACTGTTTCCCTCCAAAATAGCGAAGCTTCAAAATGTCATAACTTCCTTATTTTTTATCCGATTTCGATCAAATTTATACCGTTGAACTCGTAATATTTTACTCTTTCTTATCAAACTAACTTATATTTGGACAGGATTTCCCCCTTAAACATTGTCATGCTGTCGTTACATGGGCTCAAATCAAATGAGCAATTTCAAGTGTAAATCCACTTCATGTTCAATTTGGCTTTAAGATAAATTGCGTCAATTCAAACAATCAGTCAAGTCAGGTTTCCATAAAACTTGGGCAAGAAATGTGAAAGTTTTGGAACAACCCAGTCGCAATGAGAAGCGACCATTGCAAAACAACACGAGGTGATGACATCATCACCATTCAACTATTACGTATAGACATGGTAGAATATCCTGCTTTGACAGGCTGTCAAGATGAAAGATGATATCATTCAAATCAATTGCTCTGTAAGGATGATAACGATTGATAATCATCATCTATTGTATTGGTGGAAATATAGTTGTTAAATTATTGAGAACACAATAAACCACAAGAAACAAAGATAAGCAGATGTTAATACTTTTACTGACAAAGGATTGAGATAATTTTGTTTCCATCAATGTTCATATTTTCTGTTTGTATTTGATGAAACTGTTATACTTTTCCTCTTCTTTAAGTTTACTTTTACCACAGTGCATATTACAAGCAGTTATGCTGGAGAGATGTTTCCTTTTATTTTTTTCAGAGTCTGCTTTCAAGTGGAGTTACAATGGTTAGTTAATATACTAGTTGGTTTTTGTATTATTCGAAAAGTTGTTTGTGTTTTACAGGAGTGTCTGTGAAACTAAGTGGTGAGATTTCCAACCACCTATTCCACATCACTTGTCCGTGATATATCAACATTAATGTGTTGAATATGATAGTATATTGCCGCTGTGTGAAAACTACATGAAACGCTAACATGAAACAAACAAAACAAGGGAAGGGAGTGGGCTGGATGAGACCAAACCACAGAATGTCACTGCACAAACTTGATATCCGTCAAGCCAACTATGTAAATCTCATGGAAGAGAATGGTCATTCGGAAGAAATACCCTACCAGTACCAGTTCACGTATAGCTACGGTTATCACACCTACAAACCTGTCCAACTTCGATCGCACTTTTCTGACAGCACCAACAATGGAGAAACATTTATCGCCGATACTGAAGAAACCCGCTTGCAATCAGAAGTTCATCCTATATCTATTTGCTTATCTTGTTACAAAACTCTCGTCCTATCTGTTTGGGACATTGTTTCGATGGATGGCGGGGGGGGGGGGTGAAGGAGAAGGTTAACCTGATGTTGTCTGGTATTAGTGCCAGTTAGTCAGGTGGTAGAGAAAAAAATGAATAAAAAAAATACACACACACCTCATCTCATCAGCTCGTATATCCGTTGCCTCTCCAATTGGTAATAACCTGCTGTAGGCCCAAATTTACAGCGTGTCAACTGTCAGTATGGCTAGATGATCAAGTGACCAAAAACAAGAAACAACAAGAACAAAAAATAACAAAGCAATAATACTTGTGTAACTAAAAGTTCCTTCTCTACCTGTCTCTTTGAAAAAGTTACGAAAAACCCTGTCCGAGTAGGCCTATCTCTTTGATCGAGTTACGAAAAAACCCAATTGATGTATCTTCAGTCCGGTGCCCCTGATAGGGTTACGGAAGTGACGAGTTCGGAATGAGGCATGCCATCCACTGCCGGATGCGACCCACAAATTCTTTCCATATGAGCCAAGTCGGAACTCAGATAAGCGATTCGACTTCCTCCCGCAGGGTCCAGGACCAAACCACCCTTAGTTTCAGCTGTATGTGCAATATCGTATGGATTGTATACTACATCTAATTGTTCGCCGCAGGGACCGTAAAAATACGCATTTGAAAAATAACGATTAAAGAAAAGAATATGAATGATCTTGATTGATCTTTAGGTGTGATGTCTTTTGAATTTATGGATGCTAACATCGCGTTACCTTGAGTTGACAACCTACAAACTAATTTTGGACAGTATTCTGTGTTTTACGGAAATTGATTTCATTTTCCGGTCATCTAGCCTACCAATTAGGATATATTCATATTACTTGTAGTATGTACTTGTTTCCTTAATTCTGTATCTTCCTTTGGTTACACAACAGTGAGGTTCCATTAGCAAGTACCTGCCGGCTGGAATTACATTCGTCTATCAAAGAGAGAGAGCTGTGACAAAACACCGTCCTCCAATTTGAATACGAACCACACCCTCCCCGATGTGATTTCATTTGGAGGAAATAAGCAGGTATATTATTGTGAGTTCTATAATGTAAATTGTCAATACCATTCGTCTCCAGCAAGTTCCTTTCAGTATATCAACCAGCACTGAAGTGCAATCTATCAACTGACATACATTGCCAGATGAAATACTGACAACAGCAACAAAATCAGTCCAACTGGGAGAGTGAAGTTGGACAAACATTATACAAGGTTTTGCCTATGTGAATGTTATCCAATCTTTCCTAACGTATAGCATTTGATGAACACTCGGAAATATATCGACCCTTCGGTTACAGGACTGGTACGCCATACTGTGTCATACTTAATTCTCGTTTTTCGCAGGAAGTTTCAAGGGGACACATGCAGGAAAATGCACAGTTTGGGCTTCTGTTAGATTGGGGGCATCTGTGACCCCACACACTTAGCGATATCTCGCCATTTCCTTTCATGACTTCTTTCTGCACATGTTTTGATCATTAGTTGCCATTCCAATGTCACATTACATTTAAAGGTCACATGCCACTAAAATGAGGCATATTTTCCATCAATTCGTATTTTGTCCAAACAAGGCATAGGTGAACATGACTTTGATATCAATACATAGCTTTCAGCAACCACAAAAAGCTCTGCTTCACTTTTTTGTTTTATCATGATAAAAGTTCGATGCTACATTTAAAAAAAAAAAGAAATATAGCACAAATAGACGTAGCGATAGCGGAGATCTCAGGGATGGCCGTCAACCCCTCCCCCACCCCTTCGTTCGTCGAACCTCCAAAAAAAAAAAAGCTCTGTTGTTGTTGTTTTTTTCTTCTTTTTTTGAGAGAGAGGGAGAGCAGAGATGCCAAGTTCAAAAAACTTTTATGAGTGAGATTTTTATGACTCGGCGTCTCGGCGCTCGCGCGCATGCGCACGCGAACGAGGAGGGTGTCCCCCTCCCATGGTAGGGAGCTTTTTTAAATCATTAGCTCTTAATGATGCGATCTGGTGCATACTTAAGTGACTGTTTTTTACTATATTTTGAAAGGCAAAAGGGAAATATACCTTCAATTGCAACTATCACTCTAATCCTTTGAGCTATGCTCCTTAATTTTGGCCCAAATTGCAGACTTCACCAGATGCGTGAGAAAAATGGGTGCCATGCGTGAGATCGTGAGACAGAACCCCTAAATGCTTGACTCTCACGCAGAATGCGTGAGACTTGGTAGCTCTGGGAGAGATATGATAGGACCTTCAAAATGGGGCACGTGACTAATTTCATCAGTCTGTTGTCCTAATTTCACTTCTTTTCCCTTTTCCCTTCACTCCTCTCACATAGCCTTTATTATTCCTCTGACTTTGAATGTTTAAGTAGTGATAGAACAATTTATTTTCAGACAGTGGAAAATACAAGAATGTTCGTTTAATACAATATGCCGGATCTAATGTTTGAATTGACTGTACTTGGCATGATGGCAATAACGAGAAACCACATACCTCAGCATGTCATCCAATGCGATGTTACACGAATCAGTGTCTACCAAGGGTGTTTCTTTGTTATTCCCGAAGTTCGTAATTCCGAATATGAAAAAAAAAAAGGTTCGTTACACTGTATAACGTAATTCATATCTAAGGTTTCGTTAATCCGAAATTGAAAAAAAAAAAAGGTTTGTTATAATGAAGTTTCATTTACAGGTAAAAGAAATATGGTTCCTTGGGGGGGGGGGGCGCCTTTTTGCATGTGTGTGTGTGGGGGGGGGGGGGGCTGTCACTTTCTGTTAAATTAACTATCGAAATAAATAACCTCATCTTATTTTCTTATTAACGAACTCTCGGAGTAGGGAACCTTCGGAATAACGCCAAAATTAATGTTCGGATTAGCGAACCATATCACAATTCTCGGGTTAACGAACATCAAGATTCATGAAAATTGTGTGTTTCGGAAGGACGAACCTTCGGAATAACGAACCTTATTTCATTCATAAATTTGTTGAGTGGTGTTTAATGCGTCTGAACAGAGACAGATTCACGTATCGGTGAAATTAATGGTGATGAAACAAGAACGACCCCCCCCCCCCTCCCCACAAAAAAAAAGGGGGGGGGAAGGAAGGAAATCTTGGGCCAGCCATCCGGAGTTACTGTTTCCCGTTTAAACGATGTTGGCCATGAAGACAAACATCGTTTATCATATATTATTTCTTTCCTTACACGACGGCATTTTTAATCATTCGTGTTGGATGTGAGATTCACATGGAAAGCCATACAAGGGAGAAAAGTATTGTCTGAAGGGGATGTGGCTTTAAATCTGAAAACACGGTCCACAAATGCCAATGCCCATGTAAATCGAGGCAGAAACCAATACCAATACCAATGCCAAAACCAATATCAGTGCTAACACCAATGTTAATGCCAATGCCAAGGCAAATACTAGTACCAATACCAATACCAATGCCACTGTCGATACCAATACCAACACTAATATCAGTGCTAACACCAATGTTAATTCCAATGCCAAAGTAATACTAGTACAAGTACCAATGCCAATACCAATACCAATACCAATACCAATACCAATGCCACTGTCAATATCAATACCAATACAAGACCAATACCAATACTGATACCAATACCAACACCACTATCAGTGCTAATACCAATGTTAATTCCAATGCCAAAGCAATACTATTACCAACACAATATCAACACCAATGTCACTATCAATACCAATACCAATACCAACACCAATACCATTACCAAATCAATACAAGACCAATACCAACGCCAATGCCAATACCAACACCAATATCAGTGCTGACACCAATGTTATTCCAATGCCAAAGCGATACTAATACCAATACCAATACCAATATCAATACCAATGCCAATGCCAATACCAATACCAATACCAATACCAATGCCAATGCCATGACAATGCCACTGTCAATACCAATACCAGTACCAAACCAATACAAGACCAATACCAATACTATATAATATCATTACCAATACCAAAACCAATACCAATACCCAAGCCAATACTTATATCAATGCCTGCCCTTTTGCCTATTCTAGTAGTACCAGTAGTAATAGACCTAACCAAATTCTGGTGATAAACGGAGGTGCTAATACCAGTAGCAGTGAATCTACCAATATCAGCTGGCCTACCAAAATGATAACACTATGATTCTATCATCGATACCAATACGCACGACGTTCTTTGTTTGCAAATGAATGAACCTGCATAGAAAGACGTCAGCCGTAGTCAATGAGAATTGAAGTATTCCTTCGAGTGGTCAAGAACTTGTTCGGCCTTTCCCGCAGCGATAGATCTCCCATCTTAAATTCATCGTAACCCCAATCTCCCGTCCACATCACCCAACGCCACCACCACCAATCCGAGCTATGGTCCTGGCCTTGGCCTTTTTTGGCCACAGCTTCTCCTTTACACCGTTCCTGTTCCAATTATTCTTTTCCTTTTGCCATGAAGGGGAAGTGTGCATTTTCCTGTCAGTCGCATTGCCGACTACATTATAAACACGTGTAAACATAGGAAATGATTATATCGTTATCTTTGCCAAGGTTAAACGATGTCTTTTACTTCCGTTTGGTATTCCTACCTTGATGATTAGATGTAGCTGCACAGTGACGTCTTTGAGAATTGAATGGACTTTAACGGTGCACTACACAGGTCATGACCCTTGACCACTGCTCATCACGTGAAGATTTGAAAAACCTCTGAGACCTTAACTCAACACAAAATACCAAAAGGAAATCCGCACTGTTCCGTTTCCATATTGGCGGGAACTGTGGATGCCATTTGCCACGTATCTGTGTGTGTGTGTGTGTGTGTGTGTGTGAGGGAGACGTTAATCCTGACGGGCAGATAGAATGCGGACCGGATATAAAGGCGAGCTCTTGGTTTTAAAAGACCACAAAGACAAAACGATGAGCTTTGCCCAGGTGTGAAGGATTTGACCAGATTTAGCTAGAGAGGATGTTTAAGAAAGAGGTATAAATTCAATAAGGCCAACACATGGAAAGTTTGTTCGTCACAAAGAATTACTCAAGGTCACTCGCATTACACAAAGTCACCAATTTTAGCGGTAAACATTAATGAGCTCGATGTCTCTTCAAAGGCATTATTTACCATTTGCAGATGAAACAAAAATCCAGCTTCAGTGCTTCAAAGTAGTTTTAAACTGTGAGTTAGAGATAGAAACAACCAATGAAAAAATTTTTAATCAGTATAATCAATGTTAAGAATAGTTGAATAAACAAAATGTGAACAATAATGATTAAAAAATATATCTATTGTGAAATTTCTATACAGTAGGATGTTTTGCGATATAACTGACCTACACATATGCATCAAAATTAGATAAATGGCACATCTTTTAAACCACTTTCCCTATGGCAAACAATACCTTTAAACCTGGCCAAGAAGAGGAAAAGAAAGAAATATAAAGAAAAGTAAAGGAAAGACATTAAACGGCAGTTAAGGCCATTTCTGGTCTAGGCTCCGTTCAGACGGGAAAATCCTCGTTTTGTCTTTCAGGAAGGAATGAGTAATCAAAATCAACAAAAGTTGCCATTTACGCCAGGGCTTTGAAGCACCTATGCACACAGACCCATACACACACACAGGCACATATATTTTTAAACACATTTTTTAAAAACATATGTATATATATATATATATATGTATATATACCTGTACATGTGTGTCTGTGTGTGCGTGTGTCTGTGCGTGTGTGCGTACGAGGAAGTTCTGCATTCCTTGTCCTTTTACCCACACAGAGACCCTGTCATCATAATTACGCTAACATTACCAGGTACGCCATTTGATTTCATAAACCTTGATGAAGTGGGCCAAAGTGGTTGATTTTACCAATATAATAACATTTCAAGAGAGTGACACACGCTAGCTGAAAGTGGACTCATTGACCATACTTCAACGTATGTACATTTACAAATATGTAAGCATATATGTATATACATATAGAAATACACTAATATGTAAATACAATGTATATGGATATTTGCATTAATACAAATACAAAAGCATAATTATAATCATAGAATACAAAAACGAGTTAGGGCTTAGCACCTTTCGTAGTTGCTTTATCACATACAAAGCCTCAATTATTGCACATTTTTACGGTAATTTTTTGTTTTGTTTGTAACTGTTTCTCTTAGCTCATGTCTAACTCGTGTAATCTAAGAGCATCGATGCTTGAATATCATTCGCCGTGAATGGACATACGATGTGTACGAGAAAAATGAAATAATAAGGAATATCGTTAATCTTTTTAGACAGTTTTCATATCCGTTCGAACTATAATCCGTGATCTCAAGAGAAGTGTCGTAACCAGAGATTATAGGCCATATCATTGTTGTAGCGGTTTTGACGGCAAGATTTGCACATTGGCCCGAATTCACGAAGGTGGTACAAATGAAACCATGGTTTAAACCATGGACAAAAACCATGGAGCGCCAAGTGTTGCATGGAATATTTCGTTACGGAATTGGTCATTTCGTTGATAAAATGACCGTTTCGATAACGAAATTATCATTTCATGGACGACATGTTCATTTAGTTACAAAATGTTGTCGTTTCATTAGAAAATAATCATTTCATTGACGTAATGACTGATTTCGTAACGAAATATTCTATGCGACACTTGGCGCTCCATGGTTTTTGTCCATGGTTTAAACCATGGTTTCATTAAATTGTACCACCTTCGTGAATTCGGGCCATTGTGTTCAATTGCATTAATTAAAGCCCCCTCACACCTGAGCGAATGTAGGGGGACGAAGGGGGACGAATGAGAAAAACGCACGAAATGCGCGCGAATTCAACGATTTCAACTAAAATTGCCTTCAAATCATCCGATTATAAACTAAAGTCAAATATGATCAACGAACGGTAAGCGAAGGATAAATATGACATGCGAAGGATACCGATTTTCGGTTCACTTCTTTGAGTAAATTGCGGCCGAAGGCGAGCGAAGGGTTGATATGACCCGATAAGACGAACAAACAAGGAGCAATGGTTTGATATGGCGTGCGATTGGAAACGAAGACGAAAGAATAGATCAGGCGTTCTCGTACGTGTGTGTGTGCGCTCCTCGCGGAGTATAAAAGCGACCAGGTCCGTCCAGATTTCAGTGCGGCCTGAGAAATCATCCACGCAACATTTACCTTTAAAGGACGACAAAGATAAACAGTAAAATCAGCCGGAAGATTCCAGTGTTTTTGGCACTGTAAACATTAATGTTTTTTTTTTCGCAAAAATTGTGCGAGTACGTGGAAGGTGATAGTCATCACGATGACGAATTGGGTAGATATGAAGAGAGTTATTTCTTATAGATGAACATAAGTAAGCTCATCAATTGAAAATTTATACATGAAAATACCAACATTATAATGAAATAAATCAATCAATTTCAGATTTTCGCTTCTACACAAAATATCATTTGTGTGAAATAAATATCCAATATTATCAATTATTCTTACAGCACGTTTTTGAAGAAGAAAAAGGGTATCAAGCAAAAACTGTGATGAATTGCCCCAATTGCTATCATTTTAGCAAAAAATAAATATTGAAACAGTGACAATGGAGGTGAGGTGATAACAAATCTGACGTACCCCTTAATTGACTCTACCTACCCCCTTTCCCCTATTGTATCGTACCTACCACCAACATCGCACCAGATAAATTTGTTGTCACTGTCCACTATAACAGCCAACAGGATTATACTAAAAAAAGCCCTTGTAGTTGCAGCATAGCGAGCCGGACAGAGGAGGCTTTCCGACGGCCTCATGCATGCCATCAATAGCTGCCACACAGTGGGGAAAATTCCACCGCTTGTAGAATCCACCAGCAAGTTGTTTCCATCCATCAGGGTTTGAAGGGGCTGTCATGACTTCATCTGCATACTCGTCACATATGGCCTGACACACTTCCCTGGCCACTACAGATAGGGGGTTTTCAGGCACCCTCCACCCATACTGCATGTCGGAGTACTTCGTGCCAGATACAAGATGACGGAAAATAGCTGCCAACTTGAGACCTTCTTCCAGCGGCTCCCTGTACCAGGTGTACTGCCTCCTGATTCTTCCTCTGACCCTCTCCAGGATTTCATCGTAGAGTTCAAGGGGCATGCAGAGAAATTTCTTGAAAGTCGAAGGGTCTTCTCTTCGGAGCTCAACCAACAGCTGGTCGTAGATTCCAAAAGCCCTTCTTCTGGCAGGGTTCAGCCACGTCCTTCTCCAGATACGACGTCGTCTGAAGCCTCGTCTCCATCTGAATCGGCCTCTGATGAACTGGTGTAGGTTCAGCTGCTGATGTATAATATCATTCTGAGCCATTGCCAGTAAATACTGGACTCTGAGGCGGGCTGCATCTTCCATTTTTCTGAAGAAACTTTGAAACTTTCAGGTGGAATGTTTATAATATATGAGTAGCGTGGCGAGTGGCTGGTCACAGAGAGCAGCTCAGCATTCGCCAATTTTTTCGTCAGGTCATTCGCTCGTATTCCTATCACTTCGCAATCCATAGTTTGTCATAGTATCTCTTAGACTTGCCTTCGTGTATGCATCGCCTTTCAAATTTAGTAAAAGTCAATCTTAGTTTCCCTTCGCATAGAAGATGGCAAGCGAAAATACGTTTGTCATAGTATCTTCGTTTCTATGCGCAAGTCATATTTAGTCATCGTGTTGCTACGTTTAGGGTTCTTTCGAGATCGGTCCACCTTGGCAAAAGCGCGATGAGGGACTATACGTGACAATAGCACACGAACGATAAACGAACGATTACCGCAGACTAAATAAGAGATGCAAATGACAGACGATTTTTCAATTCGTCGGGAAATTTTAAACATGTTCAAAAATCCCGTGCAAATTTGAATAATCGCAACTGTTAGTTCAGAAGGTGTACGAACCCAAACACGAAGGGTAAATATGACTTACTATCAATTACCATTGAAAACGATTTTTCCAAAAATGCCTTTCGTCAGCCATCACAAGTCATATTTCAGGCAATTCGCTCAGGTGTGAGGGGGCCTTAAAACTTTTAATAACGAACTCTCCTAAAGTAGCAAATTACTGTTCACCAACACAGGATGACGTATCGTTGATTTGAGAGCCACCATGCGCGCGTTTTAATTCAAGTAACTAAAAGCAGTAGATCTACATCTTCTGACCTTGTAAGTTTTAAGGTTCAGCGCATTTAATCGCATTTTCCGTGAATTGTTTCAAATCTAGTGACACACACTTAAAAAAAATCCCAAGGTTCATACATAGATACATGCATACATACATACAAAAATAGTAATAGAGATTTAGAGGGAGAGAGAGAGAGAGGGGGGGGGGGGCGGGAGAGAGAGAAACGGATATCAGCACAGTTATTTCCGTCAACCAGATCAACCCTGGATAACCTTTCACATCGAGATATAAATACATGGATTAAAAAAAAAGAATATATATTTTCTTTAAGGGATTTGATGGTGTTATATCCTTTCGTACTACACCAATACACCATTCACTGCTAAGCTACAGTAGGAAATAGCGATTCTCTAGGTGTAATATGTAGGGTCTACATTATTGCCATTGAAGATTATCGAGAGTTAGTGAATGGCATGGACGAATAAGTTCATCAAATATTGAACTAACTGTACCGACACTAAGCAAAACCTGATTTCAATGAAGTGCGTTAATGATTGCTAAGAGAAAAAGATAAATTCAACCTTCCAAAGCTAGAATACTCACAAACAGACTCCTTTCATTACAATATTATACTATTAGATATATTTGCAAGTTTCAAAAGCGTCTTTGTAGAAATCTGTCATTCATTTTAATTATATTTTGATGGCACAAAGCGAATGTGTGAACGCAGCATTCACAGGGCTATCAGAAATAGATGTAGGCCTCTTGTAGGGTGAACGGAACGCCTTTTAATATGAATGATCTTAGTTATTCTATATGACATCACGCGACGTCATAATTCCGTTAAAAATGAATTGACAGTGCATCTTGCCGAGCGAGAGACCCTGGCCAATAGTCTTGCACTATCTTCAAAGAGGGATAAAATCATTGACAAGTTTCCAAACAGATGTGTCAAAATACACTTCGAAAATGACTTTTCAAACTGACAATAACAAATCACGGCAAATGTGTCTTAACGGGTGATGTTTCTTCATTTGAAAATGAAATATGGCTCTATATTCCGAAAGTTCATTATTCCGATGTACACAAATTCCTTATACCTAGATGTTCGTTAATAAGAACAATGGGGCGTTATTTCGAAGGTTCATTGTTCTGAAGGTTCTTCAGAATAACGAACCTGTTGGCATTTTCGGATTAACGAACCTTCAGAATAAACCTCCTGTGGCACGAACTGTAACTATCTAAATGTTTTATGATTATTACCATTCGTTCAAACACTAGATCAAGAATATAAACATTAAAAAAAAAAAGAATTCTTCCTAAATATCTTTGATTGATAATTATTCAGCGATCTATAATAATTACTGCAAGGACATTTTACATAAACTTGTCTTTTCCGTTTTATACGTGCAAACGCTTATATGACGTAATTGAGCTAATTCTTTTTTATTGCGAAGTTGTCATCATTGATGAAATCAATTCTGCTTTTCTGGCATTTAGAGCTTACATCACTGTCCTGTGTAGCTATTCGTTACTGTTTCCATTGCGTAGTCAATAGTGTTTCCTTATGATTGTACAAGTGGAGAAATGGAATAAACTCTTCTCGAGTCTGAACTCCTTGTCTATTACACCACAGTGTTGCGTATGACATGTTTTCTTTATCTATACCATTATAATCATCAAAACGTCAGAAATCATTTGTCTTCTGACGAAATGCGGAGCGTCGCAATTCCTCTTATAATTTCCTTTTCGAGAATTTCTACCCTCTCGAGTGTACGCAGTAGGCGTCACATGTACTCTCTCATTGCCCTGTCTATACACGAGAAAAGAGAATACCTTCATAAGATTTAGGCCCAAATCAGCCATGCATGCATAATACTGCATGGGTATTATTCTCACTTCGCCGCTGTATATTCTCACGCGATATTGGCAGAGTTCTATTATATAGCTCGAATGATTACAATAACGTTTTGACATTGACAATGGTTGAATTAAAAAAAAAAAATCAAACTGTGCTCACATAACTATTTAAAGGAGGGGATCATTTTCGTTTTCTCATGACCATTGTGTGAATATGTGTGTACGTTGGAAGAGGGAAGAAGTGGACATTGGCGCAGATCGACGCTTACGCTGTCACTATCAAGATATTTATGACCAAATCGTCGTAACAGCAAATCGTTTCACCCAGATGGGTCATTCTTTCAATTTCTTTCTGTATAACTTTATTGCATACGTAATATAACAGACAATGGTAGGGATGTAAGGCCGTTGTACGTCAGATATTTCTAATTCACTTCTAGAACATCATTTGGGAAAATACCTGTCAGACCAAGACAATGGATGTTGCAATATAATGAGCTCGAAGAACTCAATGGACATTAAGCCTCAGAAAATGCTATATAAACAAGATGCAACAAATACAAAATATTCGCAAAAATTTAGCGAGATAAGGTAAACATCGACCAAGTTATAGTCATATAATTTTGAACCCTCATGTTAACCATTTCACGTCCTCTCCTGTTTTCATCTGGAAAGAATCGCTTGCGCCAAATAACGTGACGTCATGATGACGTATAACGCGTCACTAGAGATGTTAGATAAAACATGCAATGCCACTGATCTTGAAGTTTTCTCGGAAGCAATGTTTTCACATTATCTACCCTGAGAAACTCATCTTTAACTTGATATTCATTACGTCATCTCAAACAAGGGCAGACATAACCATTGCTTCATCCGAGTGCTTCATAAGGGACGTGTGCTCAACACTGAACGCATGTAATGCTGCTGCCGTTATTGATACGTCACCCAAGTTCACGTAACAACACAATTGTTTTCTTTTCAAGAGATACTTATATGGCACAAAATAATTCCACGTTTATTTACCAACACTAAATGAACATCAAATTAAATGACACGGTGTTTTCCAACCGATCAAATATCACTGGGATTTTGGAAGATTTGCCGTTCTTAAAATGACACTGCTTTCATTTCCCAAGGTTTAATTCTCCGCAACATTCATAAACTGCAAGGTTATGAGAATGTAAACATCATTAGGCCAAAGATTTAGGTAATCCAGTTCAAACTATCGAATAACTGTACTGATGGTTCCACGACAATTACCCCAGACCCTTCCCCTGACCCTAACCCTAATCGTAATCCTGAACCTAATCCTGACCCTAACACAAATTCTAGCCCTAATTGTTTCAGTTACCCTATTAATTGTTTCAGTTTCCACAGCAACTGATGGAATAAACCAATCAACTTTCGTTATTTCTGTCGTGACGTTAGAGTTTGCAATCATAATAACTGTAATAACGCAATGAATATTTAGCAAATGAAGATGATAAATGCATATATTCCCTGACTACCACGGGATGTTTCAATAAATTTGAAGTCATAATACGTTTAAAAGGAGCCCATCCCTGTCACTGTACCATCTATAAAACAAAAAGACAGCAATATGCACTCCATATTTTTAGTTTTATCAATCTTAAGATATTTCGTCAATTTCATCAACTAACTACAAATGCACAAATCATCCTATACTACATGCTTCATGAACTGTCATGGTTGACAAGATTTTCCTGCCCAGCGATAGTTGATGTTTTTGTTGTTATCATTATTTTCGTCTCTTAAATATTATCCGGGACAAACACTTCAAATGCTCTGAAGACCCTCACCTCAAGGACGACCAGCAGAATCAAGTAGCAGATTCGTTCTCCCTATCAAGTTCCAAAGGTGGTGCTTTAATTGTGACAACCAGCAAACTGTAGCAGTGAGTGTCAGAAGGTGCGCAGTCAGACAAAATAACGTCAAAATTGTGTTCATAATATTATCAGTGGACGTATACACAGGCAAGTTGCCATAGCAGAGCACGTTCTTTTGAAGCTAGTTGGGACAAGTATATACAGCGTTCTTTAGTCACAAGTCGGTACTGTATGTACACCGAACCCTTTAAAAGATGAAGTAGAAAAAAGCAGTAACATCGACCAGTGCACTACCGAACCAGCACCGCGTAATTCCTACGCCAGAATCGCTCCAGAACCAGTGGCATAAGGGCGCCGATGCACTAACTTGTGAGAATGTGCTCCGTCGAGGTCCGCGGCCTCGATGTAGACTGATGCGTTTGTAGTGATTGATTCCAACACTAACTCGGGACTGCGCAATAAGTTGGGCGCAGGTCTTCCGGACACCGCTATCGTTTCCTGAAAAAAAAAAAAAAAAAAAAAAAACAGTCTACATATTAGGAGATTAAGAAAGCGTTTTTTTTTTTTTTTTCCTTTTACGGTCATTCTTTTACCTTACAGTTCAGCAATATACTGCAACATAATACGACCCAATTAGAACTAGAGAGTACACTTTGATAACGAATTATTTAATCTTCGTTCCTTACAAGTTGCATCTGTAGTAACGTTTTATTACTAGTACATTGTGCGTGCGTGTCTGTGTGTTACATGAAAGTAGTTTTTATGCACTGAACAACTGAGTGACGTTTGGCACTGTATAGCTGAGAGTCAGACAATAAAATACCGGTAGTCCAGTTAAATTGATTTACCTCAAGAAATCCGTGCAAACTATCTTCTTACATTGATTATTAAGAAGATAACTTCGAATTCTCTATCGCGTCAAAAGGGATGTAATGAACCATCTAATAACATATCAAGTATAAACTTATTGTGCAGCCCTTATCGATCAACAGAAAAAAAGGAGCAGGGCCTATGTTTGTAAGTAAAAGAAGTCTTTGCTAAAGAAAATTATCTATTGTATCATGTAACAAAATGGCTCACGAGTGTTATGCTTTAGCCTCCCTAGTCACTGCCTTTCATTACCTTATGATTATCATTTTCGGGGAAAGATACAATTTCTTACTGCCCAACAGCGAATTTATCTATTCAATGGAATTTATGTATCTAATTATCTATGTAATGGAAATGAATACAGTGCACTTCCCTTAAAATGGCATTGTACCGGTTTTTTTATTTTTTTATATGTTGTTCTTTTAATTCTAAAAGACCCAGCGGTGCAAACAGAATCAAAATTTCAGAACGATTAAGTCCGTAATTTAATGTTAAAATTTGATTTTTTTTTTTTTAGGTGAGAATTATGCTAATGAGCTGACGAGCCCGGGTGTTATGATGTCACAGGTGCTCTCACTATTACTGACAAAGAGATTATACCTATAGAGTAAGTAGTCGCCATACGCGTGCGTACAAATAGTGCGTCCAAAATTGAAGAGGGAGCGCACACTCAGCTCCTGGCACTGGATCTAAGTCTACGTTCAAGTCATATCTTCTCATATCATATGTGGAATGATATGTTATTCTTCATTACACATTTTCATTTTCAGAATCACAATGTGGTTAATTGTTTAAATATTAGTTTCTACGATGATATCATAATCATATGAACCATTTGGTAGAGTCCAGACCTTTTTGTTATTCGCAAAATAAACAGTGGGAACTTGGGTGTAGACTAGACAGTACTTGAGCGTTATGACGTTTGTTTTGCGTACATTCCCACTCACGCCATAAACTCAAACAACATCAGCACCATTATGACGCTTCAACATGACCATTGTGACGTCACAATAAAACAACGCAAGGTCACTGCGCCGAATATTCAAGTCGAGCGCGCATTACACAGTGCGCTGCCACCTACTGATTAATATCTGTACAGGATCCATGCAATGGCGGCTCCCACAACGCAAAATGGCAGCTCCCTCGCGCGGCTGCCTCCCCACTGGACTACGCCCTCTTGTGGTATAATCTCTTTGATTACTGATTACAAGCGCTCGCATACGTGTGCGTTAATTCGTATCGAGTACCTAGTGTCAGACGACGCTTACGCCTAAGTAGCTAGCAGGCGGCGCTTGTGTACTGTTCTATCCATGTAGATATCTCAAATTTCACTAAACCAAATCGCACCAAAATTACAGGATATACTTCAAAGCATATTTCAAAGTATTCTCTCATATTTGAACGAAATCGAGAAGTATCAATATTGACGTCGACTTTCAAGTTGTCACTCAAAAAAACAACAACAAAAACTCACTCTTCGCGAGAGATCTTGGGGAACGCAAGATGCACAATCTAGAACTGAAGTTAGCCGACTAGTACTGTGCGAACGGGGAATTTACGCGAGAACTAAACTCAAAAGTGTAATGATTTTTGCGACTTGTGTGATATAGGAACTACATTTTTCATTCAACTTACCACAAATAACTTGTAAATTTATTTGAAAGATTTGTCTCATGATATTAAATGGCTAACTTCAGTCTGTGCGTGCGCAGCATGGTAGGTAGTGGCCGCAATCAACACTCATGTTACTAGTCGTAGGCCTAGAGCAGATTATTTTTAGCGACGCCGACAGGGAAGTCGACATCTACACTTACGCTTCCCGACATGTGATTTGTTTCCAATTAACGTGAGCTGTTGGATATGAATCATAAAGTATTTCCTGTGAGTTTGGTGCCATTTGGCAAGGTGAATTTTGAGATATCTACATGGATACGGATATCTATATGGATACTCGGCTTCGCCTCGTGCATGTCGCACCATACTCTCGAGCGCGCCGCACCTCTGTGCATCATTTGTAACTATTGACCGATTCTGTGACGCGCTATGTGTATTTTTGGCATGGGCAGCGCCATTACTGCGGTGTATCATCCGACCCCCCCCCCCTCCTCTCTCCCCACCCCTCTTACGCGCGCAGAATGAAAAACTGATGCATGGTTGTTTTAGCCAATGGGCATCTCGTACTGAGTGCGCGAATGCTTGCTTAGTGCGCGAACCTTTGTTACAAGTGCGCGATAAACATGTTGCCCGTGGGGTGGGGGAGAGCAGGGGGGGGGGGGGGGGGTCGGCCGCAATTTGAGCTCATGGCTGCTTTTTTTTAGACGGCACAGATTGGGGAAACTAAAAATCTATCGGGGACCCTATCCCTAAACCTAACCCTAATCCTAACCATCAAACCCTAACCCTAACCCCAACCCTAACCATAACCATAACCATAACCAAAAACCCTAACCCAACGTTTTTCCCATAGGTTTAACACGCGCCATGCCCCAATCTGTGCCGTCTTAAAAAAAAAAACGCCGCCCGGCGCCCAGTGCCATAAAATGTCTGCTGCCCTCAACGAACCCGAATCGGTCAATAGGCGGCGGGGGCGGACATCCGGGCATTTTCAACATGGAGCCCTAGTAACCGACCCGGCCGATGAAAACAAATGCGTAGCGACCGTACCTTAGTGCAGCGCTCAGCAATGCATCGCATGCATACACGCACGGTACATGCATAATGCACTGCACTGAATGAACGCTATACGCTAGTGTGCTATTATCGGTTATTTTTGCACAGCTTTCTGACATATTTACTGCAGATTCGTACATCATTTCATCGTTTGTTTCACATCCTCACAATGCCTCGAAGTTGTGTTGTGTTGGCTGCCATAATCATAGTCTAATGTTGGACAAAAAACGATCTTTCTTTGAACTTCCAAAACGTGATCGCAGTCCAGAAAGAAGGAACCGGCGGTTAGCTGCTATCAGCCGGGAGAATGAAGACGGATCCCACTGGCGTCCAGTGAAGTCAAGGACGATATGCTCTGAATTCAAATTAGGCCTACTGGAAGTATTTAAATGATAACCGACTACTAACCAGGTGTACTCGTTAGGTACATGTACACATCGGCGAACTGAATGTCTGGCCACGACGTAGCTAGGGTCACCGATCCACGAGTCTGCGGGTACACGGTAGCCCGACTAGACGCTGTTAATACGCTACGCGAATACGTATGTACAGCGGCGACTGGGCTGTGTATAGTTAGGTACACGGTAAGGACAAACTGCAAGGCCGATGGAGGACAGTTTAGTCTCGTATCTCTCCTTTGCTTCCCGTGAAAGTTTATCACAGTAATCGAAAGACATCTTATAATCTATGAAAGCATATTTTAACTGAAACAATGAACTAGATTCAGCGGTAAATAAAAGTGAAATGAACAGCATTAAACGCGACAGAGTAACACAGCGTGAACTGACAGCTCCACTGTAGATCCACGTAAACTCCGTTTATGTGTGCTAATGAACGGTCCCATATTATACAAATGATGCACAGGATAGAGTGTGTTAGTGAAGGTGCGGCGCGCTCGAGAGTATTGACAATGGTGCGACATGCACGAGGCGCAGCCGAGTGCATGTTTGCAACCGTTGTCAATACTCGAGAGTGCGCCGCACCTTCACTAACGCCACGAAATAATCCTGTGCATCATTTGTTTTATAAAATGGGTCGAAAACTAACAGCATTATTCACGTACCTTTGTGGGTCAATACCAGTCAGCTACATGTAGCACTCGCTCAAAAGTCAAGATGTCCGAAGATGTTCGTCCCAAACATTTACGCACGTCGCACTCGGAAATACCGCACGTAAGTACTGTACGTACGTATAAGAGTATACGTACGCCACGTGTTATGCACAAGAAAGGCCACCGGCTGTTGTGGCAGTCCGCGGCCCGAACTAGAAGTACTGTTGTTTACAGGATTGACAGCGCGTATAGTAGCGCGTGACGCACTTGTAACAACTGATTGAGTGCGCACTGCTAGTGTAAACATTGTGACGTACGTCAGGCCAGGGAGGTGGAAGAGAGACTCTTCTTAGTGCATTTACTAAGAAATTAATGCACGCACACGTGACTCATTTCAGCGCTTCCAATTGGCTACATTCTTGAACCCATTTTATAAATTGCAATATTCGCGTATTGTATGACGGCATTGCATGCTCTGTTGCACGCTCGTTTGACGGCTATTGTTTTCATCGCACTATCACCCCAAGGGCAGCGATTATGCGGAAGTGACGTCACTCCGCCCCCGCCTATAACGTTACGTTGTCAGGTCACTCTTCCGAGATATGGGTCCTAGTAGGCCTACTGAAACAAACTGTTAGATCTAACATTAGTCCTTGGTGTAAGTAACAGCACTATGAGATTTATCTCGACTACAAAATATCGGAAATCCATAAAACAGATACCTTACCTGAATAATTCAGCACAGGAACAACAGTGCCTGCAGGACAAGGGTCCAGATCTAACGTAGATCTGGAGTCTGGGGCCCGTTGCATAAAACTTACCATTGAATTTCAATGGTAACTACCGTCAAAATTAGGCATCACAGCCAATCAGCATCAAGGATTATAAAATTTACCGCTGATTTGAAGACTTACCGCTAGAAAGGAGCGGTAAGTCCAGCGGTAAGGGTTTTATGCAACAGGGCCCTGGACTTTCGTCTGGACTTTCTTCAAGTTCTGGCAGCAGGGGTATATAACGTTACGCTTTGCCTTATTACTAGCGCTGTGCACAATAGGGCCTACAGCTGCAATGTCGACGGTGAGTGAGTGTAGGGCCTACTCATCAAAACTTGGACTGCCACGTAGAACCTATGTACTCCTTGACGGCTCAGTAGTCCTAGTCCTAGTTCTAGTATTTCAGAGTCTATGTGTATATGGGTACGCGCGTGTCGTTGAAGAGAGTCTATCTACATTTGGATTTATGTTCACGTACTCAGCCCTCATCATCTACGTTAGATAGTTTGAACTGGCGAACCATCGCTCGATCATCAATGCGTAACGTTACTTACACACAGTCTATGGGCAGCACGTTCGGATAACGATGCCAATTTCATTTTGAATATCTGGAATTTCCCCACAAGTTTTATCTAAATAAAAAGCTGTTGATGAGATTGCTTTTAAAGATTAATAGATATTGTTTGACATGTTTATTATAGCTCCATATTGCAATTATAATAAAATAACAGCTTTTGCAGTAATTCGTGTGAGATTTCATCAGTAAATTGGCATTATGTAGTTCGTCTTGCCCAAAGGGGTTCTACCATAGAGCTCTATCATACAGCTCTATGGGTTCTACATAGAACCTCTTTGGTCTTGCCTAAGTCGGAGTTGTTCACACACACCAAGAGCACCCATGACGTAGGCCAAATTGTATGGATCGGTCCATGGCTTGCTCGTTTTCATGTTTTTCAAAAATTCATTACAGGTTTATCCTGGGTTATAGAATCATCTCTTTCCAGAAGTAGGCATCAGAAAATGTAGATTAGAATTATCAGACAATTAGAAAATGTCAGTACACGAAGTCATTCGGACTGGCGGTTTCTTCGTTATATCGAAATTTGGTTATACCCAAATGATACAGTGATAGAAAGATGTAGAGAATCGATGATCATTTCATGGAGCTACTAATTAGTAGCCCCATGATCATTTTGAGACCTGAATTTTTACTTCATTGTAACGAGAAATTCGTTATAACCGTGTTCATAGAACTGTACATGACAGTCGCGATAAAATCGATGTTAATTTTTAATTTTCTTGAGCCGGTTCGAACATAATACATAGGTACCTATAGGATTAGACTGCAGCAATGGCAATGATTGTAAGAATTATGATGACGTTGACGATAATGACCTTGATGATAAAAGTAGTGTAGTAGTAGTAGCAGTAGTATAATCGGCCTATTAGGAGTAGAAGTAGTACTGTAGTAATAGTAGTGGTAGTAGTAGTAGTAGTAAGTAGTGGGCCTATCAGCAGTAGGCATAGCAATGCATGGTGTGGAAATCTAACCATGTGGCACTTTCGGATGATACGGAAATCTAAGAACTAATAGTATTGAAAAACAAGGTACACAAAGTACACGATTGGTGTAATCTACGTTTCGATATTTCCCTTGTTCATGATACATCTCTTACTCTTTTACTAGGGAAGTCGCACGTAGCTTCTATAGTTTACAACAACTTGGTTATTATTTGAAGCTGTATTCTACCAAGGAGGTTTTATACATTGAGTTCTAACTGGCCGTAATTGTTCAAACAGTTGTCAGATTTCTATTGATGAACAAAAGAATTCCACAGGTGCACTTGTGCCTTTGATGATCGATGTACCAAGCCGCCGTCTTGCTGAGCAATCTGAAGATTTATTTTGAACTTTATCATAATATTGGCCATATTTTGCTTATTTAAGTTTATTAAATGAAACGAAATTTCACTTGATAATAAAGCACGTAAAACAAAAGTAAATTCCGTTAAGAAATTTGTGCAAAAGTGTAAATCAGAGCTGTATTATGTGAAAATGTTTAAAACTGTACCATCCTGGAAAGCTGGTTTTATCACTTTTCGACTTAATTTCCCCAAAAGAAACTAACATGTAATAATATTCAAGTGTAATTCTTTATTGATAGATAATATTATTATATCAGATTAGTGCCCGCGTATGCCCAGTCGAGTAATTTTCATTTTCATTTCAGCATTTTTCCTCAATTTCTGTTCGCGCATCCTCGTGTCTGTACCACCTACCTTTTATAAGAAGGGATAGCGAAAAGTAATTACCATCACAAGGACATATCTTCCTTTGAAAGTGGCTGGTGATTATGCAATGAGACACGAGTCAGTTGTCTTCGTATCGGCGCGGCAGATCCTGTTTGGCACATGCTTCAAATATTTTTGAGCGGCGGCTTCGAACATAGATCAGAGGGAATAACTTTATTGTTACTCCATCTCTTCAACCTCCTTGATTCTACTAAGGCCCCGTCACACTACAGCGAACATGGCGAATGCCCAACGAATGCCCAACGTACGTCCAATAAATTTGAAAATCTGAAGATATGTTAACATCCATTGGTAATACTAGAATAGTTCGTAACATGCTTGGCGTTCTTTGTATTCATTAGCTATTCGTCGGGATTCGCATTATACGCTGGAGCCGATTTTGGTTTTAAACATGTCCAAAATCTCCAGCGTATCTCTGCGAATCCCTATGAATAGCTAATGAATTCAAAGAACGTCAGACATCCAAACTGTCTTCACATTTTCGAATTCATTGAGCTTTCGCTTGGCATTCGTTGGGCATTCGCTGTAGTGTGACGGGGCCTTAAAGAAGAGTGGTTTTGGTAAACTGACGACGTGTTATGTGCACAGCTTTTTGTAGTCTATAGCGCAAGCTAGTTGAAAGCAGGTTGAATTATATACCATCTGTGATAATGTGTAATGTAGAGAAGATATTCTTCTTCCCCCCCCCCCCCCCTGTTTAATAAGACCGTTGCATGTGTAAGAGGATAAAAGATTATACATGGTGGTTAATGGCGTAATGATTACTTTCAAGCAGAGTGCTGAAGTGCTTTTATGTTGATATTTGATATACGGAAGGAAGCATTATTAAGCAAGATAAATGCTCCACCGAAGTCAGAATGGTTGTGTACATACGTTATAGACATGAAAAAAATGTTTAACTCTTTTCTGTAGGCACCGAAGTGATAGCTGCGGTGTTAAATCCTTGTGGATAGGTGTTAACTGATATGGAATGGTATAGTACAGAGAGTAAGATTTTATGTTGTGGTAATTTCGTTACTGTACTCTGTAGATGGGTCAGCTGCGGGTGTACGTAGACAACCCGTGCACGCAGTGGCGTATCTAGGGAAAACGGCGCCCGGGGCAAGCACGAAAATTGCGCCCCTAATTTCTGAAAAAGTGTTCTCCCCCAACCCCATCCCGGTAGAGACTTAAAAAAAGTCCACATGATATGCTTTTCCAAGCACTTAAAAGGGGTCTTTTGAGGGTGATTTAAATGTAATAAATTTAGATAAATTTTGGCGAGTGAGCGCAGCGAGCGAGCCGAAAATTTTTGTATATTTCCGCGTTGTCATCACGTTTTGTTCTTATTTTTTCATATAAATTTTGGCGAGCGAGCGCAGCAAGCGAGCCGAAAATTTGTGTATTTCAGCTTACAAAGCATGGAATTCTTGTCATTTTTTGCTTATTAAATCTTAAAATTGTAATTAAGATATGCATGAATGCCTGTTTGGCAATTTTGGCTTTTGGCTCTTTTTTGTTGATAAATTTTGGCGAGCGAGCGCAGCGAGTGAGGCGAAAATTTCTGTATTTCAGCTTATAAAACGTGGAATTCTTGTCATTTTTTGCTTATTAAATCTTACAATTCTAATCAAGATATAGTGACGGCCTTATAGATAACGATTTATACCAACAAACTGAGGACTTGAAAAAAATACTCTAAATTAGTACGAGCGAGTGAGCCGAAATTTGTATATTTCCGCGTCATCATTACGTTTTGTTCTTGTCTTGTTTGATTTGGTTTTTGCGCCCCCCCCCCCCGTATGTTTGACACCTTTGGCGCCCTCGTTTGATCCAATGGGCGATCGCTTCAGAACGAAAGAAATAAAATTGCAGCCGCTGCTCCGTGTAACATTCTGCTTTCTAACGATGGCATGTGTGAACACAATAGATCTATACATTGTCATTTTGTCCGCGTCATCATCACGTTTTGTTCTTATCTTCTTTTTTATATATATAAATTTTGGCGAGCGAGCGCAGCTTACAAAACGTAGAATTCTTGTGCGAACCACAATAAACATTGTCATTTTTGTTTTTATCTTGTTTGATTTGGTTTTCTTCCTCCCCCCCCCCCCCCCCCCCCCCTCCCGGTCTGGGCGAGTTTCTTCTTCTTCTTCTTCTTCTTTTTCTTTCTTTCTTTCTTTTTCTTTTTTTTTTTTCTTTTACCTTTCCCCCCCCCTTTTTTTCGTTTTCGGCGCCCCCAAGGAGTGGCGCCAGGGGCACGTGCCCCCTTTGCTCCCCCCCCCCTAGATACGCCACTGCGTGCACGCCGTGTAAACATAACCCCAGTACAGCTCGTGACACTGGGCCGGATGCATAAACGCTAGCAATTGCTTGTGCTAGCCTTTTACTCGAATCCGTATGCATAAAAACAAGCAATTGCTTGCGAGCAGAAGCTCTTGCTAGCAAGTACAAGCAATTGCTTGCTGTCCGCAAGCAATTGCTTAGAGACCAAGCATTTGCTTAAAAACGTATGCATAAAACATACCTTTTGCTAGTTCTTGCTAGCAATTGCTTACGATTTTCCAAGCTCTGTAAAATGAGCTTGAGCTTTTGCTTATCTGGGACGTTCCCTTTTAAGTATCATTTTCATATTCATGGAAGAAAGACAACAATTGTGAAGGAGTGGTATAAATCTACAAGAAATTACTCTTAAGTAGAGTAAGAAATTTTTCATTTCAACAACGGGAATGTCCAGTGGTTAGCACGCAAAATTTGATGAAAAACAGGTAGGATGTCTCACTTCGGTGGAGAGCAAGGAGACGTCTCTCCACGTGCGATCTGGCAGATGCGGGCTATTGTAAGCAGTGGTGGGAATCAGCCAGTAATACGAGTGTGTGTATAGTTGTGTGTGTGTGTGCCCTTTCAAATGCATGCTGCCACACTCGCCTTTGTTCTTGTGTTCGCACAGGCGTGACGCTATTGTTCGAACCCTAAGCAATTGCTTGCTGAATGCAAGCAAAAGGTATGTGCACAAGCAAAAGATTATGCATATGTATTTAAGCAATTGCTTGAGCTACACCTTTTACTAGACGAGCTTGTGCTTTTGCTTGAAGCAATTGCTTACAAGCAATTGCTTGTTTTATGCATTCGGCCCAATGTAATCTCGGGCACTTCGGGACAAGGGGCCGAATGCATAAAACAAGAAATTGCTTGTAAGCAATTGCTTCAAGCAAAAGCACAAGCTCGTCTAGCAAAAGGTCTAGATCAAGCAATTGCTTAAATCCATATGCATAATCTTTTGCTTATGCCAATACCTTTTGCTTGGGCCGAATGCATAAAACAAGCAATTGTTTGTAAGCAATTGCTTCAAGCAAAAGCAGAAGCTCGTCTAGCAAAAGGTCTAGCTCAAGCAATTGCTCAAATCCATATGCATAATCTTTTGCTTATGCCAATACCTTTTGCTGTGCTTGCGTTTTCAACAAAAGGGATGTCACGCCTGTGCGAACACAAGAACAAAGGCGAGTGTGGCAGCATGTATTTGAAAGGGCATGTGTGTGTGGAAACATTTCCTGACATAGCAGAAGAGCTATGAAATGCACACACAGGCACATACACACACATCTATACACACACACGTATTACTGGCTGATTCCCATCACTGCAGCTTACAGCAGCCCGGATCTGCCAGACCGCACGTGGAGAGAGGTCTCCTCGCTCTCCACCGAAGTCAGACATCCTAATGGGCCGGATGCATAAACGCTAGCAATTATTGCTTGTGCTAGCCTTTTACTCGAATCCGTATGCATAAAAGCAAGCAATTGCTTGCGAGCAGAAGCTCTTGCTAGCAAGTACAAGGAATTGCTTGCTGTCCGCAAGCAATTGCTTAGAGACCAAGCATTTGCTTAAAAACGTATGCATAAAACATACATTTTGCTAGTTCTTGCTAGCAATTGCTTACGATTTTCCAAGCTCTGTAAAATGAGCTTGAGCTTTTGCTTTTCTGGGACGTTCCCTTTTAAGTATAATTTTCATATTCATGGAAGAAAGACAACAATTGTGAAGGAGTGGTATAAATCTACAAGAAATTACTCTTAAGTAGAGTAAGAAATTTTTCATTTCAACAACGGGAATGTCCAGTGGTTAGCACGCAAAATTTGATGAAAAACAGGTAGGATGTCTCACTTCGGTGGAGAGCAAGGAGACGTCTCTCCACGTGCGATCTGGCAGATGCGGGCTATTGTAAGCAGTGATGGGAATCAGCCAGTAATACGAGTGTGTGTATAGTTGTGTGTGTGTGCGTCTGTGTGTGCATTTGATATGAGTGTCATTTCATAGCTCTTCTGCTATGTCAGGAAATGTTTCTGCACACACATGCCCTTTCATTCAAATGCATGCTGCCACACTCGCCTTTGTTCTTGTGTTCGCACAGGCGTGACGTCCCTTTTGTTGAAAACGCAAGCAATTGCTTGTGCGGGACAAGCCAAAGGTATAAGCGTGTGTGTGTGTGTGTGTGTGTGTGTATTTCATATGAGCGTTGTAATGAGCACTATACTGCTATGTCAGCTTCCAGCTCACACATGCCCCTATGAAATACCTAATACGAAACACGCCTTTGTTCTCAGACGTACAGTGTTCGCACAAGCGTGACACTATTGTTCGAACCCTAAGCAATTGCTTGCTGAATGCAAGCAAAAGGTATGTGCACAAGCAAAAGATTATGCATATGTATTTAAGCAATTGCTTGAGCTATACCTTTTACTAGACGAGCTTGTGCTTTTGCTTGAAGCAATTGCTTACAAGCAATTGCTTGTTTTATGCATTCGGCCCAATATCTGTTTTTCATCACATTTTGCGTGCTAACCACCGGACATTCTCGTTGTTGAAATGAAAAAGTTTCTTACACTACTTATGAGTAATTTCTTGTAGATTTATACATGTACCACTCCTTCACAAATGTGGTCTTTCTTTCATAAATATGACAATGATACTTAAAAGGGAACGTTCCGGTTCAAGCAAAAGCTCAAGCTCATTTTACAGAGCTTGGAAATAGAGTCGTAAGCAATTTCTAGCAAGAACTAGCAAATGGTATGTTTTATGCATACGTTTTTAAGCGAATGCTTGGTCTCTAAGCAATTGCTTGCGGGCAGCAAGCAATAGCTTGTGCTTGCTAGCAAAAGCTTCTGCTTGCAAGCAATTGCTTGTTTTAATGCATACGGATTCGAGTAAAATGCCAGCACAATTAATTGCTAGCGTTTATGCATTTGGCCCATTTACTTGGAGCAGGGAGGTTGAAGAGATGGAGTGACAACAGAGTTATTCCCTTTGATCTATGTTCAAAGCCGCCGCTCAAAAATATTTGAAGCATGTGCCAAACAGGATCTGCCGCGCCGATACGAAGACAATTGACTCGTGTCTCATTGCATAATCACCAAAATCATCAAAAATCATCAAAAAATTGAGGAAAAATGCTGAAATGAAGATGAAAATTACTCGACTGAGCATACGCGGGCACTAATCTGATATAATCTAGCAATAAAGAATTATACTTGAAGAATATTACATATTAGTTTCATTTGGGGAAATTAAGTGGAAAGTGATAAAACCAGCTTTCCAGGATGATACAGTTTTAAACATTTTCACATAAAACAGCTCTGATTTACACTTTTGCGCAAATTTCTAAACGGAATTGACTTTTGTTTTACATGCTTTATTATCAAGTGAAATTTCATTTCATTTAATAAATAAACAAGCAAAATATGGCCAACATTATAATTACGTTCAAAATGAATCTTCAGATTGCTCATCAAGACGGCGGCTTTGAACATCGATCATCAAAGGCACAAGTGCACCTGTGAAATTCGTTTGTACATCAATAGAAATCTGACAACTGTTTGAATAATTACAGCCAGTTGGAACTCCATGTATAAAACCTCCTTGCTTGGAGTTGCTATTTTGGTTGCCTCTGGTCTTATCGTCCTGCTTCCATAGTCTCTCTGCACCCATTTTCATAATTTGAATTCGTTCCGAAGGTGAAGTTATAACCAATGCTTGGAAACTTGTGCTACCTTTTCTTCTTCTTTTGTACTTCTTTTCTTTCTTCTTTTATTTTTTTTTTTTGGCCATTGGCCTTTGATATTCTAGCTACACATATCCCTTTCATTTGCGGTCCCATCTCCATTGCGAGACGTATATACATTGTCATTCACTTGTTCTCTGGAACCTGTAGTTAGCAAAAGCTCTGCTATTGCGGTTCCTTCATATTTTGCATCTTGTTAAAAATCAGTCTTTCATATAGAACTTGCATGCAGACAACTTCTAGTCATCACGTTATAATGGTTATAACCTAATATGTACTTTGTCTTTTTGTGTGTGTGTGTGATTTTTTTTTTTTTATTGATGTTGATAAAAGTATATATCTCAATGTCAAAATGTGAAAATGAATGTGCTGGAAGTGTCCACTGAGTCTAGAGTTTAAAACCGGCCGGTGCAGTTTCAGTTATCAAATCAAATCAAAATCTGCATGTTCTATGTGAAATAATATGTTTTTTTTTTATAACAGTTTACCAAAATGTGATATGCAAATAAATTTAACAATCAAAGAAATCACTACATGAAAATGAAATGCCCCGAACCCGCGAACATTTTCCAAATGCTCACAGAACTGCAAAATTTATAATTCGTTACTGGGACCTTGTTTGTTTTTCGTTTTTCAAA
This sequence comes from Diadema setosum, assembly GCA_033980235.1. Lineage (NCBI taxonomy): Eukaryota > Metazoa > Echinodermata > Echinoidea > Diadematoida > Diadematidae > Diadema > Diadema setosum. Next base: position 7,043,999 of record CM067064.1, read on the forward strand.
CATTTTTTTCCTTCCACGTCCACTAGATTATCCAAAGTACAGGCCGATAGTCCTTTCTGGTATGGATGGGTATGGTGGATCTATTCAGAATATAGTCACACATTTTCCAGAAAAATAAAATAGATGGGATTCACAAAGGAAATCTGAGATTAAGCAAATTTGTACTGCTTAAATGCTTTTGACATATTGCGTACACCAACAGGCAGCCAATATGGTATGGTAGATACGCCTATTTCGTCATTGTTTTAGTTTCTGGACTTTCTAACCCATAAATCTGATTAAAGATTGTCCTTGTGACTTCGTGCCTATTGTGTACAGGGGCCGCGGAACAGTTTGTAAATTTTGTTTTTTGTTTTGTTTTGTTTTTGTTTTGTTTTGTTTTGTTTTTTTTGTTTGTTTGTTTGTTTGTTTGTTTTTTTTTTTGGGGGGGGGGGGAGCTGGGGGCAAGGTCCATGATAACCCCCTCCCCCCCCCCCCCCCCTTTAGACGGGAAGGATCTGGAACCTTCTCAAGTGTGAATGTAGATATTCTTTTATATTTTATATTTACAGACCCAAAAAGGGCACCACCCTCCCTGCAATATACATACGTAAACATGTGAACATGCTAAATCCACTTTTATGGTGGTGATACATTACCAAGAGTGATAAGTCGGAGTATAGGACTGGCCTAGTTACGCACAGCGCATGCTAGAGATTTTGTTTTGTTTTGTTTTGTTTTTTTTTACAATGTAAATTAAAGGGTGTGTACAGTTCTGGTCGAGGTGAGGATTTAGCTTTTAACGTTTTGCGAGATATTCAGAAACCACTCAATGAGATGTCAAAGAGCATGTAGTTCTAAGGGGTATCCGAAGTTTATTCGATGAAAATCGGTTTTGAAATGGCTGAGATATCCAAAAACAAGGTGAAACAAAGAGATCCTAATAAAGTTGTGGCATGTCGCCTTTTATTATTAGCACTTTTTTTGATATCTCAGCCATTTGAAAACCAATTTTCATCAAATAAACGTTGAATCCTTCTTAGAATTACATGCTCTTTCATATTTCATAAGAGGCTTTTCATTATCTCACTTAGGAATGTTCAAAACATGAATCTCCACCTCAACCAGTACTGTACAGTCCCTTTAAGACCTGATCACAGTAGATTCGACTTTGACTCTGAGTAGAATTCTACTTATTGACCCGAATGGCCTTCAATAAGCCTCGTTTCTTCCTTCGAATCCGGCGCCCAACCTTAACCGAGGTGAGATAAGACTCACTCTCCCTCCGAGTGGTTCAGACCGTGGAATGGCGCACGTTTATAAAACTCTTCGTGGGTGATCCCAAGGGGCAGATACTTTTCTAGAAGCTTAGAAACCTCTCTTGAAATAATCTGACAGTACTTTTAAACAGCTGCAGCGATCTGCCAAAACTGCGCTTGGATTTCATCCTCCTTTTTATCTCGGTGTTTCAAGAAGTTTTGACACAATGTGACTGAGCCAAAATCGGGGGGGGGGGATGTTTTTTCTCTTTTTCTTTTTTTTTTTTACATTTCGACTCAAAGTTACTTGATTGCTTTCACTTCTTCATTCATTTTTTCGTCATCATCTTACATCTTGCTTCACTTGTAATCAAACTGACTGTGTTGTACCGCTGTAACAGGTAATGTGTAGAGTGAGGAACAATTACCGCGAAAAATCCATCCAGTATAACTAAACGTGACCCCAGTTCTGTATATTATACGCACGATTAGTGCATGTATGTAATATACTATGCGCGCATCTATGTACCTTATATTATTATCATGCGATCAGTATCATATCAGTAGCTATATATAATTTGATCAGTCTTTCTGTGAGGTGACATTTTAATTGGCAACAAATTTTGGGAGATTAAAGTTAATGGGTCTGTCTTAAATTGCCATATATAATATGATTATAACACACACTACTTGCACTGATTTTGTGCAAATCTCGTAACATTGAATCCTTCTCCAAATCAGAATACCAAGAATAATTCAGGGGCCAGTTTCATAAAGATTTATCTTCAAGGTTTGATGCAATTAAAAAAAAATGCTCGATCTGCTAAAAACTTGTACTTCAAATCAAGCGTAAGTACATTGTATCTTTATGAAAAAAAAACCTTACAATTAATCATAACCTTTTATGAAACAGGCCTCAGACCTCTGATTAATGAGTAGAAGCATGATATATATATATATATATATATATATATATATTCTCTCTCTCTCTCTCTCTCTACATATATATATATATATATATATATATATATATATATATATATATAAACACGTATATGTTTATCTGATAAATAAATATATATATATATATATATATATATAATCCGGGAATTCAAGGGTTAATGTGAACTTCTAGTTCAAGGGCGCACTTAACTGCTGTCGATGATAATTGCTGTAACAGGAATTTTGGTATTTTCCTATGTGAACCACTTTGATTTTTATACCTTTTATGTGCTATATCGCTTGTATTTCCTTAAAACTTACCACAAAGGCGGAAAAGGGCGAATTATGGTGTAACCTCATCATCGCGGTTCGGAAGTCGGTAAATTCTGAATTCGAGCAGTTTCAAAACTTACTTTCACTTCGATGGTTCAGTTGTTACGTTGTATACGCTCTTTCGTTTTTGTATTTCGCAAAAAAAAAAAAAAAAATCCGAGGTATTCACTGAGTCAACGGAGCAGATTACTTCACAGAAAAATAAAAATCCTATGTGCGTTTTGAATGCACCTTTATCAATAAATTACATGGCTGACATTGATATTCTTTTTAAAAGAATTCATTAAAGGTATAAAAAAAAATGTCTGTTTTATTTCAATCAATATTAAATTGTTACGCTCTCCCTTCAAATGTAATGTAATTAAAGTGAAATGTGTTAGAACACTTGTGTGTCTAAATCCTTAAAAATAATGACTGGCTTTAGAACGGCAATATCTACATAGAAAAGCGGATGACAAAGACTGAAAATATAACTACATAATGTAATTTAATATTAATTAGGACTATGAACAAGGCATGAAATAAAGTTATGTTTCAGTATAGAAACGTGTACCAATCATATCAAACTAAAATATTCATCGAAACCTGTTTCCGTGAAAAGATGAAGTTTGTTAAAAGAAAAAAAAAATCTTGCACTGAAATGCTTTATTCTATCATCTTTCAGCACTTGAATTGAAAGTAGGCAAAATGTTTTAGTATAGTTATGAAGTCATATTATGATATCTCTTTTAGAATTTGTTTATGCAGACTCTGAGCCAATTTATTTTGAATTGTAGCAGTCAACATAAATGTGCCTATTGGAATACGCATGTGAAAACACTTCAAATACGATTTTTCAATATTATGTTAATACGACTTTCCATATGTCTTTTTCTACATATACGACAGCAGCTATTACGAACAGTTTTAATCAAATAAACTGTAGTCTACCACTTCCATTTTGCATTTTCTTTACATTTTTACTTCACTTTATTTATTTATTTATTCATTTTTTGATTTATGGCTCGGTCACAAATACCATTAAGAACTGCTACGAACGCCGTACGAACGATTTTTGACAATTTCGTAACATCTTCTTAAGAAGGCCGTACGAAACCAGCGTTTTTAGACCGTTCGTAGACCGTTCGTAAGTTCATAGCCTGGTCGATGGTCTTGTCCAAGATTTTTCTTAACTTCGTACGAAACCCTCTCTTCGTAAGGCGGCCGTACGAACTCCAGAATTCGTAGGAACAGTGTCATTCGTACGAACGCATTGTTGGTACGAACCTTTGTAACCGTAGCTTTTATAGTTGCATCACTCAGCAGCGCTTGAATTGAAAGAAAACTCAGGAAAAAAAAAAACGTTCCCATAGTTATAAAGTCATACTTTGACATCTCTTCTGGAATTTGCTTATGCAGACTCTGAGTTACTTTATTTTGAATTGTAAAACTCAACATAAATTTGCCTATTCGAATACTCATGTGAAAACGCTTAAAATACGATTTTTCAATATAGTATGTTGATACGACTTTCCATATGTCGTTTTCTACATATACGACAGCTATTACGAACAGTTTGAATCAAATAAAAGGTAGTCTACCACTTCCATTTTGTATCAACTTCACACTTTTACTTTACTATATTTCCACCATGTAGTAAATCTCTTCAAACGTCTGTTAAGGTCTGAACTGCATTTCATTTACAACCCTTCTTGAGTCCATGCTTACAATGCAATTGTAACTATTGGTATAGATTTATTTTTTGCATCACTCAGCAGCGCTTGGTTGCTGCATTAAAACTCCATGTCCATGTAAACACACATAGATGGAGCTATGCTACAGTTATACTCTTCAAAACTTACCAGGTTTTGCCATAAGCGGTTTCTGACATGCTACCACTGATCTCTAACATAAAGATACGTGCATGCTGCCTACAAGTTTTATTGTTATGACAAGTATGATGAGCCCATCATAATATCATACAGGTCATCAAATTCTTCCTATGAAAAACGTGCGACGCTGCGCAGGTTTTCGACGCTAATTCATACTGTATGATCTATAGCTATACTAGATGAGACATAGCATAGGAGAAAAATGCATTCATTCTTCTAAGACAGTTCGATGATAATATGATTGAACCATAGGTTTCGATCCCATCACATTTTCAATCATTTACACAGGTATAATCTCACGACTGTCTATATTTTATGGTATGAATCTACGGCAAAGTAAGTGTAGACTTATTTTTCGGTAGTCCCTCGGATACGATACAGATCGAGAGACTCACAACCCACGCACCGAAATGATCCCACTTCATTCATTCATCGCAAAGAGCAATCCTGTCCTTTTATTACCAACGATTTTAAAGTTACCTTTAGAACATAGGTAACATATTTATTCTCCGTAATAACTCCACACCTTTGGATTTTGGGACCTATAGTTTTACAAGCTCTATATCATAGGCCTCGTCGTATTTCTGTTACTTCCTTTCGACATCTTCATAATTATCATGATATGACAATTAACATTACCTTTGTGTTCAGTCACTGTCAGTATGTTCTGGTGTTTGGGTTTTTTGCGATTTTTGCAAGACATTGTTATATACATTGAATTTGTATTCTCTCTTGTATTACTGTCAATAACTTTCTTATTTCTTTGAGAAAATGGAAATTTAAGAATAAATTGAACTTAACTGAACTGAACAGGAGATTGAAAGAACCTTTATAAATACCTATCTAGATATCAAAGGAATGTCGCAAATACTTGTTTGTTATGACATTCGTCATCTTTTTTTACTAGTCATTCTTGTTTTCTAATTTCATTGTTCCAAAGGAATTCGAAAATTATTGGGAAATGTTTTGAATAAAATAAAAAACTTTGAAGTTTGAATGGGTAACAGCAACTGTATTTTAAATCATTGCTAAATTGTTAAATCTAGATTTGTTTTACATTTTTAAGTCGAGTGATTGTAATTACTTCCCAATCATTAAATTTCTAAACCTATCTAAATACAAAGATTCCAAACACATTTGATGGACCGAACACCCCCTACTATCATTAGGCCTTTATGCACGTGCACATTCATACTTGATATTAATAAAGTAAATGTTTTCTAGATTCTTTTCGTGAGTTTTCACTTTCTTTCAAGGTTTGGTTTTTAAGTCAACTCCTGCAACCCAATCAAACGGTCCGTAGACGAAAGTGTAATTTCTATTGCCCATTAACTATGATAAACCTGTATATATATATTTTAAATCACAAAATCCCTCGGATAGGACGTAAAATGGAGGTCCCGTGTATGAGAGAGTAACTCATGCACGTAAAAGATCCCACTTCATTACTTTTTATTCATCGCAAAGAGCAGGGTGTTTAACCCGGTGAAGTGGTCCCACCTCACATCCAACTGGACCCCATGGAAGACCAGATTAACGTAGCTGAATATGGGCTATCCAGCCATCTTCTCAGATGGAAAATGAACAAACAAAATCGAATTTTACCTTTAGTGTCATATCTTATATGATTCTGTAGTTTCTTTGCAATATTCTGTCATGAAAACGTTGAAACAGCCAATAAAGAAAGTGAAACAAAATAAGTCTTGATAATCAATCATGATGAAAATTGATCATGCTATTACTAAAGTAAAATAGTATGCCATAAAAACCAACCGACGTTCGCTGTTAACAGTAAACAGAGAAGTTTCAATATCTTAAAGTCACATAGTTGATGCCAAATCGCATTGAGACGTACATATTGAATAACTGTGCAAGAAAATTAGTAAATTGGTTAGTTATATTTGTCGGACACTAAATTGTAAATATTCATGAATTGAAGCTGATGCAAAATTAATTTTGTTACCTCGCTTACTTAGATACGGTCATACAATGTTGCGATCCGCAAACAATTACCCTCTTTCAGACTCTAAAGTTCCAAAATGGATCCTTGAAACAATTTAAAACATTATCCTCTAATCTTATACTTATGCTTTCGTACACAGAGCTGCATCTGCATCTGATGATTTACGTAAACTTATTCGTTCACTTGCGTTTTTGGTCATCTTAAACAGTATCTCCCTTATTTTTTTTCTTTTTTTTTTAACCAAGCTTTCAAGACTATGACAAAAGAAAAAAAAATCATTTTTTTTATCGAAAGGTGTGATAATTATTTCTCATGTTCTTTATTTTACCCTATTTTCCTTTTCTTTCACAATCTATTTCATCCATGTTTCTAAATTAATTTCTCTATGTAATACTGTAAAACATCTTATGTTTTATGTATTTGTAATTGTTTTTTTTTTTCTATTATCCGAACAGTCATTAAACCATCTCTAGTCATAAATGCAATGTGTAACTCCAGTACAAGGAAATGACATGGATAGTCTAGAGGAATATATTCTGACTGTTTACGAAAAGGGTTTTGTAAATCATTTTCAATTGCGGGTTTCATGGAACACCAGACCTATCAATTAGGTGCTATATCGTCTTTCCTGTTATGGGTTGTATGTAACACTTTACTGTACAGACAGTACACTTCATGTGTTTATTCTAACCTATTTTTTTTTATTATTATTATTATTATTATCAAAAAAGCAGACACATAGTCTTCGACAGTAAGTTTAGATGTGTTTCTCCCGAACAAGGAAAAAAACGACATCAATAGCCTATTCTGCAAATGTTTCGAAATGATGTCTAGGAGCTGACAAAAAAAAAAAAAAAAAAATACTCTCATAGTCCATGGGCCAAGACCCGAGAAATGGGTTGTTGGTACCACCTGAGGTGGCACAACCTTTTTGGTGTCAGTTTGTTTGTCGGGCATAGATATGCTTGTCAAGCTATGATAGCATTTCAAAATGAGTAGCTTAGTCATAATAAATTATTTTTTAACCAATTTGGTCTCGTTTTTATATCCCTATACTTCTGAATCGAAACTAACCGCTATACAAAGAAGAGCGCTGTCTTCCGTATGTCCACAGGTGTTCTGTTGTAAACGCGGTGCGCTTAGTCTTTGTTCAAGGCAGCGAAGGGAATATCCAAAGGGCTATGATGTCCACAGCTGTCACGCGGTGCGCTTGGTCTTTTTTCAGACTTATGCATCGTTATCATATCTAAAGTTCCTTATAAGAGGGATTATCTATACTGTTTTTATACTACCCTATCAACAAATACATCAGTTTTAAACAAAAATCACTCTGTTCATTTACAATATTATTTATTATAATGTATCGTAGTGTACCGGTACATTGTTTTTGCATTATCTTATATCGTTGGATGGAAATAAAGCGACATTGGCGTGGTATTAGCGTTTTCACCGTAGCGTTTTCGCCGGAAAATGATAAATAATTGAAAAATACGGTAAAATTCACGAGGAATTGCTTTTGTTACTGTATCCCCCGAACAGAGTTCGGAGGATACTATGGATTTGGCCTCGTCGCGCCGCGTCCGCGTCCGCGTCCGCCGCCGCCGCCGCCGCCGCCGCCGCCGCAGAGATTTCCTTGTGAGCGCTCTACCAGCTGCGTTTCTTTTCCGACTATCTTCAAATTTGGCATGAAGGTGTATTATGGTTAGACGAAGACGCCTATTGTTTTTGGTGATGGCGCCCTCGCTTGTTCCGTCTCTATACATGAAAAGGTAAATCCCATAGGGTCTGTTTGTGAGCGCTCTACTGGCTGCTGTTCTTCTTCGATCATCTGCAAACTTGGCATGAAGGTGTATTATGGTTAGACGAAGACGCCTATTGTTTTTGGTGATGGCGCCCTCGCTTGTTCCGTCTCTATACATGAAAAGGTAAATCCAATAGGGTCTGCTTGTGAGTGCTCTACTGGCTGCAGTTCTTCGATCATCTTCAAACTTGGCATGAAGGTGTATTATGGTTAGACGAAGACGCCTATTGTTTTTGGTGATGGCGCCCTTGCTTGTTCCGTCTTTATACATGAAAAGGTAAATCCAATAGGGTCTGCTTGTGAGGGCTCTACTGGCTGCAGTTCTTCGATCATCTTCAAACTTGGCATGAAGGTGTATTATGGTTAGACAAAGACGCCTATCGTTTTTGGTGATGGCGCCCTCGCTTGTTCCGTCTTTATACATGAAAAGGTAAAATCAATAGGGTCTGCTTGCGAGCACTTTACTGGCTGCAGTTCTTCGATCATCTTCAAGCTTGGCATGAACGTGTATTACGATAAGACGAAGAGGCCTATTTTGGTGATGGCGCCCTCGCTTGTTCTGTCTCTATACATGGAAAGGTAAATCCAATAGGGTCTGCTTGTGAGTTCTCTACTGGCTGCAGTTCTTCTTCGATCATCTTCAAACTTGGCATGAAGGTGTATTATGATAAGACAAAGATGCCTATGGTTTTTGGTGATGGCGCCCTCGCTTGTTCCATTTTTATACATGAAAAGGTATATCCAATAGGGTCTGCTTGTGAGCGCTCTACTGGCCGCAGTTCTTCTTCGATCATTTTTTCGATCATTTTCAAACTTGGCATGAAGGTGTATTATGGTAAGACGAAGAGGCCTATTGTTTGTGGTGATGGCGCCCTCGCTTATTACGTCTTTATACATGAAAAGGTAAATCCAATAGGGTCTGCTTGTGAGCGCTCTACTGGCTTTAGTTCTTCGATCATTTTCAAATTTGGCATGAAGGTGTATTATGGTAAGATGAAGAGGCCTATTGTTTTTGGTGATGGCGCCCTCGCTTGTTCCGTCTTTATACATGAAAAGGTAAAATCAATAGGGTCTGCTTGTGAGCACTTTACTGGCTGCAGTTCTTCGATCATCTTCAAGCTTGGCATGAACGTGTATTACGATAAGACGAAGAGGCCTATTTTGGTGATGGCGCCCTCGCTTGTTCTGTCTCTATACATGAAAAGGTAAATTCAATAGGGTCTGTTTGTGAGCGGTTTACTGGCTGCAGTTCTTCAATCTTCAAATTTGGCATGAAGGTGTATTATGTTAAGACAAAGATGCCTATGGTTTTTGGTGATGGCGCCCTTACTTGTTCCGTCTTTATACATGAAAGGTAAATCCAGTAGGGTCTGCTTCTTGATGCTGTGGGTTCGGGGGATACATGTGCTCGGCTGCGCGACCCGCCGAGCACGAAATTTCTAGTTGTTGTTGCTTTTAGATAAAAGGATATACACTGTATCATATGCTTTGGATATTCCCTTCGCCGTCTAGAATAAAGACTAAGCGCTGTGGACATCATAACCTTTGGATATTCCCTTCCCTGCCTTGAATAAAGACTAAGCGCACCGCGTTTACAACAGAACACCTGTGAACGTACCACAGCTGCATTTTACAGCTCTATGGAACATACAGAAGACAGTGCTCTTCTTTGTATAGTGGTTAGTTTCGATTCAGAAGTATAGGGATATAACAACGAGACCAAATTGGTTAAAAATTCATTTATTATGACTAAGCTACTCATTCGAAAATGCTATCATAGCTTGATAAGCATATCTATGCCCGACAAACAAAATGACACCAAAAAGGTTTTGCCACCTCAGATGGTACCAATATCTGGCCTGGCCCATGGACTATCAGGCAAGGGAATAATGTGTATTAGTCTGGGTGCCAAAGGCGGAACCTTGTTTTACCGTCCACCCAATGTTCTTTGATGGTTTTAACCTATTTCGGGGGTGCTGAATCCGAATCTGCATGATGCAACTCTTGCATCCTTGAGGGTTTTGAGATATTCAAGATGGCCGTCAAAATGGCCGCCCAAACCGGAAATTCCCATGTATTTCCTTCTAAATGGTGATAAATTGAAAACAATCGATAATTTTACCCTATTTCGAGGGTGCTGAATCCAAATCTGGATGATGCAACTATTGCATCCTTGAGGATTTTGAGATATTCAAGATGGCCACCAAAATGGCCGCCAAAACCGGAAATTCCTATGTATTTCCTTCTAAATGGTGAGAAATTGAAAACAATTGATGGTTCTAAGCTATTTCAAGGGTGCTGAATCCGAATCTGGCTGATGCGACTTTTGCATCCTTGAGGATATTGAGATATTCAAGATGGTCGCCGAAATGGCCGCCAAAACCCGGAAATATGTATGTATTTCCTTCTAAATGGTGAGATCAAGTTCAAAACAATTGATGGTTCTGAGCTATTTCGAGGGTGCTGTATCCGAATCTGGCTGATGCGACTCTTGTACCCTGAGGATTTTTAGATATTCAAGATGGCCGCCAAAATGGCCGCCCAAACCGGAATTTCCTATGTATTTCCTTCTGAATGTTGAGTAATTGAAAACAATTGATAGTTCGAAGCTATTTCGACGATGGTAAATCCAAATATGGATGATGCAACTCTTGCATCGATAAGGGTTCTGAGACATTTAAGACGGCCGCCAAAATGGCCGCCAATCCGGAAATTCCCCTGTATTTCCTTCTAAATGGTGAGAAATTGAAAAACTGTTGATTGTTTTACCCTAGTTCGAGGGTGCTGGATCAGAATCTTGGTAAAACTCTTGTATCCTTAAGGGTTTTGAGATAATAAGGATGGCCGCCAAAATGACCATCAAAAATGGAAACTCACATGTAGACCCCCTTTTTCCTTCTATGGTGTAAAAGTGAAAACAAATTGATGGTTTTACCCTATTTTGAGTTTGCTGAAATTGAAGCTGCAGGATACAGCTCTTGCATCCTTGATGGTTTTGAGATGATAAAGATGGCCGCCAAAATGGCACCCAAATGGCCGTCAAAACGGAAATTCCCATGTAGGCCCCCAAATTCGTTCTGAATGGTGTAAAATTGAAAACAATTGGTGGTTTTACCCTAATTTGAGGGTGCTGAATCCGAACCTGGTTGATGCAACTCTTGTGTTTTGGGGGGTTTTGAGAATTCCAAGATGACCGCCAAAATAACAGTGAATATTGAAAATTTTGAGACCCCATTCAGCACCCTCGACATTTTGTTGTTGCCATTTTTGCATTCCTGATGGTTTTCAGATGTCCACGATGACCGCCAAAATAATTGGCAGAAATTGAAATTCCAATGTTCATATTTTTTTTCTAAATGGTGAAAATTTGAAAATTAATTGATGGTCTCACCCCATTTCGAGGGTGCTGAAGATTTGAGATATTTACAAATGTCCTGTATAAACGGAAATTCCTTGATATTTTCTTATAAATTGTGAAATATTGTGCTATAACGTGAAGCGAGGGATTAAAAAGCAATAATCCGTATTCTTGAATTCAATGCGGTTGAGCAAATTTGTCAAACTAGCCAACAATTAAAGGCATCCAAAATGACTGTCACAATGGTATTGTAATATACTGAGATATTCCGATATGTCTCAAACGGAACTTTAACACGTAATGAAAAGAAAAATGATATTGACATCATACTGAAACGTAACACAAAGATAAGACTGAAAATGTTTTATGCACAATTGTATAAAGTAATGCCTGTGGTAGCCAATAAGGGCTCCGCAGACTGATGTGAACTTAATCCTTTTTGGCTATGAGAGTAATATTAAATTATGGCCTGCTGGTATTTGGTTTTTAAATTTGTCTTGTATTCTTTTGAGTCTTGCCGCGTATTCTTATGAAACTTGTGGCATATTCTGATCACGTCACTAGAATTTTTTTTTTCGTTTTTGTTTTTCTCTCCTGAACATGTGACATTTTGTAGATACAAGGTTTGTCGCCCCATACATGAACATATACATATATATATATATATATATATATAGTGATATTACATCATATTGAAGAACAATTTGAAGCAGAACTATAAAAAAGTCCAACTCTTGTCTTCAACAATGTCATCAAGACCACCAATGTAAACCAATTAACCAATGTTAGTGTTCATGGATGAAACGATTAAAACTGTTCATGGATTAAAACAGGTGGTAATGTTGGGAACCTCAGTAAACTTCTCTACATCACTATCACAATATGATCGAGATGGGTATGTCTTGTCCACTGATTGCTAGTGTTCAAAACATATCCATGATATGTAGATGAAACAGTGTAATCTTTCAAATATTCAACCGCATCTGTAGTCTTGCAGGATTCATTCCTGGCACAGCTGTATCTTACAAACTCCAAGATATCCGGTAAAGCTGGTTTCACTGTACAGCAAGTTCAAACTGAGATGTACAATATGCGTTCGTTTATCAGCAGAGTATGGTCGGGTTTAGATTTTGCCATTGACAAAAAACCTGAAATAGGGTAAAACCATCAATTGTTATCAATTTCTCACCACTCTGGTGAGCATTGGCGGCTATCTTGAATATCTCCAAACTCTCAATGATGCAAGGGTGGTATAATCGTCCAGATTCGCATTCAGCATAGTGATCGAAATAGGGTAGAATCATCAATAAAGTTGTTCTCAATTGCGAAACATTAAAATTGAAATACGTGGAAATTTCCGGTTTGGGCGGCCATTTTGAAATCGGAATAGGATAGAACCATCAATTGTTCTCAATTTTGAACCATTGAGAATGAAATACGTGAACATTTCCGGTTTTGGCGGCCATTTTGGCGGCCATCTTGAATATCTCAAAATCCTCGAGGATGTAGGAGATGCATCATCCAGATTCGGATTCAGCACCCTCCAAACACGGTAAAACCATCAATTGTTTTCAATTTCTTACCATTTAGGAGGAAATACATCGGAGTTTCTGGTTTTAATTGACGGTCATTTCGGCGGCCATTTTGGCGGCCATCTTGAATATCTCAAAACCCTCAAGGATGCAAGAGTTGCATCATCCACATTCGGATTCAACACCATCGAAATAGGGTAAAACCATCGATTGTTTTCAATTCTCACCATTTAAAAGGAAATACATGGGAATGTCCGGTTTTGGCAGCCATTTTGGCGGCCATCTTGAATATCTCAAAATCCTCAAGGATGCAAGACTTGCACCATTCAGATTCAGATTCAGCACCCTCGAAATAGGGTAAAACCATCAATTGTTTTCAATTTCTCACCATATAGAAGGGAATACATAGGAATTTCCAGTTTGGGCAGCCATTTTGGCGGCCATCTTGAATATCTCAAAATCCTCAAGGATGCAATAGTTGCATCATCCAGATTTGGATTCAGCACCCTCGAAATACGGTAAAACCATCAATTGTTCTCAATTTCTCACCATTTAGAAGGAAATACATGGGAATTTCCGGTTTGGGCGGCCATTTTGGCGGCCATCTTGAGTATCTCAAAACCCTCAAGGATGCAAGAGTTGCATCATCCAGATTCGGATTCAGCACCCTCGAAATAGGGCAATACTATCAAAAAACATTGGGTGGACGGTAAAACAAGGTTAGGCCCAAAAAGTGACTTTGGCACCCAGACTATATGGAAAATGTAGTACGTTTCGTGGTGATGTCGCAATGTTCGCTGCTTTTGTTTGTGGCAATCAGAGCGTTATGACATGTACCGAGCATGTGTGGTAGCGTGGCCGAGCGGTCTAAGGCGTCGGTTTTAGGCACCGATCATTTCGATGGCGTGGGTTCGAATCCCATCGCTGCCAACAAATTTTGTTTTTCTACTTCAACTTATTACTTCGAATCTTCAAATTACATGAGTATGATATGTTTTTTTTTTCTCCTCTCGACGATATCATCAGTCCATTATGTGGTTTCGAGAGATATCAGTCAAAAAAGTGGACCTGTGCGCTATACAAGTAGCCACTATTATTATTATTATTATTATTATTATTATTATTATTATTATTATTATTATTATTATTTTTATTATTATTATTATTATTATCATTATTAAAAAATTATTGGCCGAAAAACAAGAAGATATCAAACGCTCCTGAAGCAACAAATGGGTTTGATTACAGTGTGCACCCTTGAATAATGAAAGCACTCCAGTCGCTTGGGACTAGTAACAATGATTTGCCTTATTCTCTCTCATTATCTCTATCTAATTCTATATATATATATATATATATATATATATATATATATTATATATATATATGAAGAGCTTGCTTCCAAAATGCGATAAATCCATTGAAAATGATTAATTTAGCGCCTTTTGGAAGCAAGCTAAATAGTCATTATATATATATATATATATATATATATATAGAGAGAGAGAGAGAGAGAGAGAGAGAGAGAGAGATACCTATGTGTTTGTGTATACACACATCATTGCAATGCATTTTTAGTAGAGTATGTGCTCATGAAGTCAAAAAAGAAAGAAAGAAAAAAAAAAAAACACGAGCGGGTAGATAACACGACTCGATTCTTACCAAGCCCGTATTGCACAATGTGCAAACACTCTTGCATGGATGAGGTCAAAGTCCAGTTAAGTCTTTGGAATATACGAAACCAAGGTGACACGGAGACCAGGGGGGCATATCATCAAATAATGTTTAGTCAGTAAGTTTTGACAAATTTAAAGACTGTTTAAAGATATTAAGGATTTCAGTATCTTTAAACAGTTATCAATGACTCAGAAGTTTAATGAAACATCGCCCTCATATGTCCACTGTCCCTCCCACTGTTTCCCCACCGGCATTCGAGGACGTCTGGTGAGAGAGGGAGAGGTGTATCTTCAGCAGCTTTGGTCAAGGATTCCGACCAGGCGTTCATGGAATCACGTAGCTAGCACTTCCTTTCTCATCGGGAAGTTCACCACGAAAAAAGAAAAAAAAATACATCGATGCTTATGACTACATTCATACATTCAAGGAGGTTCAAGAGATTGGAGTTACAACTGTCGCTATTCCCTTTGAATCCGTGTTCGATGCCGCCACTCAAAAATATTGTTCCAAACTGGATCTGCCTTACAGATAAGGAGACAATGAGTCATGTCTCCATGCATAATGACAACCCACGCTCTAAGGATTTGTCTTTATGATGGTGATTACTTTCTGTCATTACTACTTATAAAGATGAGCGATACAGTCATAATGGTAAAGACAGAGGGATGCTCGAATCGAAATTGGGCAAATGTTGATGAAATAACAAACACAGTAAGACAGAAGAACAAACAATACAACAATCAAAATTACTCAACTGGACATATCCGGGCACTAATCTCACACACTGATATATAAAGATTCTACTCAAGATTTGTTGTTGTTGTTGTTGTTGGTTTTTTTTTTACCATGTCAGTT
Source organism: Diadema setosum (assembly GCA_033980235.1). Taxonomy (NCBI): domain Eukaryota; kingdom Metazoa; phylum Echinodermata; class Echinoidea; order Diadematoida; family Diadematidae; genus Diadema; species Diadema setosum. Next base: position 7,059,569 of record CM067064.1, read on the forward strand.
TTAATTGTCGATATTAAACGGAAAAGTGATGAGAGCTGCTATTTTTGAGGAATAAGATTCACACACTTTCACAACGTGCAGGTCTGATTTACACTTTGGCAGATATTTCTGGAAGGGATTGACTCATTGGGAACATTTCATTACATTTAATGAATAAACAAGTGAAATATACCCGATATTACGTTAGAGTTCAAAATAAATCTTCAGATTGCTCATAAATGAGGGCGGCGTCATAAAACAAATCATCAAAGGCACAAACTTAATGCACCTGTGGAATTCCTCCGTGCATCGCTAGCAAACCAAATTTTTTTTTTGAGTGAGTTATAACCAGTTGGAACTCGACCAGCTCATGAACCTTCTTGACACAATGTTATGTTTTCCTATTAGCGCTAGCAGTCATAACAGAACACACCCAAATTTGTGTAAAAAAGTGTAAATTTAAACAAACTTCCACAATTAATCTGCCGTTTGGTTTTCATAAGGGTGGTCGGCAAAATTTCCGGGTTTTTTTATCCCCAGTATTCTATGGCGTGAGAAGCAGAATAAGTTTTAGGAAAGTTTGCCTTGAACTTCTGATTAAATATTTTTTGCGTTCCCTTACCTGCCAGATTGTATAACCATTTCATTTCGATGGTTGACGTGTCGAATACTTTAATTACAAATATTGGTGGTGAATGAAATCTAATCGGTACAACACTGCAACAGAATGATATGATGCAATTATACCTCTCCTCCAATATAGTATAATCGTTTATCAAATACCAAAACGCAACTGTTACTTTCAGTTTCAATTTCCATTTTAAAAATACACACGTTGTACTGCAGCTTTTGTTTAGCTATGGTAGCACGTGTAAAGATTGACATGAATTATTTAAACGCAACATTACATTACAAGCAAAAACAAAATTTATCTGCTGCTTCTGATTTCACTGGATTCAATGCTTACTCGGCGGAGTGCACGGTAGCGTGGCCGAGCGGTCTAAGGCGCTGGTTTAAGGCACCAGTCATTTCGATGGCGTGGGTTCGAATCCCACCGCTGCCAAAGTTTTTTTTTTCCTCTCTCTCTCTCTCTCTCTCTCTCTCTCTCTCTCTTTCAATTGAAGACCTGAATATAAGAACGACCTAAGTCCAAATTTTGGCCAAATTCAGTTTGACATGGGAAATTGTAGCTTATGCATGGACTCAGCTTGTGTATAAATGATAAATCATAATTACCCCCGGAAGTGCCTGAAATAAGTGAGTGAAATCTAATATGAATGTAAGAATGAAGGACTTGGGTTATTTTTACATTCATATTATAGCGCCCTCTCTCATCCTTCTCTCATCTCATATAGCAGAATATCATGTATGATTCAAAGAACGACCCAAGTCCATATGATTCAAAGAACGACCCAAGTCCATCATACAAAATGGCCTCTCCACAATTAATGTAAATGTTAATTGTAATGATAATATATGTTCTTATTTGTATATACAATGTTGCCTTCCCATCACAGTTAAATAGAATATTATTGGACAAATGAAAAAGATATGAAGTTTTTTTTAAGTTTATTCGAAATGGTCTTCCATGCTGGACTTGGGTCGTTCTTATATTCAGAAACTCAATTTATTCATTTGCAATCACTCCATGCAATTCATTACAAATTTTAGTGCAATTTAATTGATGCCGGCAGTTTCACTGAGGGATGATTTCACCTAATAACGAGTATGAAAAAAAATATCAGTAGAGTAGGACTATGTATTTGTAAACAAGTGCAGAAATAAAGTAAATTTAAAGAAAAAAAAGAAAGAAAGTATACCTTGGTATAGATGAATAAAAACAATAAATGTAAAAAAGCAGAATCACTACTAGACGAAACAACAGCCGTCGAGTCTTTGGGTGTGTAGAAACAGACAGGAAAAAACTCCCGGATTTTTATGTAAAACATACTGCCGTTTATTAGTCAAGATAAAGAGCGTATCAATTTTAGTGCAAAGGAAAAAATATACAGAAAACACAACAACTGCGACTGCAATTAATGCAATGCAAATTGAACATTTACATACACAAAGTGCAAGAAAATATTTACGCCTAAAAATCTCGCAGGCAACTCTTAGATCGAGTAGTTATATCTACAGCAATGTTTAGACTGTGCAGTAGTATTCTGATGGCTAATACTAGACATGCTGGAGGAATATGTTCGGGAAGATTGACGCTAATTCATTGCAGTCGTCTTGTAACTCTCGATTTTTCTTACCTCAATCATACCCGACGTTTTGAATTTCATTTTTGTCCTGCAGTGGAAAGACGATTGAAGTTGCCTTGACATTTTTTGAATGTCAAAGAACTCGTCCTATGAGGTTATGAATCGTATAAGTATAATAGATATCAATTTACTTTATAATTACGTCTATTTAAATTTCAATCTATCTGTCAAGTACTCTGTTACATTTGTGTTCATGATTTGGGGGAAATGCAGAAAACAAACATACGTAAAAAAAAAAAAAATCTCATAACATTTACAGTAAAACTTGTCTGTAAGGTAAGAATATGATAATATAAGATCAGATGGGACTCTAAAATCTTCTTACACTAATTGTACCATAATTTTGAATGATGGTCACTGGAACTGACGATTCAGGAATGCGTTCATTATAATCAAAAACAATAACAATTAATGATCTGACATTACATATTTAAGTCAAGAAATTTTCTAAAAGTATAGCAGAACAAAATATGCTCGGAACGTGTTGGAGATCAGTAGATCGATCTACGTATATTACAAACGTTACTAATAGGTCATGTATTGTTTATTACGTTTTCCTCATACCTCAACACAGTAAATCAGATCCTTGTCCGTTTGAATTTCATTCAGACTCTCACATTATTCTTGGTTACTGTTATCATTGTTTATGATTAAGAAATCCGTTGATACATTCGCTTCTATCCTGCATCACTCAATAGAGTAATATTCAATTAGGTGACAATAATATGGATCTGACTTACTGAATGTTATTGAAGTGGTTAGTGAACAGCTTCCGGTATATATGAATGAAATTTTGAGGCAAGCATGTTGTGTATGCTCTAGCGCGGGGCTAATACGGAGTAGAATATGAGGGGCACGCAATCTTTCGGACCGGTGGGTGGTGGAGGAATCACGTTTCAATTTCGAAGACATTACATAAATGAGATAAACTACACTAAACTGCTCATTGATAGCTAGCTCTGTTTTGTATCATTCTAATACCAAGAAAAAAAAATACAATGGATTAGGCAAGGAGTGAAAAGTGATTACACTTCTTTCCAAGTAGGACCGCATTGTGTCTGAAAGTCAAGCCAAACCAAAACTTAAAAAAGCAATAAAAAAACGAAGTAAGAAAGCATTCAAAGGAAGGAGAGGAAATTATGATCATATTACACGATCAGTAAGTAAAGAATGTTATCAGTGCTATACAGAAGACAAGTTTCATAGGAAAAATAGTGTTAAATCATTGTACAGAGTATGTACATGCGCGGTAATAACGCCCTACGCGTTAGCTTCCTCAGGTTTATGCTTTTATTTTGTCCTTTTTCGACAAAATAATCAGAAAAGATAAATAGTACTGTGTGATCTGACTCACATTGAACTGGAATCTGTACTTAAGCAAAGCCTACACATCTCGTTAAAGGGGAAATCCAGTCCAAATATAAGTCTGATAAGAAAGAGTAAAATATATCACGAGTTCAACGGTATAACTTTGATCAAAATCAAATGAAAAATAAGGAAGGTTTTTTTTTTTCTTTCTTTTCTTTTTTTATGGCGGGGGGGGGGGGAGACAGTTCTTGACCGGTCAATATGGTTATGCAAGTGGCAAAGTGAGTATGTCATCCCCTCACAACTTACCGTTAGTTTGTACGTAAAATTTTGAAATTTCTAGTTTTTCATTCAAACGCAAATATGCCCGAGGCTCAAATCTTCGTATATCCCAGTGATCACTATTCTGAAGTTACGCAACCAGGAATAACTTCATGTTTCAGACTTCAATGACAGAAACATTGAATTTTCGTCATTTTTTTATGCACACGATCAATGGAAAATTTGTGAAGTTATTACATGGTTAGCTCACTCATTTGCATATTCATATGCACTGTACATGAACTGTTTTGGAGAAATTAGCAAAACTTTAAAATGTCATAACTTCCTTATTTTTCATCCGATTTCAATAAACTTTTTACCGTTGAACTCGTAAGATTTTACTTTTTTTATCAGACTAACTTATATTTGGACTGGATTTCCCCTTTAATGCCCTGTTGTAGTTCACAGGTCGCGAACCTCTCTTTTTATCACTTAAAGTATCCATGCTCCGCCCATCATCAGATCACGTGATTTTTACCGACAATTATTATTGGCACAATCACTCTATCAGGCGCGCGTAGCCGCCCGTGTTGGCCTTCTTGGAATCCTTGTCTTCCAAGAACCCTAGATCTTTGAAAGTCTCCTCCTCGTCGTCGTGTGATGCCACGTGGTTTTCCACTGATGTCATGGGCGGTGGCGCCGCGTCAGATTTTACGGCACCATCTCCGGGGGCGCCACCAGAGTTCCGTACCGTCTCAATTTGAGACAGGACGTCAGACATGGTCACCGCCATCTGTAGATTTTGCTTCCTCTGGTTGCTGTCGGAATCAGCGAAAAAACAGAATAAAACAAAGCTCATAAAATGCAACGGCAGTAAATTGTTCCCACAATAAGATAACGGTCTCCTCTATTTCTGAATTCTTACTCTCAAGAGATTAATCACATGATTACAAGAAAACATTATTAATATTACTATAAAAAAAAAATTGATACCAAAACTGGCTCAGCGTCATTTTTAAGCATTTTAAGGTAAGTCAATCATCAAATAGACCACACACACACACACACACACACAAAAAAAAAAAAAATGCTGTGATACCTCACTTGAACCATAACAAGGAATATTCTTGAAGTTATGATCATTGTGATCTTTGTTTTTAGCTGCTCTAGTCGCAATCATTTCAAATTAGTAACTCGTTATGCCATTAAACTCTCTTGAAAGGCATGATTATAGATTGCTTTATCATTTTACCAGATTATGTTGTATCATACATTGTATCTTGTATTCAGTTATGTATCCAATGTATATGTCTTAGCATTGAAGTACCATGTCATACACGTATTTTATTTGTGTTTGAATAATGCAGAAATTAAATAAAACACCCAAAACAAAAAATATTAACGATAATGCCGATATTGACGGCAGTGATAACAATATCGATCACGAAATATCATCAAGATGTCTACTTTAGTGCAAGCGGTTGCTCCATCAAATACCCACAGGGGCTTCCCCTTTACTATCATCACAGATCTTCTAACTTCCAATTTTCTCACTACAGACAGAAAGAACACCAAGGGTAAAGCATCATGAATATTGGGATCGCCTCCCTTATCCGAGCTACCACATGCATCTAGAGCTCCCATTTAAGTAGGCATATAGGTCTATAGACATCGCCCAAAACATGTTCTGACTACATGTATTAGTGGGTAGTTTTACCGTACTCAATTCTTTCTTATGCATGTCTATTGTGGTCCTGGAAAAAGACCCATACCCAATCTCGAAGTTTCGGCAAGCATGCTCTTCTGAGAACGGTAAGAACAGGGAAGTGATCACACCTCCGTGGCGTATTAGGGCAGTTACCCCCCGAGGACAACCCCCCCCCCCCCCCTCCCAGTTAATATTGGTCACTGATAAGGTTAGAGTAAAGATTAGGGTTAGGATGAGGTTAAGGACTAGATTTTGGGTTAGGGTTAGGATTAGGTTCTGGAAAAGGATTAGGGTTTAGCCGAGCGCGACAGCGCAAGGCACTGTCGCACTCAGCTGGGCTCGCTTCGTTCGCCCCCATTCTCTTACCACCACACAACGAGATGTAGTTAGCAAAAATCTATCTTGCTGCGTGCTTCATGCAATAATCTAATGAAGAAGCAGCTTAAGGATGAAATTTTAAGAAGATAACGACAGGTCAAGCGCCATCAGAACAGTTCCGGTAAGCTGTGAGAAGGGTGCTTTGTATTGGAATTGGAAAAATAATTGGTAAAGGAATATGTATTATGTAAGTCTACGTTAAATGGCAATCATTTTCCATAGTAATCTGATAGTGAAATCATCGAATAAAGAATCACAGAATAAACAATAAAGTGTTTGGTAGCTGGTAGTTATTATTTCTACTGCAGAACAGGGTACACTGAGCAATCACTCCTTGACTGTGCAGTCACAGTCATGTAAAGGGGTAAAAAAAAAAATGAAAGAGAACGTGGTGATTCTCTGGTCCATGTAAAACGAAGCGAACGGTTGACCTCTGCGTCTGTATAACGCTGCTAACAGGTTCCTGTAATGGTATGTGGATTCCAGACTTCCGATTCATGCTCTGGTTATGGTAAAGTAAAATATCGATCACATTATGTTCTAGTCTATCCATGTATTCTGTGCACAACTGCCATCACTTACCGGTACATGAAGACGACGGCTACTATTATCAGCACGGCTAGGACGATGACCACGAGAATGACTACCACACCAATAACGACATGTGGGCCATCCGGACCGTCATCTCCGTTTTCTGTCGAGATTGAAAAAAAAAAATCAAATCAAAAATACATGTATTCATTTCACCATCTATGTCTTATATAAACAAAAGGAGTATTGACATGGCATTGTCGTAAAACGCGTCCTACGTGTTGTGGCTGAATACTCAGTTTGTTTGTATCTCTGTAGTATGTTATGTATGAGTGAGAGCGAGAAATAGAGAAAGAAGAGAGAGATACGAAGTATAGGCCTATGTAACAAATTTCATGAATTTGATCGTCAAACGAAATTACATGCCAAAATATTCCATCAAAAGATCAATTTCTTACAATTTTGTGAAATATAATGCATTATGTGCCTTGAGTGTCATAGTAACACCTTAAATCAGGGTTTCACGCTCCTTCTTCTTTTTTTTTTGGGGGGGGGGGGGGCGGGAAATGGCTAACATTGCTCTTACGGCCTTCTTTGCAGGCTATTGGGCTTCCGATCCATTGTTTGTCCGGTCCGCAGTGCCACTCCACAGAATTGTTGCCGTTTTGACAAATGACAGCGATCACCTCCCCTTCCTTGAACGATGCTTTGACGATGCTCATGTACGTGTTATGCGGCAGCACAGGTAGAACGCAGTTCAGTTCTTTCAGTTCAGTGGAAGAGAAACATGGGAAAGAAGACATGTGTTAGTGTGAAATTTGCTCTTTGAATTTTTTTTTTTTTTAGGTGGCCCACATTATGACAGGGTCTTATCATTGCGCTCCTCGATACATTGATGGTTCAAAATCAGATGAATCTGCGTTCCAAACTCTTTGTTTTACAACCCAGTGCATTCAAGAACATTCATGGGTACACAATCACAGTTTACTTCTACATGCCTTATATTTTTTTCATGAAAGTGTTACGTAAAGAACTTGAGAAAAATAAGAGAAAAAAATTATACAAGCCTGTCACTCACTTCTGCCTGTGCAGACGACACCTGCATCCTCGAGGTGGGAACAATCATGTGTTGCAGAGTGAGGACAGTCCTTGAGGGACTGCTCGTTGCCTGTGCACGCCACATCGTCGTAATGGATGCTGCCGTACGATCGCGAGCCGAAGTAGCTGCCGGAAACGGCGCGCTTCGCCGTGCCGAAACCCAGCTCCCTGCAGACGACGGTTGCGTCTACCAAGTCCCATCCGTCATCGCACACAGTGCCCCATATGAAGTTCTTCAGCACTTCGACGCGACCCTCGAAGGGATTCGAACCGTCGACCAAACGAACTGGTATCATAGAAAATGAGGACAGTTTAAGATAACAACGAACTTGCCTGTAATTACAGAGATTGAATTGTTATCATACAGTGTACTAGCAACAAAAACGGCTTATATTTATGTATTACTTAGGCTAGCCTGCTCGCTGTTTATACGCAGTGTTATTTTTTATTTTATTTCATTTTTTTTTGCGCAAAAGATCCTATGGTCTTTTTTTTTCTTACTCCAATATCATCAGATATTCATCCTTACAACATTGTCAAGAGGACATCTGGTAGAAGGGAATTCTTCAAACCGAGGATCTGTGCTGTATACTTACGAGAGTCTGGTGCTTTAGAAATTAAACATATGAGCTACTTCCAAAGGGTGTGGATGTAACACATATTAACGCTACTGGCAAACTCTTTGCATTTGGAGGTCTACGAAAATCTCTCCGAACCGACACTGAACAGAAATATTCAACCTGATCTTAATCACCGAGCACGCCAGAGCACAAACTAAAGGACTGGTTAGAGTGGGGTAAAGGGTGTGTGTGTGTGTGTGTGGGGGGGGGGGGGGGGGTAGCAAGGGGGCGCAAGGGTGTACGTGTACTTACTTGGTGCTGAGCAGACAACCCCGGCGTCGTTGTCGTGCGTGCAGTTATGCACCTCCACGCCGTTGTTCGGACAGAGGGCGATTGAGGACTCGTGACCGCGGCAGTCCAGGTTGTCCACGTAAATGGGTCCCGTCCCTTTGCCAAAGGTTGCGTTACCAGGGGCCTCCACGCCCGGCCCAAGGCCCAACTGACGGCACAAGACTCTCGAGTCTGATTTATCCCAGTTGTTGTCGCACACCGTGCCCCATGTGCCTTCCAGCTGAATCTCTATGCGGCCTTCGTACGGTGTGTTCCCGCCAACTAGGCGGAGAGTTATGTTGTTTTCTGAGAAAAATGTGTATAAGAAAGTATTTACATTCCGTTAACATGGTAATGGAAGAACATTAGGACCCCATGGAAGAATAGCCATGTCTTCGTAGACTGAGCTGAATGGGCTATCCTACCGTGCATATTCGCTGCTTATTTTTTTTCTCTTGTTTCCTTTCCTTTTCCATATTTGATGCTTTCTATGTTTTAAGCATATATTCTTCTGTTGATCAAATGTTGTATATTGCTTGTCATACTTTTACTGTACTTTTTTTCTGCATGAATTTACGGTGAATAGATAAATCAAATCAAAACCATGGTAACGCTCTGTGACTGCCATATGTTTTTAACATAATCTTTGTGCAGCTACTGTTTTTGATCTCACTGATATACACTAATTAAAGAAAGAATCTTATCTAGATATGACTGGGACGTTTCTCACCCGGCAGGGAGCAGATGACGCCTGCGTCACGAGTGTGATCACACGTCGAGTTGGCTTGCAGGTCGAAACGGTTGCACTGCACCAGTGAGCCCTCGTAGCCGCTACAACCGATATTCTCCGCGAGGATCGTACCCTTGCCCGGTCCGAAAAATGACCCCTTCTTGGCGGATGCGGCAAAGCCATAGCTTAGCTGTCGGCAGGCAACCCGCGCCTCCTGCGAGTCCCAATCGGTGTCGCAAATTGTACCCCACTCGTTGTTGACGTACATTTCCACTCGGCCCTGGTAAGCATTCTTTCCACCAACGAGGCGTACTATGAAAACGAATTTACGAATCAGTATATGAGGTCATTGCTATAATTATAAACATTGACAATTTGATTTTAATCTTCATCATTAACCTCGGGTTTCAGTAAGTCATTAATTATCTTAACAAAATTTTCCTCATTATGCTATCCATAATGATATCAAGTGCAGCAGAAGTCATGACAATTACTGTTATTTTCGTATTATGGCTATCATCTTTATCAGGTGAAAACGTAGTACAAGAAGTGGAAGAGGCATAAGAAGAGAGAGCGAGAATGAAAAGTATAAGAAGTGGGAAGAGTAATACGAGGAAGAACAGGTGGAAAATATGAGAAAAGCAACTAATACTGAAACTTGCTTTTGGGCGCGCAGACGACACCCGCGTCTTCGCTATGGCTGCAAGATGTCTGGTTTTCGTAAGGGCAGTCGAGCAGGTTTTCTTCGTCGCCCTCGCACCCGACGTTCTCCAAGTAGATGGGACCGAAACCTCGACCGAAGCTGGCGTACTTGCGAGCCTCCACGGCTTTACCCAGCCCGAGCTGACGGCAAACAACGGCCGCGTCGTTCAAGTCCCAACCGTTGTCGCACACCGTACCCCAAGAGTTATTCCGAGAGAGCTCCACGCGACCCTCGAAAATGTTGTTCCCGCCAACCAGACGAATGCCGGTTTTTGTGCCTGAAGCATGCGCAGGAACAGATGAAAATACAATGGAGTATAGTGCGTTATTATTTTGATGAAGTGTATCCTAAATCCGACATAGAAAGGAAGCTTGTAACTGGTATCTTTTGCAACACTTATGATAGGATTTAGTCCCAAATACATAAGACCAAGCAAAGTATGCGAAAAACATGGGGCCGAAATTTCTGCCGGATTGGTGGATAACACCTTTCGTGTTCTATAGCTAAACATGCCCTCGATTAGCGTTATGAAATATTCAACATGTGATGTCTAGGAAGTATCTCGACAAATACGTTGCCGTTATGTGGAAAGGTTCTTTTCCTATAATCTGATTCTGCATACCCCATGAGGAATAGAATTCAACACTGAGACATGAAGTGAACACACTTTGCCGACAGAATGTTACCAGCTGCTTACAGCTTTGATTAATAATCATGAGCGTCCTACTTCAATAAAAAGATACCTTATGCAACTAGCTGATCTTCTTAAGATATACCTTTTACACTTTGCAGATAAAATGAGGCTTATATTTTCCCCGACGTTATACAATAGACAGAGAAATAAGTGGAATTATATCTCACTTGAAGCCTTGCAGACGGCACCCGCGTCACGCGAGTGCGGGCACGAGGGATCCCCATCCGGGACCTTTCGCGCCGCACACTGCGACAGTAGCTGGAAGTTGCTGTTGCACATCATATCGGTCATGTACACCCGGCCCTCACTTGGTGGTCCAAAGCGCGGATCGCCCACTGGGGCCTCGATGGCGGGTCCGAAGCCGAGCTGGGAGCAGACGATGTTGGCGTCGGCTAAGTCCCAACCATTACCGCAGACAGTCGTCCATTCGCCGTTGACTTCGATCTCGACTCGGCCCTCGGAAGAATTTCTGCCACCAGCCAGGTTCACTAGAGGAACAAAGGTTGCCATAAAGTTGAAGAACTTCTCCTAATCTACATGAGGGCTGGTGATTACGTGTTGCACGGGTATACTATGCCATTTCATAGAAAAGCTGCTAAGCATCGTTCTCAGCTCAGACAGCAGGGAACAGAGCCATTGTTTAATACATAGTCCAGTCAAATACAGTGGATCTGACAACTTCTTTGTCTCAAATAACTCTTCGAACCTTCGTTTACTTTTCTATGAAGATGTGAGATATTATGTTTTCAGATTGATCCATGAATAAATTACTTAAGCTTGGCAGAAAAGATCATAAGATATGACAGAGACATTTGCAATATATCGTACGCCATATATGATACAAATAATGAATGGCCACGGGTATACCTGTACAAAATTTCGCAAGAGGTTAAAGTGTGAGAAGCCTCTGTAAACGGGAATAAAATCGGGCCAATTATAGCGCTCATCATAATGTAAAAGCGAAGTCCTGTCCCATTGCACAATAAAGGCAATTCACAATAGGAGATTTAGGCTTTTTCCAACCTTTCCTGCCTTGCTGGCTAGATTTCGTCCACTCCTGTGGACTTCTTCAGGCCAAGTGATTGGATGGAGCGATGCAACAATATTAGCTTTTGAAAGGAATTTTTGGCCAAGGAAAGTGAAAGAGTCCATCTGGATAAACAGAATCAAACCCACACTCAATAGGGATTCCTGATACAGCTTATGGCCAATCTTCGGTCCAATGATCACGAAACAAGGAGGCAGTGTCAGAGAAACGGTGCAATCACTTGACCTGTTTATGAAGAAGTCCACAGGAGTGGACGAAAGCTAGCCAGCAAGTCCGGAAAGTTTGGAAGAAGCCTTAATCTCATAAATGTACGATCTCCCCAACTGAGGAATGTTTTCTGCATCAAAGGCAATTCACGTTTCGTTTTGTACAACATATCGAACATTAAAAGTCCTTGTCCAAGCCAGGTCCTCCAAACAACAATGAAAGTTTCTACAGGTAATGCGAAGTGGATACTGCGCTATTAATGAAGAGCCTGTGGAAGAATGTAGGGGCCTACATGGTTAATGGGGTCATCGTGTGATATACAAAACCACACGATCTCATTGTTTGCCCGCTGTGCAATGGTACTTTTTAGGGAATGTCATGATCTATTGCGATGGGCAGAGGTATACCAAACTGATATCAAGATTTCGGGGGCGTGGCGTTGTTTAAAACGAGAGGTATGTTATGTCAGCATACATAATTAAGATTCAGCACAGAGATCATCAGGACGTAAGTCACCTCATGACACAAGGATTTGCGGTATTCACTAGTTTGTAGGGTTTTTATTTTCCCGATCATTTTTCAACTGCGCATGCACAGGTTAAGAACTTCAGAACTTTGCTTTCGCAAATTATATGTGTGCTCACCTTTCGGCAGGCAGATCACACCGGCATCCTCCGAGTGACGGCAATTGTGCATTCCGACCCCACGGTGCTGACAGTCCAGAATGGACGCTTCGCTGCCGTAGCATCGCGTGTCGTCGATGTGAATCGGGCCTGTGCCCGAGCCGAAGCGGGCATTTGTTGTCGCAGCAAAGACATCACCAAACCCTAGCTGCTTGCAGACGATCTGAAAGATGATTTATTAAAAGGACAACAAAGTATCACAACAAAGAAAACACAGGTATTAAAACGCCGCCGCTGACGTCATGGACAGTAACTAATCAATTATTAGTTTAAAGACGGATGTAGACGCCTACATAAGTTCGTATTGTCCAGTATTAAACGCTCCCATTTTGATCTTAATCACTGTATTTATCACACATTTAATGGCACATCTTCGTTACTTGTCTCTGAACGAGGAGAAGAAAAGTTAAGGCGGAGTAGGAGGGGGTAAGGACGAGACAGAGACAAGGAAGGATCATAATATCAAGAACTGTGGCACTGTCACTGGAAGATGGAAAAGGTAGGTATGATGGAAATGTCTGTATTAGTGAGCAAAGGCAGAATACATCCATAGTAAAGGGGTATGGATGGATAGGGCGTGGTTGGGAGGAGGAAAGACGGGCGCCGGACAGGCAAACAAAAGGCACCGGATTGAAAATCATAACCAGAAAAGGGCCTTGGAGGATATTGGAAGGGGAGGGAAGGGATGCCGTCTATAATAAGAGGGAAAAGCATTCACGGAAATACTTCATAGTATATACTTTATAGTAAATAGTTTAGATTGGAAGCGATTTAGATGGTGACCCACTCAATAAGACCCACGATATAGTTTCCAGGTTCCCTGTGTCAGGTTTCCGAGCAGAATGGGGTTGTGTCCCTTGGCAAGGGACTATATCTGTCTTTGGCTCGTCCTCTGGAGGGAACTCAAAGCTGTGGCGCCTATGCTTTCTTGCTTTCAAACAATCATTGCATTGCATGGTATGTAGAACCAAACATGATATATAGTACGTACTCTCGCATCAGTAGTGTCCCAACTGTCGTCGCAAATGGTTCCCCAGACGTTGTTTAAGAACACTTCCACCCTGCCTTGGAATGGATTCCCCCCGTTGACGAGACGCACCAGCTGACTTGGTGCAGGGGTTGTCGTAGGGATAGGTGGCAAGGTTGCTTTTAGGAGGAGAAAAAAAATATAAAGATGGCTTAGACGTCTATAGAATCAGACCTGGGGCCCGTTTCATAAAACTTGTCATCAGTGACAACTGCCACATTTCTATGACAAATTTGCTCTCAGCCAATCAGATGCAAGGATTTCAGTAGCTTGTCACATCTAATACAACTTGTCACTGATGACAAGTTTTATGAAACGGGCCCCTGGAATCCTCATCTTCATTTCTATTCCCATTTCACAAATATAGTGACTATGATAGCCAGTCTCAGAAAATGGTCTTAGCTTAATAATTACATTCATATAAATGGGAGGGCCAGAGATATCAATGGTGATAACTAACTACCTAAGTCATGATTATAATCGCACATAGACTGAGAATGATAATCCATGTGTGTGTGTGTGTGTGTGTGTGTGTGGTTGCAACATACAGAGTGTAGTGATTCGTATGTGTGACCTTGGAGTTGTAGCTTCATGGTGTGACGATGGACTTCTGGATATGCATGAGTACTAACATTGTAATAAAAGTCATTATGGTCTGCTACACCAAGGGTTTGTACTCACATTGGTTTTATCACTGCTTCCTGACAGCCGTACGTATTATTGATACCCAAGCATTGCCAAGACTACATTGATTCACCTTGGTCAAGTGGGACCTCGTAGGTAAAACGCCTTGTCCGAATATAAACACACTTGTCAGCCAGTGACAGAAAGAGAGAGAGAAGAGGGTAGGGAGGAACAAATAAATGATAAATGGAGCGAAGGTAATTTGGGGTGTTTGGCAAGTGATACTTACGTGGTAAACCTGCGCAGACGACTCCGGCATCGTTCTCATGATGACAATCGCCCTCGGAAAAATTCCCAGTCGGACAGAACTCGAATCCGTACTCGTCGCCAGTGCAGAGTAGGTTCATCGAGAGGATCGTACCGAGACCCATGCCGTAAGCCGCCGTCGTCGATATCGCCGTCACATTGCCGAAGCCGAGCTGGCGACAAATCACCGACCCATCTTCGAGATCGAAGTAAGCTCCGCAGAACGACCGCCAAGGCGACAAGGGCGAAGCGCGGGCTTCTACCCGCCCTTCGTTCGGCGCACTCCCACCCATCAGTCGAAGTTGGTAAGGCATTGGTGGAGCTACACGCGTGAGAGATGAGAGAGAGAGAGAAAAAAAAAACTTCTTATCGACATGTTTTCTGATCATTTTTTTTTTTGCATTACATTATTACATTTTTATAGCACCTTCTGGTAAGTGTACAAAATACTTACCGTAATGTAAAACAACAATATATCAGACGTGATAAGCTGTAATACATCAAATTCACAATCAACTGAAAGGACAGGGTGAAATCCCGTATGTCATTACTGAAAAAAAAATGGGATTTTATATATTATTCAAAGAATGAACTTTATGATTCAGATCATTTGTGGGAGAATTTATGAATTCCAAAGTTTGGGGTCGATGTACGAAAAGGAACAATTCCAACCCTTTTTGTGGGTCGATGTACGAAAAGGAACAATTCCCAATCCTTTGTGGGTCTTTGGAATAACTAAGGAACATTTATGTTGTGTTTCTTGTTTTTGAATAAGGAAACATTATCTTACTCTGTATTTTATTCATCCATGCGGCTTCATTTTGGCAATCTTCTTGATATTCATTTTCATTACCATTTTCTGATGAAAATATCATATCATGTGTATTACCTTTTTTTGAAGAAATGCCAGTCATCACACATATTCTAAGCAATATAAACAGTCTATAAAAACACAAATTGTGAGTAATTGCAGAAGGAAACCACAACGTTCGTCGCATAGTGTCCATTATTCTATTTTATAAATAATACTTCTTCTTTTTTTTTTCCTTTTTTTTTTTTTTGGGGGGGGGGGGGGGGGGCTTCGTGTTTCAGGCCCAAACCATCAATTCGTAGAAACAACATTTGTGTGGCTTTATGTTGTATCTTTTCACTGTAATTGTTGATATTCGTACTAATATTTTGTAGAATATGATAAGAGTTCCTTTATCATGTTAATCCTATTTTGGTCATACACCACTCTCCATCTCGGTTGAAGAATCATTATAAGCCTCTTAAAGACCTAATAAAATGGTTTAGGCATTTTTTTCTCATTGATGTAATAATATTAAATGTTAAATTCTAAGTAATTCTATGGTTGTGCGGGGTTTTTTACTGTTCTGAATTTTGTTCTATATTTGTTAACATAATGGATACAATTTCCTCGGTTTTGGAAAACTTGCTATACTTTCACCGCATGCGGCGCACTATCACTTCTAAAGAACGGAGTCGTTAATCACGACCAGTCTAGCCGTAGCCAGCGAGCTAAGGCTATGCTAGCGCAGCGCAGCGCAGCGACAGCCGGCGCGCGGCCGGCGGCTGCACTGGCTAGCGCTGGCGGAGGAGCGAGCTAGCGAGCGCATAGCAGGTGCTGCGCTGCACTATTGTCATTGGCTAAGCCTTTAGACAAAAGAATATTTAATGAACTGTATTGGATTTAATACTGCCAATAATACAGATTACAACTGTGGTACGCTTGGATATCCATTATTTTCGGCGAACTCGTGAAATAGGCCCCACCACTGCGTGTCTGTACTAAATACTACGGCGACTCGACTGTTTCAGCCCCACCGTGTGGCGTTCATCTCGGTAGGTAAGCACGGCGGTGGGGCTGCCTTCCACAGTGAATACGGCGAAATGACTTCATAATATGGCCCTCGGCTCGACTAATTTAACGGCCAATTTAACCATAAATACAACCCTACCTAACCCTAAACCCTAGGAGGACCTACCCTTGCTTCCTATAAACGCACGGGTACGGTGCACGCGTGACTGCGGTGGGGCCTGTTTCACTATAGCCCCACCACCACTGCGTGTCTGTACTAATACTACGGCGACTCGCCTGCTTTATAGGCCTAGACCTACTCGTGAATCCAGCCCCACCGTGGCATTCATCGGTAGATAAGCACGGCGTTTGGGCTTCCTTCCACAGTATGATTTTTAGCATAAAACAAAAACTACTCGACCAAAATTGACGATCATTCTTGGTATCGTTTTTCTTAGAAAATGACGCATCTAAATTACTGATCATATTGCAGAAACTGACTATGGGAAACTGGTTAGGCTTTTTTTTTTTTTTTTTTTTTTTTTTTTTAGCCACGACCCACCCTGTAACAACATATCCCCTAACTGCGACAGCCGCCACACGTATACACTGCGTGTGGCGGCTGCGCCGTGCTCCCATTCATATCTTCATGTTGAACAAACGGGTGCCTTTGCGGCGCTATATTTCCTTAATTTTTTAACAGAAACTACTAGGAATACTTACATGGGTCGATGAAACCTAAATGACTATCATCGGCGACTGTTTGATGCATTTCATTGCTTGTGATGCACAAAATGATGTCTTATAAGCAGCTCACCGATGTTCACAGAATTCACAATCACTTGCACTTGGCGCACAGAATACTTGAACGAACATAAGCGAAACTGCGGGGAAGCCGCCAGGACCGCGCCAGGCGGCGCGGTCTCCGGGGCTACATATCCCCCTAACCGTTAGGCGTTAGAGTGTAGCCTCTGTACTACTACCAAAGATTCTGCTATTACTACTTACTAGTCTACTAGACCTAGTGCCGTAGTGGTAATAGTACACTACTAGTAGTAGTACTAGTAGACTACTACTACTAGTAGACTATTATAACTACTAGTAGACTGCTACTAGATCTACTACTGGTAGTTTAACTTGTAAGCGCCGGCCGACGGGCCAGGCCACGGCCGGGACGCTCCCGCTTGCTTGCTGCGGCCGGAGTAGCCGCTCACTTTGTGAGCGAGCTGGGCCTGTTCTTCTAATCTACTTACTAGACAGTTACAACTTACAATGTCAGTCATGTAGAATACAGTGTATCCTTTCTAACGTTAAACTATATGGGGGCATACCAGACATACCACTCTGTATTTCCCAGGCGATCGTTTCCGTGAGGTCTATTCTCGGGCTTGGTGCCATGTTCATACGCTCTTGCACTGGCAGCGGGGGAGATGCAGCTGGTTCATATCGGTAAGGTGCAGCCCCACGATAACGTTCTGGTTCATCGGCTGCCTCTCCCTCCCCATCTTCCCCTTCAACTTCATGTGCCTCCTCTTCCTCTCCGCTATCGTCAGAGCTGCAGTGTTCATCATCATCATCAATGTCGAAGTTTACCCATATAGGGGAAGACATTATGCTCGAGGTACCAGGTATCTGTGCAACCTAACTTAGTGATAATGTACGTGGTAATGCGTACATGTCGACAGTCAGTGTGTCGACCGGGAGCGCACATCCCGCGGGCCCGGGCCTGGCCGGGCTAGCTATCGTGTACGCGCGTGTACCAAGCTAGTAATCTGAGTGCTTGTGCTGAGCGGCGTCTGCTAACTGAGCACAACTCCGTGCTTATACGTCATCAATCGGTTCAGGGGTGTTGGTCACGTGACTATCTTTTTCGCAAAAGCTGCAACGGGGTCCTCCAAAAATGTGATATTTGGGGGAGTTTCTAGAAGCGATAAAAACCGGAACGACACTGACAACATATTTACATTGATAATCATGACATATATTTCACATTTCTTTTGCATATTAAAAAATTTTGGAAGCATTCTATTAGGTCTTTAATCGCTAAAGTTTGCAACTGAATCTGAAAAAATCTGGAATTTCAACGATATTACTTGTCTCTCAAATTCGCAATTGTGAGTGATATTTCCCTGATTTTGTGCAGAATCAATAGATAGGCAGTGCCATGTAATATGTCTAGTTCTGGAGACGTAATTACATTCAGATTTGCCAATTTAATAAAGAGAAGAGGACAATTTCTGAAGCAAAATCTTCCCACGACTTGACGGGATAAACAGTGCGTATATTATATATGTATATATATATATAAAAGTAATCCAACTTTGGAGGGCTACTATTTTAACATTGTCGGCTATGGAGAGCGCAATGTTAGTTGTGAGGAAAGGGGAACTCTTCTTCTTTCCATTGATACCTAATTAGGTTGATAAACATCTTGCGTGACTGAGCACACGAACTTTTTAAAAAGACACCAATGACAAATTACACATTTTCCAAGTTTGCGTGTACAATATATTGTGAAGGAACAATGCATGTCTCACCGCCTAAATGAAATCTGTCAATGGAAGTGGTCGAATCATATCGGGGTTGTGGGTTGGCCTCTGTGGGAGTGACCATGTTATCGGACAGGTGGCCATGTTGAAGATAATGAACCATAAAATGTTAGAAGAAATCCTAAACACAAACCCTTAACACAAACCTGCATTCGTACAGGCTGCATGGCCTAATCGGCTACTTTCATTGACAGATGTCATGCATGCATTGAGACATGCATTGCTCGTCACAAAAGCACACAAACTTGGAAGAAGTGCAATTTGTCATTGCTATTTTTAAAGTTCAGGTGCTCATTCATGCGTGACATTTGTCAACATATTTAGGTACTAATGGAAAGAGGAATAGTTCTTCTTTCATCATAATCAACATTGTGCTCTCCATAGCTGACAATTATGAAATAGTAGACCTCCAAAGTTGGATTACCTCTTTTTTTTTTATACGCACTGTAGTAAATTTCAACTCCATGATCGAGTTGACTTTGCGAAATATTATGGTCAAATTCGGGAATGTGGTATCAAAATCAAACACAAAAAGGAAAGCTGTGCCATTTTCTAGTGTCACATCGTAAAATTTCGTAAAATAGTGATTCATCCTTTTCTCGCAAGTATACAAAATATAGGACCTACAAATAAAATTGAGTGATGACGTCATCACCACACTATCTCCTGTTTACCTACCCAGTAATCTTCACATAATTGGTATTTTTCCTCCAATCTTAAAGGTCTTGTTTACCTTTGGGAGCGGTGATTTTAAAAATGTTCAAGATATCACTTTTGATGCATATATTGCGTTGGCCAGATGTATCACAAAACATCCTACCACATTAAATTTTTGCAATAAAGCCTAAAATAAAAGGAAGATATCACTATTTTTTTCTCATTAAAGCATAACTGTATACGGTTTAGTCTGGAAACATTTTTATTGTAACTATTTTTCACATTTTGTATATTCAACATGTGCATTTATGACGTAATGACGGCATATCTTCTTTAAATACGCTTAATGTATGCAACCAATATCATCATTCCTTGAAGGCAAATGGAACTTTAAAACCATATAATGCTCAATATGTATAAAATTCTCCAATGTAACTCTATCCAGAAAGGCAATCTATGTAAACTGGAATGGTAGATGAATATTTGCTTAGTTATGGTATCTAGCGAAATAAAATTGCACTGCATAAAAAGGCTGATATGAATACAGGACCCTTGAATATTTTGAATACAATGTAGTTCTGAGTGAGAACTAACAGGCGTAATAGCTTAAATAGAATGGTTCATACTTACACGTGCAGTGGACATTGGGTTGTTTGCTACAGCCGAGCAAGAGGAGAAATGTTACTGCGACGTAAAACGCGCCTGTTTTTGAAGATGGACCGGCGCGTGATGTCATTATGCCCGCTGTACTTTGCAGCGTCTGCGTGAAAGACCGTTCAATACAAACATATATTAGAGGCGATAAGCCATGGCTGTCATTCTTCGATCTTACCATGGACCTATTTGTTGTAGGTCCATGATCCTACGATCCTTAGTGATGCCGAGGGCTTAGGGCCTTAAATCTTCGGGGATATGAAATGTGTAAAACGATACAAGGCATGGACTAATTTTGCGGGTTTTTTTATCGATCGTCGTAGTGATCAAGTTATTGTGGTTGGCTTCGACGACTTAAACTGGTATTAGGTTAACAAGGCATCAACACGGATCGGCGTTAGTATTGCTGTCATTCCAATCATTGTTAAAGCAATAAATATTTGCTTCAATTGTTCATTTTTTATTCTCATTATTGTTATTTTACTGGCGATGTTTGTCATTATGTGCTGAATAGATGAAATAATCTTTGCCAGTATAGGGTTATCAAGGTATTATTTCCGTACATCTAATATGAACTCACTTCAGATCATATTACAACAAAGTGTTTGTTTCGAGTGCTTTCAAGGTCTCAAATTATATCCACCCTAATTATTCAGTCACTCTTGGTATGTACCGAATTACTTTGGTGATGTTATTTACGTGGGTGTTTTCATCATCAAAAGCCCAGGAAAAATATAGTTTTCTTTTTTGTTTTTCGCTTTTCTATGAAATAGCACAGTAGAAAAAAAAAATCACTCTCAAAATCGACATCGTGTTAAGTATAGGCTCATGATGTGTTTTTCTAGTTGTAGGCGTATGCGGAAGATGAAGAATAGATATACGGAAAGATACAGATAAGAGTTTGATTTAAAGCGCTCGTAAAGTTCATAAAACCACATGTAAGCCGTTGTCGAACAGAGATTGGTCAAAGGTCCTGGTAGGGGATGCGGAACCGGGGGTGATTAAGTCATCGAAAATTAAAAGTAAGAGAAGTCCCACAACAAAAACCTGGACTGTGCGGGGGTCCCACCTAGAAATGAAGATGTTTTTGTTTTTTTCCATGGAAAAAAAAAAAATAATGGAGGGAGGGGGAAGGAAAGTGCAGGGGTAAACATGGTAAAGGGGGTAGAGGTGAACCTTTGACCCAAGCATGAACACTCATACACCTGATCCCCCCCCCCCCCACACACACACACATACACACAAACAGACATGCATGAAACACATCCTAGCTATTTATTAACATCCATTTTTTGTAAACCTCACAGTTCATGGTTAGGTTCCTCGTTTTCGCTTTTGTTTTTAGTATCAGTTTGTGTTTCAGCTATCTCTACTTGGCCTTTGTAAGTTAGTATAATTTGGGACATTTACACACTAAAAACAATGTAGTTAAATTATGACTAGATTTTCTAGTAAAAAAATGACCAGAAATTTAGTTGCATTTCAGTGAAATTGGTTGCTTTGACTGTTCTTCGTATCAGACGGAAATTACTAGATGGCATAATCATTCATTCTTAAGAATATCAAGCCGAAAATTTGACTAGATTTTCTAGTAAAAAGACATAACTAGAAAATCAGTCGGTTTTTTTTTTCCAATGAAATCGACGGCTTTGACTGTTTTTCTTCTCAGACGGAAATAACTAGATGGCATAGTCATATAGTTCACTGCGCAATGAATGTGTAAAAAAAACCTTAAAAAAACCCCATTCAAACAATCTCTTCAGATATATTTTGTCCTTAACATTGCAGTGAAGCTTTCACTCAAAATATAGTTGCAGATTGACTTAGGTGCATCACGAGTCTGGTAGAATGTAGCCTTTTGACAAGGCCTTCTCACTGAATGGAGGCAAGCCCCATCGAGCGCGGCCTTGCGCTGCCCGCTCGGCAATAGGCTCGCTTCACTCGTCCATACAGCGAGAGGGCCTTGTCAAAAAGCTAGATAACACGCGACGTACTTTAATCTGTTTGTGACGTACTAGAAGTAAGTACTTCTCTGTTATGTCACGTGTCTCTCCATCTTTCCAACAATGAGAGGAAACAGACGTCTCGTAAGGAATTGCTTGCAGATTTTAAAGTTTTCTTTAGCTATGACTAAGCTATAGACCGGCTTCTTATGCGTAACAGAAGAAGACAAAAAAGCAACAAAACATCACCATTGTGGAAAATCTGAAACATTTACATCATATATAATAAATTCTATCTTTCTATGAATTATTTGATTTCAGAGTACACCAGTTGCGTAGAACCTCTGTCTATTCCTTCACAGGCCAACAACGTTGGAATAAACTATCAATCTACGACAAGTGCACTATTAAAATCATACTTCAAAGACCCTATCTTAAAGGATTGGACGGCAAACAGATACCAATGTATGATAACCATAAAGGAATTCATGATTATCCGGGTATGACACCACGACTTTCTCTTAACTTTAACAGTAATGTTGAGTAAAGAATGGTATGTGACCGTTATGTACAGAGGCATGGTAGAATTGCTGGCATTAGAGTGCAGCTATCACCAATCCAAACGTCAGGGCCTTTAACTATGAAACCCAGACAGCGATGTACACCAACGAACCTTGCTAGTTCCTGTGGCGACAGCCTACTAGCGTAAACTTCAGAATATACTGCATATTTCCTGCATGCC
Source organism: Diadema setosum (assembly GCA_033980235.1). Taxonomy (NCBI): domain Eukaryota; kingdom Metazoa; phylum Echinodermata; class Echinoidea; order Diadematoida; family Diadematidae; genus Diadema; species Diadema setosum. The sequence goes on from CM067064.1 coordinate 7,082,357, forward strand.
GAAACTTTTATTCTGAAAAGTCGGGATGTGCCCCTCTGTCGACCTCATATTCTAACATGTACAAGGCAAAAAAAAAAAAAAACAACAACAACAACAACAACAAACAAACAAACTCTTAAATCAATCATAATTACAATAACTTTTGAAGGCCACACAGGAAAAAAAGCTCAACAAATACGATGCTCCGCTCAATTAACCCCATTAACCCTTCCGCACCACATTTATCAGTAATGTAAACAAGATGACCCAACAACAATCACAAATGATGAAAAAGATGTTAAAAGTTTGAACGACTATGTCATGTGATAGGTTGATGGAAGTAAAGTTAAGTGGGACTAAACTGCAGTCTGGCATTGCAAGATGAATTCAACTTTGCATGGATTTGATATAAGGTATGTATACAATATTTCAATTACAATATGAAACAATATATAACAACCTATTTGATGTTCTACTTTCTACAAATCATTTTTTTTTTTAGTATGTAAAAGCAATAACTCGATCTATTATATCTCTTTGTCTGAATGTGCATTACCAGACAACCTTGTCTAACATTTTTCCTTTTCCCTGTTTGTTTGCTTTATTAAATCTGTTGCACTCGACTCATTAATTCTTGAATTTCATATGAATACTATTCATAAAATACGACATGTATTACTCAGCACAAAGAGAATAAAGGAAATTCTGGTGATTGATTGTGTTTCTTTAAAATGAGAGCAATAATGGCCGTAGGTCTACTGATTATCATTTAAAAACTTGGATAACTCCGCATCAAAAATGTAGCATGCTTGATATGATCTTATGAGTGCATGGGGCATGATGTGCAAGGGGCATTGTGCGGAATGGTAAAAAATTGTATTTTGCCATGGAATATGTACGTTGATGTTCGGACAAACTGGTGATTTGATTTCAATTTCATGATCACTCGCTATACGTAAAGCGGAACTTTCAAAAGAGATCTAGATATTGCATACACAGAGGGGATGATTTCTAATCTTCTGTTGATTTTTGACTGGAAGGGGGGGGGGGGGGGGCATGGTGTCAAACATTAAATGTCATCCGAAGACAGCAACACAGAGAGGACACCTTTCTTTCTCGCGTTCATGATTGGATTAGTGGGGACTCCACAGACGTTCTCGTTATCGAAAATTCTTTACTGCAGGTCTTTAAATCTCATTTAATGCCTCGGTACCTTTGGCCATTGAGATTTCTTTCCGTCAGTAATAGCAAGGTTGATCTTCCAAGCGGAAACATATACCTCCCGACACTTTCACACTCCAACCACCAAAGGGCGTTACAGTGATGACACTAAAATCGGTGAAGCACTCCCCTCGTCGACGCCATACTCGAGCCCTGTTTCGTAAAGTTGTTCGTAAAGTTAAGCATAACTTTACGAACGACTGGAATATGAAGTGCCAATATGTGTGCCCATTTTTTCCAGTTACGTTTTAACAAAGTACAACTGTATGACAATATTTCATCTACATGAGGGCAAAAATACACTTTCAACTAAAACGTGTGTTAACATTAAAGAATAATCATTATCATCTGCAAATTTCAATTTTTGCTATTGAAATTAACAATTATTAGCAAACCCACTTGGCTTGCCATATGTGATCCTGGGATTGATATGGAAATTGCCCCCCCCCCCCCCATTTTTTAATCACTTACCTTAAAAGGTTACAAGACATGCTTGCTTACACTTTGATAAGAGGCACCCCCTCCCAGATTACATAACCCCTCCCTATTGGAGAATGGAAGAGTCTAAGGAGTTTGGGTGAGGAGAAGCAGTGGCAGGAAGTGACAGCAGCTTTTGTGCCATTCCATGCATAGATGCTGCTACCACAACCAACGACTTGTTTCTCCTCATTCTTTCATCATTCTAGGTAAGTCTCTTCTCATTCTGATTTCATATATTTGTAATGTTATTACAATAAGGAATGTTATTCATTTAACATTGAAATGTGTATTCTTGGGAATACACTGACATATGTTCATTTCAAGGATAAGATTTATTTTGAGAGAACACTTCAGTCAGAAAACATTGTATGGCATAGTAACTATGTGGGTATATGTTAATTATTGAGTCTGAGTGTTGCTACTATGCTAATTCTGATTTACCAGTGATGAATGAATATGTATCTGGTGGTGGTTTGTTACACATGATGAGATATACATTCTGAGTGTGTAATTTGTATATAATTTGTACATGGGTTTTGAGGATGTCTAGTTTGTAGTTAATGTATATAGAGACCTAGAAGCAAGTTTTGGATGTGAATGTACATTTCACCCTGCAATACAGGTGTACACACATAGTTTATACCATAGGCCACTGGCTTGAGAACTGGTCCTTTGTTTCATGCCTAGAGGCAGCATTTAGAGTACCAGTACATTTATCACTCTGTCCATGGATGGGGTCTAGGCTTTTGTTCTGTGTGAGAGACTGAATAGATGCAGTCACTGACTAGGCAGAGATTAAGAGTTTTATGGTCAGTGTATGGGACTGCCAACCTGTGTAGCTAGTCTGAATTATTCAGACCAGCTACAAGTGAGGAAATATTTAACTACTATCCATGTATATAGTTGTATGTCATTTGTGTTTTTATCTGCCAAGATCTTCAGGTACATTATATAGATATGTTATTGATGTTAATTCACAGATTTTAGAGTAGGTTTTGTTAGTAGGGATACATTGATAGAAAGAATGACTAGAGTGTATGTATATAGCTGTGTGGTCTGCGTTATAGACTATCAAGGGGACAGGAAGTGCTGTATGTTAGTACAGTCTCCAGCGAGATGTTGTCCCTCCAGCTCACAGAGGAGAGCAAACTTACAGGTAGGAGGATAAGGGAAGTTTAATGTATACATGAAGGCAAGGGCCGTGGTGCTCTTTGTTAAGAAAAGAGTTTATAGACTCCCTCAGTTTATGCTTGCTGGCCCTGTACTAGTGAGTGAGTTGTTGTAGAAATTTATCTGAAGAAAGATTATCAAGTAGAAGAGTTAGTTATTCCCAATGTTCCCTTTATGGGAAAAACGTTGGATGAACTAGTTAGGAGAATTTGTTAATGGTTGTGGAATGAATATAGTTGTTTGAATTATAGTTTAGCTTCATACTTTAGTATGAAGACTCCTACTAAAGGGGGTCATTTTATTGGGAATTATTATATGAGAAGACTGTTTGATTAGGCAAACTCTACAATTAATATTTAGAATTATCTCGCTCTATAAGGAAAAGGCCAGATGCGTTCATACATTTCAAACTGATAAGAATTGATATTATTCGGAAGAAAGATTTGAACAGATATGAGACTTGTATTGTAATGAGAATTCGGCACAGGCAGGAATCACTAGTTACTTGTATAAAGAAGATATTAGAATATATTATGAATATATCATTGATGAAAAGGGAAGGAGAATGAAATCAGATAATAGTTTGTTAGAATTACAGTCATTGACATTCAGATATTATACTGATTATTGATTACGAGTATCAGTAAGCTCATGTACTCTGTGGGAACACTGTTTATGACAGATTTGTATACAGTTACATCGAGCTCGTGTGTATTTATGTGTTAAACTGAGAACTGATTATTATTGTTTTGTTACACATTGATTGCTCTGCAGTGTTTGTCAATACTTAATTGTCTGATTGTGACTTTTTATGAGAGCAATAAATGTGCCATTCCATGCATAGATGCTGCTACCACAACCAACGACTTGTTTCTCCTCATTCTTTCATCATTCTAGCACCCCGTACCCCTACAGGGGTGTTACACATATTTAAGTCGTTCGTAAAGTTGTGCGTAACTTTACGAACAGCTTTATGAAACAGGGACCCGGGCTCTTCCATCGATGAAACGAAGTCAAATTATTGATTTATCACTGAAAAAAGACTATTCGCAAATGATGCCTTTTGTGCTAGCAATATCGTGATGTTTTTTTAAGTTCTCGTTTACGTCTCGGGTGATTGTGAAATTGAATTCAATTTGTTTAGTCCGATCATCAACAAGACGTATACCCAAATCGTAAAGATCGCTCATTTTACAACATTTTCTATTCGACCCTTAAACACATTAATATTTTACGCCGCCTGTACTACACGTAAGCCTCATTAATAGCACAATAGGCCTATACAGTATTGTCACCTGACTGTCGCAGACTGAATTGATCACGGTATAAGATGATACCAAACATGACGACTAGTATTCTAATATTACAGAATAATCGATCAAAATCGACTTTTCTTACTTTTTGTGCGGGCTAAACACAAAAAGTAAGGAAATTTGACCTTGATTCGGTCATATTTCTCTGAAATGAGAACAGTATCGGTCATATCCTCAGATCCTATCATTAAAAACAAATAGGATGTTTACGCACACGAAATTTGTAAATATGTTTAACACATGTAACCACACCAGTACGACTCCTCATACGATATGCGGATGTATAAAAGTGCAAGTCATGTGAAAATGAAGCAAAAATCAACTCGTTGTGTATATGCAAAACGAGAATGGATATGAGAAAAGAGGCAAAGGTCATTGGCTGTATTTTCACATTGTTAAGACACACAAACATTTGTTTTGATCTTCTTATCATTGCCACTCAGGGTGTGATAAAAAAAAAATAATGTCTTAAATGCTGACACGTGATTATAGATGTATTTTGTTGATCACGATTTTACCGATGCTTATATAGATTGCATTCGTGCATGATTCATGTTACCGTGTTAAAAAAAAAAAGAATAATGTAGTCGATAAACGTTTAAGTGTACAGGATGGAATTAGGCTTAAATTTCCATGAAAACAGCTAGAAGTGGTTTGCTCATCATGGATTCTGCATGGACGCAATATACACTAGTACCTCTTACTCCAATCAGTAAGTACTAACAATACCAGGAAGCGTTATCGTTGATCATGGAGATTATAAACACCTCAACAAAGTCACGAGGAAATCTCCCCTCTCACATAATGGACCACTCTTCCTGTGTACCTTTTCTTCGCTGGAAATAGTCCTGCCTCACCAGCCCCGTAACTACAGGTCAATTCAACATAGGTAACCACATGATATTCCTGAACGCGCGATATATATCAACGTCCTGTTCTACATTTATTTTATCGACGCCAACCACTCCTGCTTAGCTTTACAGCGCAATGCTTCATATTTTTTTTTCTTTATGCACATATTTTCACTCACTTTCGATCAAAATTATGCAAGATGTACTGAGGGCAGAAAAAGAAAGAAAAAAAAAAGAGCTAGAACTGTCATTGAGACAGATTGTTCACATATATCTTGATATGAGCACTTTCGTTTTCATTGAATCTAATGAATCACGTTAAACTCAACCATTAAACTTATTGCTGTGCTAAAATTTGAAAAAAAAAAGAAAAATAAAAAAAAAACCGTGTGCATAGATATTATTTGTATATATATATTGCAAAAGCCTGGCCGAATTAAAGAGACTGTTTCATCCGGGCATTTTCCATATTACGAAAAAGGGTCTCGTGCTGCTTTCATGAGAATGGAAGACATGACAGGATTACCCCTGTAGCAATGCTAACTATTTTTGTGTAAATGAAACAAACTTATTAATAGAGATTTGAGGTACCAACAACATCCTAGCCAATATTCCACCATTCGAGCTTATGTTCGGATATGAGAGAAGCGAAACAGTTCACTGAAGTCAATACGCTCTTCAGTTCATTGCAGAACACTCCAGAGTATCTTTTGTCGGATATTGCTCGACTCTACCAAGGCACAATCTTCATGTCTTGCACAGTTTCCTCGGTGTGGTTTGCGTTGCCTCCATTCTCTCCCTATACCCTACCAAAACCCTTCCTTTAAACAGGTGCAATAGTACAGCCTAGCATTGTCCAACTTCCTTCCCTGCCTAAATAAGTATCTCCTGTGTCCCTTCCGCCTGTCTTCTATATACCCCCCCCCCCTCGAGAGACGGAGAGAGAGAGAGAATAAGGCAAAGATAAAGAAAATGTCCATGTGTAATATATCTCAGCTTTCTACACTACTATCCATAAGCAAAAAAGGGAGATCTGCAACATTTGGAAGTTTGGCTTTGTTCGTATTTCATTGTACCGTTTCTTTCACTTGCAAAAGCTTGGCGTCTCCTGTTTAGATTACATGACATTCATCCTACACTACTACTACTACTACTACTGCTGCTGCTGCTACTGCTACTACTACTACTACTACTTATATTACTACTACGTACTATTACTTCCAGTAATCAGAGGGCATCAGGGGCGGATCCAGGAATTCCGTAAAGAGGGGGCGCGTTTACAAAATTAAAGGGGGGGGGGCGCACGCACCCTTCCCCATTTTTTCTTTTTATTTCCTTTGTTTCAACAAAAAAATAAAGGGGGGGGGGGGCGTGCTCCGGTTGCGGTCCTCCCTGGATCCGCCATTGGGCATGTATTATAGTCATCCTGCTCAACTTTTCCCTGCAGTTTTTCACTGGCTTCACATCTGACAGCGAAGTATGGTCAATTTGATCTTCATCTATTACCTTCAAAATCACTCAGCAGTAACAACACAGAGTTCATAATGTTTCTTGAACAGTTTAAGAATACCATGCAGGAATCCCATGTGTCCAAATCATTATCTCCATCTCAGTTACACGTTATCTACGTTACATCTACAATCACTGCATCAGAAGAATGCAATGATCTTGCTCTATCATCACACAATGGGCCGGATGCATAAACGCTAGCAATTGCTTGTGCTAGCCTTTTACTCGAATCCGTATGCATAAAAACAAGCAATTGCTTGCGAGCAGAAGCTCTTGCTAGCAAGTGCAAGCAATTGCTTGCTGTCCGCAAGCAATTGCTTAGAGACCAAGCATTTGCTTAAAAACGTATGCATAAAACATACCTTTTGCTAGTTCTTGCTAGCAATTGCTTACGATTTTCCAAGCTCTGTAAAATGAGCTTGAGCTTTTGCTTATCTGGGACGTTCCCTTTTAAGTATCATTTTCATATTCATGGAAGAAAGACAACAATTGTGAAGGAGTGGTATAAATCTACAAGAAATTACTCTGAAGTAGAGTAAGAAATTTTTCATTTCAACAACGGGAATGTCCAGTGGTTAGCACGCAAAATTTGATGAAAAACAGGTAGGATGTCTCACTTCGGTGGAGAGCAAGGAGACGTCTCTCCACGTGCGATCTGGCAGATGCGGGCTATTGTAAGCAGTGGTGGGAATCAGCCAGTAATACGAGTGTGTGTATAGTTGTGTGTGTGTGTGTGTGCGTCTGTGTGTGCATTTATGAGTGTCATTTCATAGCTCTTCTGCTATGTCAGGAACTGTTTCCGCACACACATGCCCTTTCAAATGCATGCTGCCACACTCGCCTTTGTTCTTGTGTTCGCACAGGCGTGACGCTATTGTTCGAACCCTAAGCAATTGCTTGCTGAATGCAAGCAAAAGGTATGTGCACAAGCAAAAGATTATGCATATGTATATAAGCAATTGCTTGAGCTACACCTTTTACTAGACGAGCTTGTGCTTTTGCTTGAAGCAATTGCTTACAAGCAATTGCTTGTTTTATGCATTCGGCCCAATAATTATGTGTTCTTCAGCTCCTTTAAGATTACTCTGACATGTCTGAAGACATAACTTTCCACACGATCGGTACAACACTTGGTTTCTGTATTTTGCGTAACCTAAAATCCATGTATCCGGTATATGTTTAGTCAAACAAATTGAGCTAGTTCTATTCAGGGAGGTTAGCATTGCTCACCTCCCTGTTCTATTTTACATAAATAAAATCAATGTGTTTGTATATTGTCATTGTATAATGTATAGGAATTTTGCCCGACGGAAAGGGCGCAAGCGATCTTGACTATTAAACTCATACGTGTACGTAATTATAAGTGCATGGATGTGTATATTTCTCTCTTCTTTTTTTAGCAGGCTCCAATCATACCAAACAATAAAGATTGACATTACATAGCATTATAGTGTATTCGTTTATAAGTAGGCCTATACAGTCTTTGCAGTGAAACAAGGTTTGAGTGCTTCATGGAGAGCGTAATGATAATATTATGACCTTTAATATTATTATCATCACTTTAAAATTTCATTGATGTGGTTAACATAGGGAAAGATCAAAGCGATGGACACGAATAGGAGTTGACACATTTGGACCATGGCGGCTTTGCGCACGAGGCATTTCAAAGTGGCGGCATTTTGATGTGAATGAAGAATGTAGGGTGTGGTGGGGGGGGGAGATTGAATGACAATCTCACCGATACTTATACTGGAATCTTTTCAAAAATGAAATGTTCAAGGCTTTTACAGGTGTTACAGATATTTAAAAGAAAAAGAACAGGAAAAGACATGGATGAAGACTTGAGTATTGCTTTTGTGTGTGTATGTGTGTGTATGTGGGGGGGGGGGGTGGGAGGTTGGAAGGACGGTCTGATGATTATATACGATGTATTTCCTACTTCAAATGGCTTCTGATCGATTTTTTTTTTATTTGCGTATGTATTACTTATACCACTGCTTTACGAGCATCGTAAGTTGGTTGAATGGATGTAGATTTAAATACTAGCGCTAAATAGCCTGAAGCAGTTATTGTTTTTTTTTTAATTAAAAGATCATGCGTAAAATAGTTATATCAGCTAGCATTGTATTACAGTGTACAATATATTGTGACCGTGCATCATTAAAATAGACTCTAAACTCCAAAGTCACTTCTATCAGTTATACTAACTAACTTTTCAGAGTGTACACTTTTTTGTTCATTGCTCAGATGGGTTAGGAAAGTCATAATCATATGTCATTTCGAAGCTTGAGGTTGGCTCTTTCAGAATCTGCCTTGAACAAGAAATCCATGTCTGGTGTTTTGTTTTTGTTTTTGTTTTGTTCTTTGATGGTGGTTTTGTGATGCAGGGTCATAATCATATTCAAACGAAAGGAAATACTGTTTATGAACAGCATCAAGTCACGCAAGATTGTCGTCGTACGCTTTATACAAAAAGAATCATAAAATACTTGATTACCCATCAACACCCCCCCCCCCTCTACACACACACACCAGGCACCCCTGCCAATAGACAATTACGTGTCTATTACAGTTACATTAGATTGCAGGCATAGGGGCAAAACGTATATAACATTTCGCTAATCGACAATAAACTTAAAGGACAAGTTCACCTTCATTAACATAAGGATTGAGAGAATGTAGCAATATAAGTAGAGGAAAAATCAGACAATCCGTTCAAAAGTTATGAATTTTTAAATTTTTGTGCAGTCACCGCTGGATGAGAAGACTACTGCAGTGTATGATGTCACATGCGTACAACAATATAAGGAAAATATAAAGAGAATTTCACAAAATTTCATCTTTTGAAAAAAAATACACATTCCCTTGACTCGTTACTGACATAATATGGGTAATATTATTCCCATTGCCTTTAGAAAGAGGCAAGTCAAATGCTCTTTTATTATGCGAAAAGAGTGAAAATATGTGGAATTTTCTTTACATTTTCTTGATACTGTTGTACTCGTATGACATCACGAGCCTTAGTAGTCTCCTCATCCAGCGGTTCCAACACAAAAGTTTTAAAAATTCATAACTTTTGCATCGATTGTCCAATTTTCCTCAAATTGTCACTGATGTGGTCTACTAATATTGCTGCATTCTCTCAATCCTTATGTTAATGAAGGTGAACTTGTCCTTTAATAGACTACGAAGAGAACACACCTATGTTGAATATTAGTACACTATGGGCACTTCACATTTGCTAGGCCTGCGGGGATCGACTTTCTCATCGTGAATAAAACTAGGTCTAGACTACTAAATCATGAATGCAAAATGCGAACAAGACGAAACATCTGTACAGAAAACAAAGGGAGAGATTTCTTCCAGTGTAAGGAATGAGCTGGGCTTATATCATCTTGTTGAACGGGGCGGATCAGCGGAAGAGGAGGTAGATAAACGGCCATTCCGCACACGTATACCTTGCTGCGTGGCAGAACCAGGTATTCTCTCAAAGCTAAGTAGGCCTATTTGTGTATAGTTAATCATAATGCTTGGACGAACGAACAAATGGGACAGTATACACAATGGAAGACATACAATACATTATCAACCAATGGTTTACTACATGCGCCAAGTAGGAACTATAATGAGAACAGAATTTTACTTTTAAAAAAGTTTGTGGCCATCGGTCAAACAGACAGATAGAGAAATCGTTGAATTCAAAGACCAATCATTATCAGAGTTGCAGTAATTTACCAGGGCATTAACGTTATTGTGTGGTTGATGGAACATTAGCTTTGTTGGTTGATTTGTAAAATTCCCTTACCTTAAAGTCTGCGAAGTGTAGTCGATACTCTGTCCGTCGCTCGCAGTGCATATCAATTCTGTTACAGACGCCACGTGAAACACAATACATCTGTCTCCTAACGGGCAGATTTATTCGTGACAGAGTTTCGCCGTGGCACAACGTGCTGAAAAGGGAGTAACTTGCACGCGAGCAATGGAGAAGCAAGATTGAGCCCGCTTCCGTGTGTTAAAAAACACTGGGAGGAAAAAAAAATAGTTTGATGAAAAAGCCTCCCTTGCTGGTAGTTCTTTCCGCTACTGTTACAAACAGACAAACTGGTCAGGTCATTGTTTTTATAAGTGTATACCTCATCTATTATGAAGTATAATAGGTGTAATTACTACCGATCTCTGTACTATTAACGGTGTGTCGCATGAAGCGTACAGAATTCATCTAGCTGTTTGAGTTCATTTTGGACGAAACTTCGAGTTATTTAAAAGATTTTTTTCTTTTTTCTTTTTTGCCGGACAACACTCCAAACACTCCCAACCAGAGTTGATTACCAGTACAACGGAAGTAGATGGGACTGATAAAGTTGAAAACCGATTGATATATCGTTTCACAAAGCATGTGCGTGTCTTCTGTATTATAGAGACGCCCAATCCCATTCCCTTATCCTCAACTATTGTGGATAAATGGGGTTGTATAACTTAACGAGTTGGAACAGAGCAAACGAGCACTTTGCATGTCAGATGAGAAACCGGCATCGCAGATTTTTCGAGTAAAGACACACAGGCACTCGTTGGCATGTACAAATGTGCACCCACCAAAATAGTAGACTTGTTAAGGGGTAAACGTTGCATTTTTTAGTACAAATGTCCTACTTGGCACAGATGTTCCCTAGGGCTATTGGAAAATTTTCATGTAAAGAGACACTCTGTATCAATGCAAATAAGCCTTAATTTGCATAATTTATGCAAAATTACATATAAAAATTATTAAAAAATATATGTGCACCCAGTAGAAATGTCTAATTTGGTAGAAGCATTCTATAGAGTAGATGGAAACAATTCCTGCAAAAACTGATTTCATACCTATGTAAATAAACATAAAATTTGCACAATTATGCAAGTTATTGTGCAAAAATCTGGATTTTTGAAAGAATGTCTAATCTAATAAGAACTGGATCTTGTAGTACAAAGTTTGAACCTGGGATGGATGTTCCTTGGGTCAAAAGCAAATGATTCATCTAAAGAGACAAACTGTCTCTATGCAAACAAGGTGTTATTTGCATAATATGCATATCAATATCTATACATAGATAATCAGAACAAACAAAAAGCAATCATATGAAAATGTCTTAAATTGCTTTGAACTTATATCCAAAAAGCTAATTAAATAAGACAATAATCTCGCAACAACACTCTTCAGTTGTTTAAATTGTTTCCATATTATTTGATTAACTTTTTTGCATGAATTATGTAAGTAAGTATACAAGACGTGAAATTTCGAAACATATTGATCTTTAAAATCATTTTTACCATAAGTTTTCCCTCATTGCATGACTACATTGCAGGGTGGGAAAAAAGCAGTCGATAGTGACACTCTTTAAATATGATTATGCAAATATAACAGTAGGGCCTACATAGGAACAGCACTGATATATGCAAATCGGAACAATATTGCTTACAAAAGTATTTTTTTTTCCTTGCAAACAATACACAACTAAGGTCACGATTAAAAAATCGTTACAAAAAAAAAAAAAACTCTACCATAGTGAAAGTGTGAATTCTGATTTTCATTGTATTTTGTAGGCAACCAAGCAAATAAGATGCTTTTTACATCAAACTGATTATAAACTTGTGCAAACTATGTGGATGTAAGGGTTTCTGCACACATTAAAAACCTACAAGCTGGAGTTAGAAACAAAGTCTGTTTCTGAAAAAAGAAAGTTCCCTGAGTATACTTTGACCTGCTATGGCATGGAAACTATGCTAGGAAATTTATACACAATAACATTGTGATAAGGCAATAATCTATGCAAAAATTGTCACGTCAACAATATAGGATATATTATACTTTAAGTCAAATAATCTTAGTCTCTGACTTAAAATCAGTCAATTTCAACAATAAATCAAAACAGAAATAATATGTTCATAGCCATAAAAGAGTATATTAGATGGCCTCTACCATTTCTAGGATGTGATTTGTCAACAGATCGTCACATGCTTCTGTTTGCGAGGATCGTAAATGTCATATTCTCCCAGGTTGTGATTGTTTTCCCTTAGGATGATGTAACTCCCTAGCAGTCCAAAGAATGTTATATTCCACCACATGCAAGCCAATACCTACATGATCTTGAAGCTTTTTCCAAAAATAATTATGTTAACTGGTTTTGTGTAAAGATGACAGAGGTTAAAGTTTAAAAAAAAATTACAGGTAAAAATGTAAAGGTTTAGAATGTCAGAGGATATACATGTGTGCATCAAAATTAACTTTCATGCGACCCATATATTCAATGCAACGACAGTGATGACTAAACCATGTCACTGAATTTCATGTCCTTTCCTACTTATCAAGAGGAAACAAAAACACTTGAGAGGGGAGGGCTTAACGTTGGTTTTTTTTTTTCGTTAATCAACAAGGGAATCACTGTCAGGTAGAACATGCACAAATATGTACCAAGTTTCATGATACCTTGATTCACATTAAAGATATGGAAGAAAAAGTGAAATATAGCGCTTTCATCAGAGCTTTGACCTTTAGGCAGGAAATTTTCCAGAGAATCTCCATCAGGTAATACATGTATATATTAAGTTTCAAGAAAAATCCTACAAGCATTGCAAAAATATGAGGGAAATGGTGAAATTTTGAGGGCCCAATTGACCTTGATCTTTGACAAATGACCCCTAAATTCCCTAGAAAATCCCTGCCAGTTCCAAGTTCCATGAAGATACCTTGAACCATTTGCGAGATACGGAGAAAAAGAAGTGAAATTTTAGCATTTTCACCTGACCTATGACCTTTGACCGCTTGACTTGAAACTCTCTGGAGAATCTTATTTTGGTAGTACATGTATGCAGTCACTAAATTTCAAGAAAATACCTTCAGGCATTGCATAGATATGGGGAAAATAATGAAATTTTGAGCATTGACCTTGAACTTTTTGACCTTTGAGCTCTTGCCGATTTTACTTAAAGACTGCTTAATTAATTGCCCCATCATACATCATCTTTGGACCAAGTTTGGTGAAATTTGCTTAATCCAATCTTGAGTTATCGCGTAAACTGATACAATTTCTGAAGTCGACCTTGGCCAGTGACTTCTGGTACATTCGGGTATTAATATGCACAATATGCTAATTAGGTGGATAGAGAAATAGTGTTTTGATATTACAAACCATTTCCTTTTGACTAAAGGATATGCATACTACTTTGGTAGTTTTTATACTAAAATGTAGTCCTTAGACTGTAAGAAAAAAACTTTAAGTAATGTTTTTACTTTACTTTATTTAGTAATTATCTAAATTAGTTGTAATGATGGTTCAATTAGTCAAATTCTTTTCTCATTTTGTTTCATAGAGTGTTTCTAACAGGTTACATCTATGTAGGATGAGATTTAAGTTTTTTTTATTGTTTACAAATCAATTTGCATAACTCGAATAATTATGCAAATTTTATGATTATTTACATAGGTATGAAATCAATTTTTGCAGGAATTGTTTCCACATACTCTATAGTATACTTCTACTAAATTAGGTAGTTCTACTGGATGCACATATGTTTTAAATAATGTCTATATATATTTTGGCATAAATCATGCAAATTAAGGCTTATTTGCATATATACAGTTTGTCTCTTTAGATGAAAAAAATTCCAATTGTACCGAGGAACTTGTGTGCCAAATAGAACATTTGTACTTTAAAATGCGGCAATCGCCCCTTTTTTTCGCCCTTAGCGAGCCTACTAAAAGGAATATACATCGGGATTTTACATGTTGTATATTTATCTGCTAGCGTTATGACATTATACGCACACGTGTATGCAGAGCTCGACACAGACTTTTTTCCCCCTCTGGTGGCCAGTTCGGACTACCAAAGTCATCATTGTTTGGTGGCCCGAAAAAATGAAGAAAAACAAAAAACTTAATGATTCAATCAATACCAAAATACAGTCAACAATGATAGCCTTAAGTATGTGAAAATTGGCAGATATGATATAAGTGCTTCTAATGACACGTACTGTACCTAGGAAGTAGAAAAAATCAAAACATTAAAACTGAAATAATTTGATAAGACATTAAGACATTTATTGAATATCCAGGCATGAATATAATTTTCTATGACAATAAATATTCATGAAATTATTAGATTTAACAAATTGATGTGTCTAGTGGTATCGTGGATGAATAGAATTTTGACACAAAATTTGGCCGTGAAAGGGGAAAAAAAAAGAAGGTTTGGCTGCATTTAGTCGTAAAATATAGCCTACGTTTAGTCACGAAGACTAACAGCTAGTGATCTGGCAACCCTGGATACTCGCCTCAACCAGCTGAAATGAGTGCAGTTATGAAGCACTGAGCCCTGGATGAAAAAAAAAAAACAACAACGCATAAATACAATGCACAAACAAAAATTTTCTGGTTGCCCGAAGGCTATTTTTGGTGGCCCGGGCCTCCAGGCCACCGCTAACGTAGAGTCTTGGCATGTGGATACATTTATTATTAATGTATCTGTACATATACTTTATTTATATTATATGTTTTATATATAATTATATACGGTGTGAAAAGGTGAAGCATTCAACGGACGTAGCTAGTTCAACGTAGTTTATTTCCAAGCTTTCGGTACACACACACACACACACACACACACACACACATATATATATATATATATATATATATATATATATATATATATATACATATACATATATTAACATGTGTGTATATATTGTGTACATTCCATTATAAAATAAATGTATTAATAAATTTATGCAGTACGCTGACGGTTTTAATTGTAAACCTGTAGAATGGAAAGCAACTGGAAAGAGGAAGGAAAGGAGGGAGAGAGAGTAACGTTTTGTTTCAGCCTCCAAAAGTATATCATGTACATTAACTCATACACATTTAAAAAAAAAAAAAAGAGAGAGAGATCAATATTAGTTGAAAATCTAAAAGTGAAAGTCCGCTCCATTTCCACAATGACCTTGACTGGCGGAGCAAAAATCAAACAAGCCAGAACGGTAAAGGGTTTTCTCTTTTCTTTTTTAGATGTGTGTTAGGTTGTTTATGTCATACGTGGCCACTTAGGAAACATGCACTTCCACTTAATATGAGCAAGCTCTCAAGAGACTGGCGCCTTTAAGTACCATCCGAAGGATTAAGCAATGAAAATACATGACCGAAGCCCCGTTTTGACAGAGCACTGTTACCGCGACCGCGACCGCGGTCGGGTAGCGTCCGGGTAACTTTTTTACCCTTCCTGCGAAAACGGTCCCCGCTGGCTGCCGTAGTTCGTGGTGACTTTCCATTTCGTATCAGTGGACACACCCCTTTTCTAGAAATCTGCCCGGAGGTTTTCTGTGTGTGTGTGTTTGAGGGCTTGAGTTGTCGTGGGGCACAACCACTCCTGTAAGCAGGAGGCTCGAACTAGCAGGGGCTTTAGGATAGAGTGTCCGTGGTCTTGTGCAACATACCGTTTCTGTAATTTATTACAATTTGCTGATGTTTCTTTTCTCTATACATCCTTTTAACGGTAACAGGTAAAAATGTCGGAGGTAAAAATGTCAGAGACAAAAATGTCAGAAGTACAAATGTCAGAGGTAAAAATGTCAGAGGTAAAAAAGTAATCAGTAAAAATGTCAGAGGTAAAAATGTCAGATGTAAAAATGAGGTAAACATGTCAGAGGTAAAACATTTGATTACTTCTGACATTTTTACCTCTGACATATTTACTTCTGACATTTTTACTTCTGACATTTTTACCTCTGACATTTTTACCTCTGAACCCTTTTAACGAAGCATTTCAATCACCTGTTCCCTCCCTGTAGGTTCCATAGGCAGAATGCAGTTGTTGCTAGGTAGGGCAAGCCTCTGGCAAGCTTTGTGTTCATTCTATATGGCCAACTTATTTTTTAAACAAATTATGGATAAAATCTGAATACATTACACAACCGGTCTCTTATCATGGGTGGATATATATTACGGAAAAAAAAAGAATATCTTTAAATGATTTACATGATTTGAAATTCGTTAAGACCAAATCGTATTTGAAACCTCATTGTAAAAATTGAATCAGATGATGACGTTATCGGGTCCGAACTGTCATTATTTTTATGATGACCAGGGCAACTCACCCCTTCCCTTCTAAAGACATCATTACCAGGGGGACTTTAACAAAAACACAATGTGCAAGCAATTTTGGGGAGCGGGAGCGGGTATAGATTGTATTTTGTAGCTTGTAAACTGAAATGTTGATGCTATTTTTCGATTTGTGTGTGTGTGTTTTTATTGTATATTTCATGGGTTGCCATCTCAATTTGCTTTAATTTGTCGATAAACTGGTCTATTCGGTCACCCATGAACATCAAGCTTTGTATATATTTTCATGAATTTACCTTGTCATTATGTTTGACCAATCACTGAGCGCTAATAAGGAAAGACTTCATCATCTTTGCACTCTGGAAGTTGAATTTTATAATAACAGCACAGCCAAATGAGTAGAGAATAAAAGTTTGAGAAAACTATTTAAAAAAATGAGGAAAGTTTTAGAGTTCGACGTTGAGCATCTTAAAAAAACACCGTGATATCAGTTACGATGACTCATGCAGATCAAACATGGCGACAATGCCATTAAGTGATAACTCTCTCATAGATTTATATATCAAAGTATCACATGATCAATATTTTTGTCAATAATTCAGAAACCGTATGCAGGAGAATGATCGGTTGTAGCACTCATCATCTCAACTGGTGTACTATGACTGTGTAATATAGTGACAAATTTCAAACAGTATACAAATATTATAGAATCGGTACAACTCATGATATTTGATTTTTGCATGACCGATATCACAGTGACCTTCCAGCGATCTGAATGTTTCAATTATTTTATCAAAGTCATTTCAAACATATGGCCCGAATTCACGAAGGTGGTACAAATGAAACCATGGCTTAAAACCATGGAAAAAAACCATGAAGCGCCAAGTGTCGCATGAAAATATATTTCGTTTCGAAATCAGTCATTTCGTCGATGAAATGATTATTTTGTAACGAAATGACAACATTTTGTAACTAAATGAACATTTCGTCCACGAAATGATAATTTCGTTAACGAAGCGGTTATTCTGTCGACGAAATGACCAATTTCGGAACGAAATATTCAGTGTGACACTTGGCGCTCCATGGTTTTTGTCCATGGTTTAAACCATGGTTTCATTTGTACCACCTTGTGAATTCGGGCCATAGAGTGGAGTTAACTTGCAGCAGTAACTTCAATTTGCTGCATGTGTTAAACCTTCCACCCTAAATAAGTAAAAGTGCAGGTTGCATGAGTCATTTACGTGTCCTTCATAGGTACTGATAGTGGAGTGGATATGTAGTAACCACTCGTGTAACCTTCCTACTCTGTTGTTGTTGTTGTTTTTATCCTGTTTCTTTTTATGTCCTTTCTACGTTTCCAGCCGAGTCTGATGGAGTGTTGATTTGCTCACCCATGTAATCAACTAGGCCTGTTCATTTTTACAGGTCACTTCCATCGAGAGTGTAAATACACCAGTAAAGGTTTAAAAAATATAAACATTCACCCCGAGTCCCTTTCTGTTTTATTTCCATCAGAGAACCCGAGAACGGACGAGTTTTTTTTTTTTTTTTTTTTTTTTTTTAAGGCGCCGAAAAGTATGACACGCGAAATGTTGCAAAGAATTTAACATTGCAACAAAACATTACATAAGAACATACAAACAAATCTAATTCATTATTCCAATGTGTGTACATTTGTATTTTTATATTTTCGAATCATACACGGTGTCAGAAATGAAAGAGTCCATGCATAGTTTATCAACCCTTTGCACATTTGACCGGATATGGGAAAATCTAGGAAATGATGGAAAGATTTTAACCAGAAAGAATTCTCTCTCATGCAGAGAGATATGAGATTCAAAGATTACCAAAGGAGGAAGTGAAAAAAGGAAACAAGGGGCCTGACTTCTCCTCACATCGATTTCGTCTTTCAACAGGATTCATTCGACATTATCAGCAACCAATTTCGGCAATCTATCTTTTTCTCTCTTTTTTTTTTTGGGGGGGGGGGAGTGCATGGGGAGGAGTGGTTGGGTTCGTACTGTCCCTGTAAATATCGGAACGAAAGTGAGAGAAATTTTCATAGAAGATGAAGACAATTTTTTACAAACATATTCATTTGATATTGAAATACACACACACACACACTTTGCAATAGTTTTGTATCATTTGGATGTGGAAATAAACATTCATGTTGCACATTAGTATAATTTATGAAGATACAGATAGATAGATAGAAAGATAGATAGATAAATGAATAGATGTATAGATAGATGAATAGATAGATATATAGATAGGTGAATAGATAGATATATAGATAGACGAATAGATAGAGAGATAGATAGGTGAATAGATAGATAGATGAATAGAGAGATAGATAGATGACTAGTAGAGGACGAAAGGACAAAGAGAGCGAGAGAGGGTAGTATGTTATATGCCCTGTGAATGGATTCATTATTTTGTCAAATAAGCCTTGAATAATTTATGGCCGGATATTAATGGTCATATCACCTTGCGATTTGTGACCGTGTTGAAAGCAATTGACAGGTCAGTATAGGGTTAGAATCAAATCAGTTATTGAGAGATCGAAGTAAAATCCTATAACTTACCGAAACATTGAATTACAGTCAGCATGTGAAAACTTTTTTTCACTATAATATTAAATTTCGTTTTTGTTGTTGTTTTTTTTTTTTCGTATCGGGTACTGGATATGAATATTGTAATATCCGCAAACCGTTATTATTTTGTATAATAAATTATGAACTAAAAAGCACGCAAAGCGACTCGAAGCGAGCCCAGACACAGTTCCTGTCGAGGGAAGTGACTTGGTTAAGTAGGGGACCTGTTTCCTCATATCACTTCCGCCGCGTGTTTATAAGGCTTCTCATTTCTCAGGACATTCGTAACCCATGCAGGGACCTACTGAAAAACAACAACAACTAAAATAGTGTTGTGCGTACGCTGTATTCCATTCTCAGGAGAGGATATACACATAACAAGAACCACCAGAAAAACTTCATTCTTTCATTCTTCTGTAACATATGTGTGTGTGTGTGTGTGTGTGTTTTAGATAATACTTTTTATATATCTTTGCGAAGCGTATAAACCAAAAGTCAATGAAACTGAACTCTTCCATAATTGCCCCATTTGAACATACCATTCAAATATCCGTCATCTGCGTGAACCACGATTGCCGATCGGTAGAGCAGAAGTCAAGACTTCCAAGCGGATTCCACACCAACCACAAATTTGTTGTAATATAATGAACGGGCTATAGCATTTAGTGACTTTTTGTTAGACAGGTTGTAGTTGCTTATAAACAACATCATACCTATAACTAATTTGCATGCAATTATGATGTCGTTCCAACAAATATAATTTGATGAAAACATACCCATTCTAAGATTTCATAACCTGCTTACATAATGTCCAATTTTGACGAAAATTCTCCCACTGTGTACATCTGATTTTACTTAATTTACTCTAACCAGCCTAAACTTGAGTGAAAAATGCACTATATGGATCGAAATTCTCTCCCTACTTGTATCATAGAATATAAACCTGCATGTTAGGAATCTTTGAGCTCCCCCTTATCAATGTTTATACAATTTTGTTACTATTTGCGTGTGTGTAAAACTGTGTATGTGAGTTTGTGTTTGTTTGTGTGTGTGTGTGTGTACCTGAGAGTTTGTACAATAGACAAGTGTTAATATTAAAGGCGAGAATTGACTGCTGTATTTACGTACATTATGTGGAGCATTATGTCAAATTTTCAAGACATTGGTAAGCAAAGTGGAGCTATACTAGCTGGATAACTGTACAGCATTTTGTACATTCGCCTGCTCCTTTCATTTGTATAAGAATGATGTGCAGATCAGATATATTGTATATGCTCAAAAACACACTTTGACGTATACAAACAAGGGGAGATATAGAGATATATTCAACCTTTATTATGAGAAATTTAAATAAAGTACATCATGTTTTTATGAAATAATCATTGGGTCACTATTACTTGATATCCAACTTAAGGCAATGTTGATACCAGCTTACGTCTTTCCTATTGTTTGTGCAGAAAAAACAACAACTACTGATATAGTAATTCTCCTTTTATGTAGATAGCTCATACATTCATTTCTGTACACTGTCCACCGACTGATTTCCCCACTGACATTCCCAGCTACAGTTATGGCTGGATATAACATTCTAGTACTTTTCAACACTGTCGTGACTGTCATGTTACTGCAATTAATTGTCAATCCATTTCTAGTCTTTTGTCTTTACATCATCACCATTACTCATTTCTAGCTGAAAACAATGAAAAAGTGTACTTTTCTTGCCTTCTCTCAAAAGGTGGGGAATAATCTTACATTCGATATAATGTCAGTAACAAGTCGAAGGAGCATGTACTCTATGGCATCACGAAATGTTGTGCTGCTGGGTAGTCTTCTTATCCAGCGACGACGCCCATAAGATTTATCCAAAATTTTTGAACAGGTGGTCCGATTTTCCTCAGACCGCAATTACGTATACCGCACTACTATCAGTGTACTTAGTTTTGTAATCACTGATATCAAGTTAATAGCTATATTCCCCTTTGAAAATACATGTGTTGTTGAATTTAGTCAAACGCGAGAGAAATTTGATACCTATGTTTCTATAATCTGTTTCCTCCTTTCGACTTCATTACAAAGACAAGACATTCATTTACTTTGTTTTCGTTTCTCATCTGACAATATATATATAGAATATAATGAAACCATATTCGGCTGCACCATCTGGTCTTCCATTGGGTCTAGCTGTATGTAGGACTTGGGGAAGTGAAGATTAATTCATGTGTAAATAATATGTTACTGCATGCAGTATGCTATTTACATAATGACAAGTGTATTTTTGCACTCATTATAGTTAATGTGCTTCATGTTTACTTATTTGTGTAAGTTTTGTATAAATGTGTTGTTGTAATGAATTGCAAGGGAGGGGACTGCTTTATACAAATTCTTTTTCTTAGCAGCCCCTCAATTTAATTTCTAGTCTTAGGTAATGAAACAAGATACGTTTCTATGTGATCCTGTTACATGAAACCTTATCATTTTGACGTTAATGGTATTGTTTGGAAATGAATGAGTGATGTAAACTTCCACGAACAGACAGACAGATAGACAGACACACAAACACACACACACACACACACACACACACACACACACACACACACACAAACACACATACACTTTCATTTGTCATCATAGTACGTGATCCAATTTGGGTTATCAACTTGTGGCACATTCTTAGAAGTTCAAATTTCTTCGCCAGGTTGAGAGAATAATCATAAATTACATAGATTAGTAAAATTCGTTATTTTGAAACCGCGTCAATCAAAGCACAAACCTGGTCGGAAGGGTCTAGGTGATGAACTATGGGGGCGCTGTGGCATAGTGGATAAGACTCCTGACACCCAATCGGATGACCCGAGTTCGATTCCCGCCCAGTGCTAACGTCCTTGGACGAGATGTTCTTACCCACAATGTCCCTCTCGACCTAGGTGTATAGATGGGTACCTGGCAACGCTAGGGTAATAAAAATGGCAGGGCCCTCTGATAGAGCAATGGCAATGCTGAAGAGGCTATATATATACTGGATAATGAACATCTTATTATTATTATAATAATTATTATTATTATTATTATTATTATTATTATTATTATTGTTATTATTATTATTGTTATTATTATTATTATCATTATTATCAACGGCAAAAGGCCAAAAAGAAAAATACGTGGACTGTTTAAGGCAACAATGTCCCATTCATATCACACGAAAAACAGAAGAACGATTATTTAGTTAAGAACAAAGGGAATATCAACAGAAGAAGCGATGTGGAAAGAGAAAGAAAAAATTAAGAAGGTGTCTGTAAACAAACTTCAGTCGATAGTCATGTAAGAATGTAAAGCAACTTATTGCACTTATCATGACCCGAATTCATATAGGCAGTTTAAACAAAATCGATGATTTACATTCAGTCCATGGTTTAAATTCAGTCCATGATTTAAATTCAGTCCATGATTTAAGTTCAGTCCATGGTTTAAATTCAGTCCATGGTTTAAATTCAGTCCATGGTTTAAATTCAGTCCATGGTTTAAATTCCGTCCATGGTTTAAATTCAGTCCATGGTTTAAATTCAGTCCTTGGTTTAAATTCAGTCCATGGTTGAATTCAGTCCATGGACCACGGCAAGCGCGAAACAGGCGTGTCTTTCAAATATATGCGCGTGTCAGCGTGCATTCAGCATTGGACGTTTGTTGGCGCACGTGATGAAATTGCCGTATACCAATTCTATTACAGACTAAATTTTGACTACCTTGGCGTATTCCGGCCATAATAGTGTGTTGATAGTTGTAACGTATCAGCTAGTCCATGGTCCGCGGTGGTTCATTGTGTACAGACATCCTAGACCGGATGAAGCTGACCAATATTAGGTTTGATTCACGTCATTAACTCCAGGAATTGGCGCTGTGCAGACCTCTGCCTAGATTTTGGGTTTTGTAATGTTTGGTTTACACAAGAAATTCCCGCCACCAACCACATCGTTATCGACTTACCAGAATTCCACAAACTACGACACTATGCTGCTATGAGATGAAGCTACTCGAAAGTATCGTAGAATCACCGAATCTTATCCCACCTACCCTGATCTGATATGAATGTCACGGCAGTTGCACGGCGGATAATCCGGAAAAATAAAACGAAAAACAAAAACGATATTTGCGTTGCGAAACAAAATCGCACACACAAACACACACACACACACACACACACACACTAACACTAACACATACCAAATATGGTAGGGCTACTGTTGTGAAATCACCCTTGCAAAATCAAACTTCACCAGATTTGTGCTTAACTTGCGTATATTGATTGCCCAAGCTCCTCTTGCTATGACCTTGTACACTTTGAAATAGTTAAGGTCATCAGGAAGAAGTGGGACTTTTGCGTAATGATTTTTATTTGTTTCGGATAGCAAGCTATGATATATTGATGATTACACTTCAGTCTAGAGGTAGTGTACAGTCCAAACGCGATTTATCCGATGCTCTCTTTACTAGGACATCTCTAATATCCGGATGCGTAAAAGCAGTGAAGACCTCCCCTCCCCCCCCCCCCCCAAAAAAAGGTGATTTTTAACTCAATTAAAACTCCTACAAAACTCACGCGATCCACCTTTGATATTTCCTACAGAAACGTGTTGGAGTTGTGCTGTAAAATGTTTCAATATTCAAATGATTCTTTACTATAGTTTTAAGTAGGCTATAATACACTACTTTTGCATTATACACTGCGTGATGTAAACTTACGTAGCTACCATTGGGACACCCGGTCAGTAACCTACTTGAAGTCTTATACTATGTAGTACACTGTAATACCATGTCCTATACATAAACATTTTTCCGCCCATATCCGCACAAATCGCTTCGGTACGGAAGCTTAAAAGTGCCAACCAGATGACGAGATAAGAAGACGAGAAGACAGGTTAAATATCGAGAAGCCGAGTTATTGCAACTCGGCAAGTCGACTTGCTTGGATCAAGAAGACAAGATGACAAGTTGTTGAAACTCAGTAAGTCGACTCGTTTGGGACAAGAAGACATGATAACGAGTTGTTGAAACTCGGAAAGTCGACTTGCTTTGGACAAGAAGTCAAGATGACAAGTTGTTGAAACTCGGCAAGTCGACTCGTTTGGGACAAGAAGTCAAGAAGGCAAGTTGTTGAAACTCGGCAAGTCGACTCGTTTGGGACAAGAAGTCAAGATGACAAGTTGTTGAAACTCGGCAAGTCGACTCGTTTGGGACAAGAAGTCAAGATGACAAGTTGTTGAAACTCGGCAAGTCGACTCGTTTGGGACAAGAAGTCAAGATGACAAGTTGTTGAAACTCGGCAAGTCGACTCGTTTGGGACAAGAAATCAAGATGACAAGTTGTTGAAACTCGGCAAGTCGACTCGTTTGGGACAAGAAGACATGATAACGAGTTGTTGAAACTCAGAATGTCGACTTGCTTTGGACAAGAAGTCAAGATGACAAGTTGTTGAAACTCGGCAAGTCGACTCGTTTGGGACAAGAAGTCAAGATGACAAGTTGTTGAAACTCGGCAAGTCGACTCGTTTGGAACAAGAAGACATGATAACGAGTTGTTGAAACTCGGAAAGTCGACTTGCTTTGGACAAGAAGTCAAGATGACAAGTTGTTGAAACTCGGCAAGTCGACTCGTTTGGGACAAAAAGTCAAGATGACAAGTTGTTGAAACTCGGCAAGTCGACTCGTTTGGGACAAGAAGTCAAGATGACAAGTTGTTGAAACTCGGCAAGTCGACTTGTTTGGGACAAGAAGTCAAGATGACAAGTTGTTGAAACTCGGCAAGTCGACTCGTTTGGGACAAGAAATCAAGATGACAAGTTGTTGAAACTCGGCAAGTCGACTCGTTTTGGACAAGAAGACATGATAACGAGTTGTTGAAACTCGGAAAGTCGACTTGCTTTGGACAAGAAGTCAAGATGACAAGTTGTTGAAACTCGGCAAGTCGACTCGTTTGGGACAAGAAGTCAAGATGACAAGTTGTTGAAACTCGGCAAGTCGACTCGTTTGGGACAAGAAGTCAAGATGACAAGTTGTTGAAACTCGGAAAGTCGACTTGCTTTGGACAAGAAGTCAAGATGACAAGTTGTTGAAACTCGGCAAGTCGACTTGTTTGGGAAAAGAAGACATGATAACGAGTTGTTGAAACTCGGAATGTCGACTTGCTTGGGACAAGACGTCAAATGACAAGTTGTTGAAACTCGGCAAGTCGACTTGTTTTGGACGAGAAGACAAAATGCCGAGTTGTCAAAACACGACAAGTACGTCGACTTGTTTTGGAAAAGAAAACAAATTGGTTAGTTAGTGGAACAGAAAAGTCGACTTGTTGCGGACAAAGAGACAAGTCAACGAGTGGTAGGAATTTGTTTAGGACAAGAAATCAAGGTGACAAGTTGTTTATCGACATTTGGGGTCTAGGAACACTACCTCCTGGAAAACTACCCCATAATTACTACCCCTTGGATCTGGATAACTACCCCCGGATTATACCCCCGAATAATTACCCCCGGGATAACTACTCCTGGATAACTATCCCACAGATGACTACCCCCAGATAGCACTATCAAATAAAACATCATCACAACAACAACAACAACAAAAAAAAAGCAGTGAATTCAAAGACAAATACAACTTAAACAATCACTGAATATTTCCGATGTCCCACCCTGACCCGATGGTGTTAGCTCATCCAGCAAAACTGGTAATTGGATTTATGTTCTTTCAGGAAAAAAAAAAAAAAAAAACTTGTCATTATAGTACCACCCGACGGCAACACATTGCCCTACGATGATCAAAGATATGTTCAGTTTATTTAGAAATGATTTTCCTCACCAAAATCTCAATGCATAAACTTGACCAATGGAGCAAAATACTGGTATTTTTTTTTCTCCTGAAAATACTGTTTCCGTGACAACACAGTGTCTAACACCGACAAATGACGAATGTTGCACTACAATCGGGATATATAAATCAAAGCTAAATCACTGATTGTTGCTTTACATACTATAGTCTATATCAAAATGCCTTGCATTGCCAATAATAAGACTTGACGGGCTATTTCCCAACTTTCCCAACACACACAAACACACACAAACACAAACAATTAGGGGATGCTCTAAAGTGCAGATTTTGGACATCCTTCCCCCGCTTGGTCACTTCGACGCCCCCTCGCTGGTCATACCTCCCCCAATCATGAACAATAAACCGACATCCTTGACTACCAGTGGCGCACCGCCCCCCCCCCTTAATTTCCAAAGCGAAAACAACATATTTATAGCTAAAAACGGCAGTTTTTGGACTGTAAAATGTCAGAATTTTCACTCTCACTCGCTCCGCTTGCTCGTATTTAATCGCTCTGCCATTCTCGTGATGTTGCTGCCAGTATTAAATTGCCAGCAGTTGCACCCGGTGCGCCCCCTTAATTTCCAAAGCGAAAAGGATAGCTACAAACGGCAGTTTTTATACTGTAAAATGTCAAAATTTTCAAGCTCGCTCGCATTTTAATCAATTCAATTCAATTCAAACTTTATTTCATTTTTCGAAAAGAATATAAACATTTCACTTCCTTTGGTAACATAGAATAAGGTTGCATAATCAAAACAAAGTGAATTGAGAAAACATAATTGTGAAACCTTGGGGTAACAGAAACGTTGTAAGGAAAATTGATTGACTGAAGTGATACAGACGATATAATCGTTATGCCATTCTCCTGATGTTGCTGCCAGTAATTGCCAGCAGTTTATGTTGCGCCCTGTGCGCCCCCTTAATTTCCAAAGCGAAGAAATATAGCTACAAACGGAAGGGGTTTTTTTGACAGTAAATTGTCACATTTTTCAAGGTCGCTCGCTCCGCTAGCTCACGTTTAATCGTTATCCCATTCTCTTGATGTTGCTGCCAGTAATTGCCTGCAGTTGCGCCCGGTGCGCCCTGCTTAATTTCCAAAGCGAACAATAATATAGCTACAAACGGTAATTTTTTGACTGTAAAATGTCAACATTTTCAAGCTCGCTCGCATTTAATCGCCTTGCCATTCTCCTGATGTTACTGCCAGTAATTGCCAGCAATTGCGCCCGGTGCCCCCTCTTAATTTTCAAAGCGAAAAGATGCGTAGCTAAAAACGGCATTTTTTTTTTAAACTGTGAAATGCCAACATTTTCGAGCTCGCTCGCTTCTCTCGCTTGCATTTAATCGTTGTGCCGTTCTCCTGACGTTGCTGCCAGTAATTGCCAGCAGTTGCACCCCCCTTAATTTCGAAAACGAATAAATATTGATACAAACGGCAGTTTTTTGACTGTGTCAAAATTTTCAAGCTCACTCGTTCTGCTCGCTCGCATTTAATTGTTATGCCATTCTCCTGATGTTACTGCCAGTAATTGCCAGCAGTTGCGCCCTGTGCGCGCCCCTTAATTTTCAAAGCGAAGAAATATAGGTACAAACAGAAGTTTTTGGACTGTAAATTTGTCAAAATTTTCAAGCTCTCTCGCTCCGCTTGCTCGCATTTAATCGTTTTGCCATTATCCTCATGCTCATGCCAGTAATTGCCAGCAGTTGCGCCGGTGCGCCCCCCTTCATTTCCAAAGCGAAAAAATATAGCTACAAACCGCAGTTTGGGATTGTAAAATATCAAAATTTTCAAGCTCGCTCGCTCCGCTCGCTCGCATTTAATTGTTATGCAATTCTCCTTTTTTTTTCTTTTTACAAAAAGTCCCTCCGTGGAAGGGGTATCCCCCTCCTACACCCTCTCCCGCTTGGTTGCTTCGCTCCCTTGCCGAGGATCTCACATCGTCACATAATGTATCCCCGTAATAGTCCTTCATAGTATTTTCATTTTTACTATGCTCTATAAACGCGACTTTTGCACTCTTGTTTTTACAAAAAGTTACCACCGTGGGACGGGGTATCCCCCTCCCACACCCTCCGCACTGAAGGAGCGAAATTGATCATCGTCGAGGATCTCACACCGTCACATAATGTACCCCCGTATAGTCCTTCATAGCGAAAGATTCGTGTATGTATACAATCACATGTATGTACATATATAGAGTATGTGTAAATGTACATGATGACACAGGATCCAATAAATCATTTTTTTTTTTTTAAATCTCACAGTTTACATTTACTGTCAAAACGCACCCCCCTTGAAAAAAAAAAGCTGGTGACGCCCCTGCAACTCATCCCCTCCCCCGAAAGCATCCCCCGTCCCCGGATAAATACCACCAGGACAATTTTCGCAAGGCAATTACCTACCAGATAAATATCACCCGGTTGATTACTCCCTCTAAGGCTTTCCCACCAATCCTGATAGCCTACAACTATTACCTCTGGATATCAAACTTCTTACCCTCCAGGAAAATTCACCAGAACAATTCCCCATCGGGCATCCCCCGAACCCACGGCCCACGAAAACTACTCAGAGGCAGGCAGGATGTAATGTCATGGAGTACCCCATGAATATGTCTACTTATGGGCCCACATACTTTACCTTTATTTCATAAATTAATGAGTACATTACTGCATCTATTTTGAAAATTCTTATCACCGCCTCCAGATGTGTCTAGGAGAATTTCGATGCTATTTTCTGTTTATACCGTATTTAGTAGTCCGGCAGCCTAAAGCCATTTTTTTGGCCGAAGTACTTATTCTCTGATACAGTTTTTTTTTTTCTCTGATGATTATTCATCTTTTGGGTCTTTTCAAAGGTATTCAGGTGGTTGTGGAGCTCTCACCCTTGAGCAATTTTGATTATTCAAAATGGCGTCCAACATGGCCGCCACACAGCCCTCAATATAGGAAAATGTATGTAATCATGTGTTTTAAATGCTACTATATCAACGTTTGGATTGGAGCATTTGTCCAAAGGTCCAATAACTTGAACAAGATATTTTTGACATTTTTTGTTGCAGGACAGTTGCCACGGTAAACATTGAATTAGCTTAAAATCCCTAAAATGCACAATATAAATACAAAATGATATGGAATCGGGTTTGTGTGTGTGGTGAGGGACATGTTGACCAGAATGTTTGGCAGAAATACGTAGAAACTATTTTACCTAAAGGACCTGAGTAGAAGGTTGCCATGGATACTTGCTCTTTGGCTGGTTGCAGACATGATATTTTACATACGAATGTATAGTCCTGGGATGTTTCAAAATGTATAAGTAACCTGTATATAGGAAGCTTATCAATCTGTAAAAGAAACTGACTACATCGTTGTCTTCCGAATTTGCCTTTTTCTTGGTGTTATACATGTTACCATGAGAGTATCATCTGAAGAGATAACTGCCTACGATGTCTTGATGCATCATAAAATTATATACATTAAAGAAAATCCTATGATATCAAGTAGAGGAGATGCAGGAGAGTTGAACCACTTTTTCCATTTTTGGACATGTTTCCTAATCAATTCTTGCTCACAACAAGTGTTTGTTACCAAATTGAAGAACAACTATAAACCTGTCTTGTAGCTATGAAAATTTCTTCTACTCTTCTAGGAAATTGCCTAATAAAAAAAAAAGAACTTTCTTTAGAAAAATAAATGTCGACACTCATGCAGAGCAAGGAGAGTTAAGCCATGAGTTGGGCCACCTTTAGAAGACATGTGCTACTTGTTTGAGAGTTAAACCACGATGTCAAACCATAAAGATTAGATTACAAAATCGGCTTACAAGTAGCCAGTAGCCAGAAATAAATCTTAGCTTAACAAAATCGGTTTTATCCTAATTTCAAGCATAGAAAGATATGAAAATTTAAGAAGTTCAAACACTCATCATGCACTTTATTCTTAAACATCCCTTAATATAAGAACCACTCATATCGGGGCTGGCGCTATGTTTTGTAAACGTGAGGCGGCCCAGTTTATATTTCTGGTGCCACTTCTGGGTTTTACTGACAAGCAAAAAAAAAAAAAAAAAAAAGAAAGAAAAAGGAGGGGGGAAGAGGGCTTAACTATTATTTTCTGATATTACTTCCGGGGGTAATAGGCTGAATCAGCTGACAAGAAAAAAAAAGATGAGGGGCCTATCCCACTTTTCTTGTGCCTATTAAGTATACAAAAGTGTGGGGATCCTGGTGGTAAGACCCTATATATTCCTATGTATTATCCCCCCCCCCCAAAAAAAAAGAAAAAAAAAGAAAAAAAGAAAAAAGTTGAGGCGATCCCTCACTCCTTGTTTGCGTCGGCTCTGTGTATTACAGTGAAAAGTTTTGCGTAATGATATTTTGCAATGGAACTTCTTCAAGTTTGAGGGAGAAAGGTTTGCGGTGACACCATGTGTACGAAGTCCTTAACCGCATCGTTGCTTGGCAGAAGAGACTAGAAAGAGGGGAATTGAAGAGAGAAGCGACATATGGGGATAGTAAGGAGGGCAAAAGTGAAGAGCGGGGGATAATAATGTGTCGGAAGTTGAAGTTGTACTATTAGTGGAGACGGTAGAAAAGGGAACAGAGAGAGTGGTAAGGAAGAACAGAGTGAGAATCAAGTAAGATATCTAAGATTCTTTAAGTTTGCTCATCCCCTCCCTATGTCTTCGATACTATAGTTCCTCGCATAATGAAGCACAGTAAAAATAAGCTACTCATCAGAACTGGAACCTGAATATTTGAATAAAAAACTTACATGACCTACTTTAGAAACCTTCATGTACTACAGAAATGAAACATGAAAAGTAAGTCATAATATGTTTTTTGTTTTTTGTTTTTTTACAGAAAATTATAACAAACACATATTTTCTTTTTCAGAGTGTTTTTGCCTTATACACTTGTAAAATATCAATTTCGGTTAAATTAATATGCATGACTCATGAATAAAAACTACAGGTAAGTATAGTGAGATAATTAACAGGAAATCATGAAACAAACTGGATTATTTCATTCTCAAGGACTGTAGTTTATTACGAACAATATGTATGTATTGATGTCAATGTCATGAATGTAAAAGTTATTTCATTATAGCCTTCACCTTGTACCACATAGGAAGTCTCATTTTTGAAATGTTGTTTTCACATAACACTTAATGAACGATTTTTAAGGAAATTTATGCAGGCTGTAATATTGCAATGTTTCCGCTTAGACGGGAAGAATCTAAGGGCTGAATCTTTGGGAATTGAAATGGGAATCTTTGGGAATTGAAATTCATGAGTGTTGTGATTTTTTTTCGATTTTTTTTTTGATTTTTTTTTTGAAAAAAAAGTGGGGGGGGGGCTGCAGTCCCCCCAACCCCCCCCCCCCCGCTTCCGCGGCCCCTGAGAGAGAGGTACTGGATTTGTGTAACCAATATAGGCATATGTGGAGTAAAGACCTGAAATATGGTATTTCACATTTTCACATCATTGCTACACTGCAATTCAATCCTTCGGCATTTATTCACAATTAAATTCAAGTTTAGGTTGATATGGCAACTATAAATATAAATTAAGGCTAGATTAATGTTAACTTCATTAAGGCTTTTTTTTTGTAAGAGGTATGCATGTAATTGATATTTCCTTGACGTCGCACAAATAACAGGCATTTTTGTGTATTTTGCATACTTTGCTAACTTTTTTGAGGTTTGTTCCAATTATTTGATGGTTACCATGGCAACCAGATTCTGTTCAACTAAAGACATTGTACTAATATTACTGGCCGTTTAGATAAGTGTTCTAATTGAAGTACTAGTGTTTTAGGGACATTTTTCTGACTCTTGTATAGGCTTCACGGCGGCCATTTTGGACGCCACTTTGAATAATTACAATTGCCCAATGGTGAGAGCTCCACACCCACTTGAATATCATTGTAGAGATCCCAAAGATGAATAATCAACAAAGAATATATATATATATGTGGGCAAGCCCACATATTGCTAAGATATTAGCAAGAGGTAACCCCTCCAGAGATTGACCCTGGCACCCCATCTTCGAATGGAAGAGTCCAACACTTTCTTTAGGGTTGTTATCTCCTCTGCGGGGTGAAAGCATTCAAGACTTGCTTTTCACCACAAGAAGTCTGCCATCTCTCTCTCTCCATCTAAGGTGGGTTCAAACATTTTATGGTATATTTGCTACAGTTACTTGGTAAAGATTTTAATAGTGTGCAACTAATATCATCAGAAGTAGACATTTTATCCTGAGTAGATGCTATTGAAGGTATACAAAAGAATGGATTCCAAGAGAGCGTTCTACGCAGGTTACAAAAGTTGAGACAAAAATGGCAAGCCTGAGAAATTCTACAAATTCGATAAATGCAGCCGAGTTGGCCATTACCAATATAGTTTCATTGTGAATAGCCAGCAGATTCATTGCTTTAAAAATGGACCACTTGGTCAGTTAAGCTCTACGTGTCTTGCGATTGTCTCATGAAAATAATGTCCTTGGTTATATTGTATACTCTGTAAATTGACGAAGGAAACGGGACAATTATGTCAGTTATCCAATATGTTTCACAAACTATCCAATAACTCAGTAAAGCTAAAACTACAGGGTATATAGTGTTGCATATTGTCATAAGAAAAATGCAGTACTCCATGAGGCGTACAGGAGGGTATATAATGTGGGCCTGTTCAATAATAATTTTATTCTAGAAAATCTTGCGAGTGTTATGTGTGTCTGTGCATGTAGTGATGGTATGCATGTGGCTAGTGTAATGATGTGGCTCAATGTGCACTGCAATGTCAGGACATAATTATAAGATTGTAGAATTAGACGCTGTAGTGAAGAAAAGTCAGTGTACGCTTCATTCTAACAGACCCCATCAAGACAAAGAAATCTCAGTGGTCTCCAAAGAAAGGTACGCAGTGGAAAAAAATAACAGTTTGATGGGCTAGGGGTACTTTCACACGGGAAGACTAACACACCACATGAGACAGCGTATGCGGGAATGTCCCTCGAGGGAATTTGTTGAGACTGGTGTTGAATGTTATGTGTGTGTAGTGTAGATACTGTGTGCCATAATTTGACAATCCAGGTTGAGGGATGAGTAATAGATGACTGTCTCACACAATTCTAAGTTAGATACTCCTCTTTAAGTTTTGAAGTGTTACAGTATATATATGATAATACAGGATTGTATTTTCGCTAATGAAATTGAGTTGTGTGTTGTGGGTGTCAGCAGAAATAAGTAGGGTTATCATTAGGTATACGAGTTTGATGGGGGAGACGGAACTAGAATTAGAGTGTGAACACTCCTCCCACTGCCGGAGTGAAAACCACCGGTATGCACACCAGCGAGCCAGTGGTTCTCGCTCCAGCCCTGTGGTCGGATGTTGATGTGATGTGGTCACTCCTCTCCTGTCTCTCGCCAAGGTTGAGATAACTCTGTACCTCGGCAGTGTAGATAGCTTGCTACTTTCTTCCCCCTGCCTAAACAAAGTCTTTGTTTTAAGTTTTGGACACCACTTGGGAAAGTGAGAGAGTTTATCTCCTCCTTTTGAGGAGCCATCTCGAAGAGTGCTGGGGAAAAGAGAGGAGATGTTTTATTTTATTTTTAGTTCAGGAAGACAAGTTAGAAAAGAACCAGTCAGTGCAGATTGGTAGTAGGAATTTACAACAAATGTCAGTGTTATTATATGTAGCCTGAAAGAATCCAGTCATTTGAGTCATCAAATTGTTTTGAAGTGAGAAGGAATAAGTTTAAGGGCTATGTCCATATGGATTTTTATTTGTTTTGGAACAGACTGGCTTAGACAAAAGAACAAACATTTTTAATTAGTTACATAAGGAGTGGGCAGGATAAATTGATTGGAATAATGTTGAAGTTAGATTAAGTGAGTTGTAATTTTATGACTAATCATGATTTGTTTATTTGTAGCGCCGATGAATTATAGGCATTGATATGGATGTAACATAGAACTGCATTCTTACCTATCACACAGCTCTAGGGGATGTAATCGGTAATAGAGATAGGAAAGGGATCAGTGAGAGATTATGTTATAAATCACATACCTAATGAGTAACCTCTTTACAGCTAAATAAAGAAGGGTGTATTAATTTAGTTGTTTACAGCTGGGAATAGGGTAGGCAGACAAATAACAGAGTATATCACATAAATGAGCAGTTCTCATTCGTAATTACAGGCTGGCAGCACTAAGCAGATGTTGTGTAAACACGGTGTGCTGACATAGAGCCGTAATTGTTGTACATGATTTTGTTTTTAAGTTGTTTGTGTTTTATCATTTGAGTATTCATCTGGTCATTAACGGAATAAAAGATTCAAGACTTGCTTTTCACCACAAGAAGTCTGCCATCTCTCTCTCTCCATCTAAGGTCTACGAGTGCGAATGAGCGAGAGGTGGGCTACAATTCTGGAGGCACTGCCCGGATGCTGCTAGGTGGTTCGAAGTTTCTAACCCTCATTACCGGCAAACCACCTATGCAGTAATCCACTACAATTCAGTTGCCCAAGAAGCCTGACACTGCGGCTGCGCTGATACGACTACTGACGCCATTAAAGCAGGCCTGATTAGTAAACTGGAAAATGGAGAGCTTCGACGAGGTCCAGAAGGAAGCCCTTGCTCGACTTGCATTAGCCAGTGAAGAGGACCTGAAACGCGTGGCTGAGGAAATAGGTATCAGCACAACGGAGAGGGCCAAGGCTGAGGGCAGAGGCAAACTGGGACTCCAACGAGCGGTCCGCCGACACCTGGATAGCGATGACCTCGCCGATGCTGATGATGGAGGTAAGGCTGTGTGGGTGAAGGTGGTCAGTTTGTTGGTGAGTGTGACGAGGGTAGGAAATGAGACAGAGGCAGAAACCGGCCCAACAAAAACAGAGAATTCAGGTTCCCCAGAGGAGACACAGGGAAATTCTCCATCGGAGGAGAGAGAAACAAAGAAGACACCTTACGTAGGGGAGGCGAAGGGCCCAATGTTAGCAACATGGAGAAAGGAATTCCGGATCAATGGTCAGGTGGGAGAGCCTGGCCAGAAGGACAAGTTGTCCTTCGTCAGCTTGGCTCGGCAGGTAGAGCACGGGATTCGGAAGGGGTTCTCTGAAGAGGAAGTCACAGAAGCAGTAGTACGTGCAGTGAGTCCTGGGCTACGATTAAGGTCCTACCTTGAAGGACGAACAGACCTTTCTCTGCCGGATCTGAGACGAATCCTGAGAGCTCACTATCGGGAGAAAGATGCCACGGCAGTTTTTCAAGAACTCTCAACGGCCTCCCAGGGTCACAAGGAAGCTGCCCATGACTTTGTATTAAGGGCCCTGGACCTAAAACAGAAGGTGTTGTTCGCCTCCCAGGAAGCAGGAGCTGGGGTTACGTATGACCCCAGCCAAGTACAACGGATGGCATTGAGGTCCATCTCTACAGGCATAGCAAATGAGGCGGTACAGGTGGAGATGCGACCTCATCTACAGAATGAAGATATTTGTGATGAGGAACTGCTGGAGCTTCTGACCGCTGCAGTCGAGCATGAAGCAGAGCGGGCTCACAAGCTGAAACCCAGGGGGGTAAGAGCAGCAAGTGTAGAGGCCACGGCTGTAAGGACCGAAGAACAGGCACACCCATCCAAGACCAACTCTGCTAAGACCACCAACCTCAACCTAAGTGAGCTGGCGGCAAGCATCCAGGCCATTGTGAAGGCCGAGCTCAGCAACCTGCGTGCCGAACCCCAACCAAACAAAGCACAGCAGCGAAGGGAAAGAGGTTGTGTTGCCTGCCGGAAAGCTGGTACAGGCAATTCCTGTGATCACTGCTTCCGATGTGGTAGCAGTGAACACTACTTGCGGGGTTGCCGTGCCAGGAAGCAACAGGGACAGGGAAATGCTCAAGGGTTACAGGAGAGGGACGCCCAGTAACCTGTTCAGACGAAACGTCCCAATCCCCAGCTTCTCAGGTAACAAACCACTTCAACATTTCATCATCACCAGACAGCAGAAAACAGAGAGAGGTTGTCCATTTAGTAGGTCGCAAGTGCCTGGTGGCTTGCAGCTTCAACCAACAACCTACTACAGCGCTATGGGATACTGGAGCCCAAGTTTCCCTAGTTTCCAAGGAGTGGCTTGACAGAAATTTGCCGGATGTTCCCAACCGTCCCTGGACAGAAATTATCGAGGGGGAACCCTTAAAATTGTCTGCGGCAAACGGAAGTATTATTCCATACTGTGGATGGGTTGAGATCAGCCTACAAGTGCCTGGGGACGCAACAGCTGCTCAATCCCTTCAAGTACCCCTTCTAGTGACAATGGAGACGCTCGAACATCCTATCCTTGGGTATAACGTCATCGAAGCCCTTGCTAAAGGTCAGTCGGCACAACTGAGTAGATTACTCCCACATGCCAAGAAGTCGACAATAAACCAGTTGGTTTCACTGCTCAGTTTGCCTAGTGATGGCGAAATATGCCAAGCGTACACTTGCCGCAATGGTGAAGTTATTCCCGCGGGACAGACCAGGCTAGTTAGATGCAGGAGACCAAATGCCATGGCTCAGGAAACAACCGTCTTCTTCGAACCCTTGGAATCTCCATGTCTACCTGACGGTCTTACACCAAACTGCTCTCCGGTGGACATACGAGGGGGAAGATTTATGACCTTTGTTGTTCCTGTCTCGAATGACACCACTCACGACATACTGCTGCCTGGCAGGACGCATCTAGGAAGGCTAGTCCCTCTGCGCACTATCCTCCCCGCAGACGTTCTCCAAGAAGCAGACATTAAGGTCTCCTCAGTAGCCAACTCTACGACAGACTCCAGCAGACCACACTCAAACATGGATGACACCTGGATACCGCCAGTGGATCTTTCTCATCTACCTGAGCCACAGCGCAAGTTAGCGGAGAAGGTTCTGGTGGAGGAAGCAGAGGCATTTGCCAGGAATGACCAGGACCTTGGGTGTATCCCCTCGCTACAAATGCATCTCACTCTGAATGACCCATCCCCTGTGCAGAAGACCTATATGGGTGTCCCACCCCCGCTGATGAAGGAGGTCAAGGAGTACCTGCGGGACTTGATCAGTCGCGGATGGATTTCGAAGTCCCAGTCACCCTACTCTTCCCCAATCGTTTGTGTAAGGAAGAAAGATGGGACTTTGAGGCTTTGCGTCGACTATCGACAATTAAATCAAAGGACTGTGGCGGACAGACAACCAATCCCGCGGATCCAAGACACTCTAGACACCCTTGGTGGTAACAGCTGGTTTTCCACCCTCGACCAAGGGAAAGCATACCACCAAGGGTTCATGGACCTGGAAAGTCGCCCTCTCACCGCATTCATCACCCCCTGGGGACTGTATGAATGGGTGCGAATTCCATTCGGCTTGAAAAACGCGCCTGCAGCATTCCAACGCTGCATGGAGTCTTGCCTAGAAGGGTTGAACAACGAGATCTGCGTGACCTATTTGGACGACATCCTTGTCTACAGTAGTACATTCGAGGAACATGTCAACAGGTTGAAACAAGTGCTCCAAGCTGCAAAGAGGCATGGTATGAAATTGAGGGCAGCAAAGTGTCACTTGTTTCAACGGGAAGTGAAATACCTTGGACGAATAGTATCGGCGGAAGGACATCGACCTGACCCATGTGATACAGTGGCAGTTTTGCAGCTCAAGGAGAAGACCCCTCGTACAGTAGGTGACATCCGAAAGACCATGGGACTCCTGGGGTACTACAGGAGATACATACCTGATTTCTCCAAGCTTGCCAAGCCAATATATGACCTGTTGTCCGTACCTCAAGCCAAACCTCCACCCACGACCCAGGCCAAATCCAAACTAAAGAGGAAGGCACAAGTCCCATCTCGCACCCCAGTCACATGGACTCCGTTCCATCAAGAGCGCCTCGAAAACCTGGTTGACCGACTTGTCCAGCCTCCTGTGATGGCATTTCCTGACTATGAACAGCCATTTATTGTTCACACAGATGCATCTCAGGAGGGGCTTGGAGCAGTCTTATACCAGCGACAAGAAGGAAGACTCAGGGTTATCTCCTATTCAAGAACACTGACGCCAGCTGAGCTTAACTACCACCTCCATTCAGGGAAGCTAGAATTTCTGGCGTTGAAGTGGTCTGTGTGCGATAAATTTCGGGACTATCTCTACTATGCTCCATCATTTGTTGTGTACACAGACAACAACCCCCTCACATACGTTATGTCCTCGGCAAAATTGAATGCCACAGGTCAGAGATGGGTGGCGGAATTGGCCGATTTCAACTTCACCATCAAGTACCGCCCAGGAAGGTCAAACACAGATGCAGACACCCTGTCCAGGATACCTTTGGACATGGAAAGGTACATGACCAAATGCTCCCAGGAGGCCCCTGCTGGTCTCGCTGTGAAGGCCATCTTGCAAGCTGTAGAAGAGACACCCTTGACCCTGTTGGCTTCTGTGTGCACCAGCAACCAAGTGGATCCTGAACCCAGTGAGAGAGGTATACAAGAGGTGACCACAGAAGACATGGTGGAGGCTCAGAAGAGTGATCCCTTGCTTGGACAGGTCAGGAAGTTGAAGGAGCGAAACGAGATGCCAACCTCAGCAACCTGGAAGAGGGCGGCAAAAGAGATGCGACCCTTCCTCCGAGAGTTAAGCCAAATGAAGATCAACTCGGATGGGATCCTCTGTAGGGAAACGGCACAGCATATGCAGGTAGTTCTTCCCACCAAGTTCCGGGGCCGGGCGATCCAGGAAATCCACGAGAAGATGGGACATCTTGGAACGGACCGTGTACTAGAACTTGCTAGACAGAGATTCTATTGGCCACATATGCAGCGTGAAGTGGAGCACCACATCAAAAACAAATGCAGCTGTGTGATCAATAAGAAGCCTGCCCATCCACCCAAAGCACCGATGATACCGATCGTGACAACAGAACCGTTAGAGCTGATTTCCATTGATTTCCTCCACCTGGAAACAAGCAAAGGTGGGTACGAGTACATCTTAGTGGTAGTGGACCACTTTACGAGATTCGCCCAAGCGTATGCCACCAGGAACAAAGCGGGTCAGACTGCAGCAGACCGTATCTTCAACGATTTCGTCTTGAGGTTTGGTTTCCCCCGCCGCATCCTCCACGACCAGGGCAGGGAGTTTGAAAATCAGCTCTTCCATCACCTGCAACAATTGTCCGGGGTACAGAACTCCCGCACCACCCCCTACCATCCCCAAGGGAATGGGAAGGCAGAGCGATTTAATCGTACCTTACTGGCGATGCTGAGGACTCTGACCACAGAGCAGAAGGCAAACTGGAAGGAACACCTGAATAAAGTGGTCCATGCGTACAATTCCACCCGCAACGAGGCTACTGGCTATGCGCCCGCGTTCCTCATGTTTGGTCGCTCTCCCCGACTCCCTGTCGACCTTGTATTTGGGTTGAGCCCAAAGAGTACACAGCCGTGTAAAGACCACTCAACCTATGTTCAGAGGTGGAAGGAAGCTATGGCGGAAGCGTATGAGCTGGCAAGGAAGAACTCAAATGCAAGGGCTATGAGGGGGAAAACCCTTCATGACAAAAATCTCAGCCCCCTTCCACTGGAAGCTGGTGACCGAGTCCTTGTGAGGAACTTGCACCAAAGACCTGGTCCCCAGAAACTTCGGTCACATTGGGACGAAGAAATCTACGTAGTAAAGAGAAGGATGTCCCCAGAAATGCCCGTGTACGAAGTGCACCCCGAGAAAAAGCCGGACAGAATCAAAGTACTCCATCGCAACCTCCTGTTCCCATGTGAGTACCTGCAGGGTAACAGTGACCCAAGACCTGCCACGAGACGAGATGCTGTCCGACCCCATCAACCTCACACAAGGAACACACTAGCACAGGGACAGGAAGGGCTAGAAGACGGGGACTCGGAGGATGACGAAGAGGTTGTGCTTGTCCCTGAAACTTCCGCACAGTTAATCGATGAACCTGCCCAGCGACAACCTTACGCAAAGAGAGTCCCACCTTCAACCACCTCATCACAGGAGAGACATCCTGGGCCCCGTCCTGTGCCACAGAACCCAGAACCACCTCAACCCCGGACCGTACCCACGGCTGCGGAGGAGCCACCCCGACCAGATCGAAGACCGTTTGTTCCACCACTGAGTAACCCATCAGTGTCCCTGCCTCAACAACACCACTCAGTGTCTCAAAACCCTCAGTTAACCTCACCACAAACTAACCCACTAACACCCCCAGCCATGCCTCAATACCAACAACAGCCAGCTGAGGTAATTAATTCTGATGCTACGCTGGCGAATAGTCCCCCTCCACTAATTCGCAGGAACCCCCCTCGCGCCAGGCATCCACCTCCAATGTTTACATATGCACATCTTGGGCAACCGCACCAAGGACATCCAGACGGGGCCATGAACTACCTTGCCGCAACGCAGAGGATGGTCCCACCCCATTGGGAGGAACAGCAGCCGCCATACCAATTCCAGCAGAGTCCAGTGCCACCGTGGGGTATGAGGGCAGCACCCCACTACCTACGAGGAAATGAATCGGTTTGGTATGGACAAGCCTACACCCAGGAACGAGAAGGCTTAGCCGAAACCTGGCCAGCCCCATCCAGTCAGACCTGGGACGCTAGATAGCTATGATTATTTTAAGTTTTAATTGATGATCTAAGGCATGCATATTTTAGTTGCATGCAAGTATATACACTGTATGTAAGATTGCCTGCTAAGACACCACTGTACCAGGGACAATCAAATTCAAGTTTTAGACTGAACAGTCGTCGCTTTATGCAACCGGACGGCACCTTAGGAGAATAGAATGTGAGAAATGAAGTTACTAGTATCGGTAGCAATCCTACCGGGTGACAAAACGTCTTGGTGAAAGATGGAAAATCCACCTCGTGTAATAGGGATGGCCACTCTATTACATGAACTCTAAGTCGGGAAGATCCCAAAGGGAAAGACGTTTGAGTCATTGCGAGCTAGATTCCAGCCGTCATGGGACGCTTTGTGGTAAACTATATTTAAGTAATACATGTTTACACCAACTGCCCTTGGTAAAGGAATGCACCATCGGACTGTGCTGTGGGATGAAAATTTGGGGATAATTAGTATTTCGTAGATAATGGTACATGTATTAGAAAAGAATTATTTCAGGACTAAGATGTAGAATAAGATAAGGATTAAGAATTTGCTTAACCTTACGCGTGGGCCTCTTAGTTGGGGGGAGAGTGTGGGCAAGCCCACATATTGCTAAGATATTAGCAAGAGGTAACCCCTCCAGAGATTGACCCTGGCACCCCATCTTCGAATGGAAGAGTCCAACACTTTCTTTAGGGTTGTTATCTCCTCTGCGGGGTGAAAGCATTCAAGACTTGCTTTTCACCACAAGAAGTCTGCCATCTCTCTCTCTCCATCTAAGGTGAGTTCAAACATTTTATGGTATATTTGCTACAGTTACTTGGTAAAGATTTTAATAGTGTGCAACTAATATCATCAGAAGTAGACATTTTATCCTGAGTAGATGCTATTGAAGGTATACAAAAGAATGGATTCCAAGAGAGCGTTCTACGCAGGTTACAAAAGTTGAGACAAAAATGGCAAGCCTGAGAAATTCTACAAATTCGATAAATGCAGCCGAGTTGGCCATTACCAATATAGTTTCATTGTGAATAGCCAGCAGATTCATTGCTTTAAAAATGGACCACTTGGTCAGTTAAGCTCTACGTGTCTTGCGATTGTCTCATGAAAATAATGTCCTTGGTTATATTGTATACTCTGTAAATTGACGAAGGAAACGGGACAATTATGTCAGTTATCCAATATGTTTCACAAACTATCCAATAACTCAGTAAAGCTAAAACTACAGGGTATATAGTGTTGCATATTGTCATAAGAAAAATGCAGTACTCCATGAGGCGTACAGGAGGGTATATAATGTGGGCCTGTTCAATAATAATTTTATTCTAGAAAATCTTGCGAGTGTTATGTGTGTCTGTGCATGTAGTGATGGTATGCATGTGGCTAGTGTAATGATGTGGCTCAATGTGCACTGCAATGTCAGGACATAATTATAAGATTGTAGAATTAGACGCTGTAGTGAAGAAAAGTCAGTGTACGCTTCATTCTAACAGACCCCATCAAGACAAAGAAATCTCAGTGGTCTCCAAAGAAAGGTACGCAGTGGAAAAAAATAACAGTTTGATGGGCTAGGGGTACTTTCACACGGGAAGACTAACACACCACATGAGACAGCGTATGCGGGAATGTCCCTCGAGGGAATTTGTTGAGACTGGTGTTGAATGTTATGTGTGTGTAGTGTAGATACTGTGTGCCATAATTTGACAATCCAGGTTGAGGGATGAGTAATAGATGACTGTCTCACACAATTCTAAGTTAGATACTCCTCTTTAAGTTTTGAAGTGTTACAGTATATATATGATAATACAGGATTGTATTTTCGCTAATGAAATTGAGTTGTGTGTTGTGGGTGTCAGCAGAAATAAGTAGGGTTATCATTAGGTATACGAGTTTGATGGGGGAGACGGAACTAGAATTAGAGTGTGAACACTCCTCCCACTGCCGGAGTGAAAACCACCGGTATGCACACCAGCGAGCCAGTGGTTCTCGCTCCAGCCCTGTGGTCGGATGTTGATGTGATGTGGTCACTCCTCTCCTGTCTCTCGCCAAGGTTGAGATAACTCTGTACCTCGGCAGTGTAGATAGCTTGCTACTTTCTTCCCCTGCCTAAACAAAGTCTTTGTTTTAAGTTTTGGACACCACTTGGGAAAGTGAGAGAGTTTATCTCCTCCTTTTGAGGAGCCATCTCGAAGAGTGCTGGGAAAAAGAGAGGAGATGTTTTATTTTATTTTTAGTTCAGGAAGACAAGTTAGAAAAGAACCAGTCAGTGCAGATTGGTAGTAGGAATTTACAACAAATGTCAGTGTTATTATATGTAGCCTGAAAGAATCCAGTCATTTGAGTCATCAAATTGTTTTGAAGTGAGAAGGAATAAGTTTAAGGGCTATGTCCATATGGATTTTTATTTGTTTTGGAACAGACTGGCTTAGACAAAAGAACAAACATTTTTAATTAGTTACATAAGGAGTGGGCAGGATAAATTGATTGGAATAATGTTGAAGTTAGATTAAGTGAGTTGTAATTTTATGACTAATCATGATTTGTTTATTTGTAGCGCCGATGAATTATAGGCATTGATATGGATGTAACATAGAACTGCATTCTTACCTATCACACAGCTCTAGGGGATGTAATCGGTAATAGAGATAGGAAAGGGATCAGTGAGAGATTATGTTATAAATCACATACCTAATGAGTAACCTCTTTACAGCTAAATAAAGAAGGGTGTATTAATTTAGTTGTTTACAGCTGGGAATAGGGTAGGCAGACAAATAACAGAGTATATCACATAAATGAGCAGTTCTCATTCGTAATTACAGGCTGGCAGCACTAAGCAGATGTTGTGTAAACACGGTGTGCTGACATAGAGCCGTAATTGTTGTACATGATTTTGTTTTTAAGTTGTTTGTGTTTTATCATTTGAGTATTCATCTGGTCATTAACGGAATAAAAGATTCAAGACTTGCTTTTCACCACAAGAAGTCTGCCATCTCTCTCTCTCCATCTAAGGTCTACGAGTGCGAATGAGCGAGAGGTGGGCTACATATATATATATATATATATATATATATATATATATATATATATCAGAGAAAAAGTACTTAGCCCCCTCGGCTGCCGGACTATAGCATTCATTTCAGTATTGCCCTGCTGCATCATTTTGCAGTAACCACTACATTATAGGTTACACAGAACATTATTTCCATTTAAAATTGCCCT
The DNA here is from genome assembly GCA_033980235.1 of Diadema setosum. NCBI lineage: Eukaryota > Metazoa > Echinodermata > Echinoidea > Diadematoida > Diadematidae > Diadema > Diadema setosum. The sequence continues at coordinate 7,126,278 of CM067064.1, forward strand.
TTTCTAAAATTAGGCCCCAAACAATCACCTCTCCTCCAATTAATTTGACACAAGAAAATTACCACTCCCATTTAAATTTTCTAACATCGTTTGTTATTTCAGTCGAAAAAAACTCATATTCTGTGAACATAATAAATAACGGGTATCAACGAAGTCTTCGAAATCACAGTGATTAATTATTCGTTTCTTTGTAATGATCTCGGTATTCCCGAGCCGCTCAGAGCCGATAATACATTAACCATCTTTTTTTTTGTCTTGTCCCTTTGTTTACTTGCTTGTTTGCTTGCTTACTTTGCGGTCGTGCTGGTCATCCAAGGCTAACGCTCAGAGATCCCCATTTCTACATTCTGTCTAGGAATGTAATCGTGAAAAGCTTGCTTGCTTCACATATGATAATGATGATTATGTGAATAATGATGATATTAATAATGATAATGATAATGATAATAATAACAATAATAATAATGATGAATAAATAAATACATAAATAAATACAAATAATGGTGCCTATACTTGCACAGGGCGCAGGTCTACTTTTTTCGATGGCGTTTCAAGAAATATAAATGAATTCAAATATCATACATGTTCAAACAAGAAAACACAGAAGAAGAAGAAAATGACAAGCAACAAACAACCACAGATACCAGATAAAGATTGCAATCGTTCCGAACATTACATATTGCAGTTATGGTCCTCATTGTGAGGGGAACAGATACGTTTTAAGTTTGGATTTCAACATTTTATAGATGACAGTAATAGAGTAGGTATACGGGGAAAAGGGTATGAACCGAATGATGTACTACAATGTAATAAGTTTTTGTGACATCTTTGTGTTTTTTTTTTTTTTGGGGAATATTACACAATAGCGAATTCGAAAAACCCAACCGAGAAGAAGACAAAGAATGATTGTGTAAGGATTTTTGTATTTTATAACTTTCTTCTTCTACTGCGCCTTGAGCACGTTAACTATGTGGAACTGGCGCATTGTTAAGTACCCTGTATTATTATTATTATAAGCATAACAGCCATGGGCGTAAATTCCCCCTGTAATGGAGGCGGGGGGGGGGATGGTCTGTACATAATTTTATTACATAAAAGAAATGTTACCATTTTATTGAATTTAATTGGGCACTATTCAGGGCCGCTCCACATTTTTGAAAGGTTGGGTGGGGGGGGGGGGGTCAAAATTACCTTTCAATGAAGAAGAAAGGAAATCAAAAGACAAGAGAAACAACAACAAAAAAATTCTTCATACTGACAAGCAAAAACAAACAAACAAAAACAAGAACAAAAAGACTACATATTTTTGCTGCCACTTCCCTTCCACTTTATAATAAATGCAAAAGAATGGGACATTCGCTCCCTGTAAAGTGTGTGTGTGTGTGTGTGTGTGTGTCGGGGGGGGGGGGGGGTAATCAAGCTTCTCCCCCTCCAAAAACAAAAACAAAAACAAAAAACAAAAGGGTGCGCCGGTCAGGTTATTGGCTTGTAACCGTGGTAATGGAGACTATCGCCGATCATCCCCCCCCCCCCCGTACGGATTTATGCCGTTGATATCAGCTGCAGATTTTGATCCAACAACAACAACATCAAAAAAGAAGAATCGCATATTTGAAACTTAAATAACCCAACTGATATCTAACATTCCGCTGAATTTCAGCTGTATGACTTCGATATGAGATTTCGTGATCGACTATCACACATAAGTTACGGGCTGTTTTTGATGAAGTATACAAGTGCTAGAGACAGGACCGATATGGACATAACATCATTAATGATCGAATTTACTTAACATATGATTCTGAAAACCAATAACTGAACATTTATCATCATTCAGTTTAGGCCACATAAAAGAAGGCTCCATATTGTGTTAAAGATGTTCTGATATACTATAGTACATGAATGTCTTATATCGGAGAACGTGGATACAGCTGCTAACGTCTTTCACGTTGAGTGAGATATTCAACCAGGATGTAAAGGCCCTAAAGTTATCCAGGGGATTTCTTTTTCTGAGGGGAGGGGGGGAGGGCAAGTAATGGGGGAGTGGGGTATTCCGGGTGGTAGTTATCCGGGGGTATAGTTTTCCAGGGGGGTAGTTATCCGGGGGGTAATAGTCTAGCAGCCAGAAAGGGTCCCCGTGCACCCCCCCCCCCCCCCTAAAACAAAATTCTACGATATGTTCGAAGATCGTCAGAACCTGTATTTTCCGAATACGGTTGTCGCCAGCGGAAAAAAAAAGGTTGCGCGCGCGTCTTATTTGCATATTTCTAAGATGGCCGCCGCCCGTTGCTAGGAGACGGATTATTTTTGAATAACTTTATTTAGGAATAACAAATTACCATAAAAATGGTATCATTTTGAAGAGAATTAAATTTCCTACAAGCTGATACCACATTTGATGGGATAAATAGTTGTTGTCATGAAATATTAAGGAGGAATTATGTTTTTTAGCATGTTTCTAAAAAGATACGGAATTTGGTTATAATGTTCTTTTCCATACATCTAATATGCATTTACAAATAACATTTGAAATTTCCTATAATTATCCCCCAAACATAGCTATTATCATGTGAAAACGGCTTTCCAATACACCAATTCCTTTAAAAGTTACACGACATTAAAGGGGATAAGGTTCAATAGGTTTTACAGCAATATTTAAGGGTTATAATGTCTCCGCGCGCAATTGCGTAGGTTCTGTATGTGGGGTTTGTTGTAGATCACTGCTATCTATTGATCAAATCTCATCGAAATCGGTGAAGAAAGAAAGAAAAATTACACTTTCTATTCCTTATATGAAATATTTTTTTTTTCTATTCTGTGTTACCAAACTCCCATATGAACAGTTTCTTGTCTTTTTGGATTCCCTCCAAAATCACAACTTATCTGATATTAAAAAGTTAAAGAAAAAAATTTGACGTGACAGTTTCCTCTTATTGGAAGATTAAAGTGAAAAAAAAGAAGAATCTTATGCTAAAAGCCCTAAGAAATAAAGAACTCGTTAAATGGCCTTTCAGAGCTTAAAATGAAACATGGCTATCTTATTTTTTCATAACAAAACGAAGGGAAGTATCTGTGTAGTTCATGTCGGCCCATACTGGGTTGCTATTCTTCAGAAATGGTCCCCGTGCACCCCCCCCCCCCAAAAAAAAAAAAAAAAAAAAAAAATCTACGATGTGTTCGAAGATCGTCAGAACCTGTATTTTGCGAATCTGCTTGTCGCCAGCGGAAAAAAGGGTTGCGCGTTCGTCTAATTTGCATACTTCTAAGATGGCCGCCGCCCGTTGCTAGGATACGGATTATTTTTGAATAACTTTAGTTAAGAATATCAAATTACCATAAAAATTGTATCATATCAAAGAGAATTAGATTTCCTACAAGTTAATACCCCGTTTTATGTAATAAATAGTTGTTGTTATGAAATACTAAGGAAGGAAGGATTTTTTTTATACATTTTTTCCCAAGAAATAAGATTTCAGTAATGTTTTTTCCATACATTTAATTTCTGTTTACAAATAACATCGGAATTTTCCTTAAGTTAAACCCCATAAATAAGTATTATTCTGTGAAAGCGGCTATTCAATACACCAATTTCTTAAATAGTTACACGACATTAAAGGGAAAAGGTTCAATACGGTTATACAGAAATTTAAGGGTAATGTCGACGGCCGCACTTGCGTAACGCGTGTAATACTATAATAATCATTGCAAGTATGAGACCCTATCACTTCTTACATCCAAATTATTGATTAAATATCATTAAATCTTGTGGAATATGAAAACAAATTAAAAATTTTTATTCGCTATCACCTTTGATCTACTCAGCTTCACTTTTAGTTTACGTCTTTTTTCATCAAAATATTAATCAAACTTCTCTTCATCAACTCTCATTCTTCTGATCATCTTCACACACATACTCACACCTCCAGTATCGCACACAGGCATTCATGCAGGGGAAATGAGCTCAGTCATGAATTTCGTGAATTTATTCAATACGCCATTAATGCATTCATGGAACATCAAACTCGAATGCTTTATTTAGATGTCGAAATAAGAGTTACATGTATACCGCACAAGCGAAATATTTCTCACCATGCTCTAGCATGAAATCAATTTATTTTTTTAAGATAAGATCGCACATACGTGTTCTCATTCTTTGGTGGTTCGCCTGATGGTTTTTAAACATATTGCTCATACGTTTATTATTGCCAAGAAACTAATAGATAGATTACAAATACCAAGGAATGGCATTGATAAAAACGAATAGTTGCAAGTCAAATCCAGTCGCTTTCAAATTCTGTGTTTTTTTTTATAAAAAATGATTTCATGCACTTAACTTTATTACATGGGTTGATTTAAATGCAATACAACGTAAACTTGGTTGTTAAATCCGTTAGGAGTGACTAATAATCAATATTATACAAAAATGAGAGAGAGAGAAAAAAAAATGTTATGGTTAAGTAGACCTTAATGCATGGATCTATAAAACATGAGGGAAATGTCTGAGGGAACATTAATTATGCATGCGTGTATGTATGTATGTGTGCATGTATATACTATAACTATGTATATATAATATATCTATATATATATATCACGTTTATATTTATGCATGTTTGTATACTTTTGTGTTGTGTGTGTTTGTGTTCAAGGATGTATGTGTATGACTAATGTGTTAAACATTAGACATATTCAGAGTGTAAATGTTTAACCACAACGAATACAATATATTCATGTTTTCCACAGAAATTAGTTGCTAAAATGATTTGAAGTGTATCTGCTATAGGCGCATCTGACGTGCAATCCACTTTTAGAGCGCATGTAAGTTCCGCTGGAATAACATTTTAACTCATGCATGAATTAAATACACCATCCAATGTTTTCAGATATCCATGCCCTACTCGTCCGCCGGTCCTTTTTAGATAGAGTAACTATAAATGTGCATTATCGATACCCAAAAGATTATTGACATTGCACGTTAAACACTTTCACTAGGTTGCCATTTGTCGCGAGTCTCGATATGCTAATACATGTATACTATCTACCACAAATCGATTCTTAGTCTACGAGTGACCGTGGTGATCTTATCATGGCTTATCACATCTTGAGGTCTATGGTGGTAATCGTGTTGATCGTAGAAGAATTATTGGACTGTTCGAAAAATTACTACGATCAACACAATGTCTTTGACTGACATCAAGATTTGATTATCTGATGATCAGCACGATTAGTCCCCGAGTAAGACCACGATTTCGGGCGAATCGAGAAAGTGGACCCAGCTTAGTGAATTCCACGAGAGTGGTAACGTACCGTAAGGATAATCAACACGACAGTTTCAATACCGTACATATCAATATTTACATATCTTCAAAGATTACTTCACCTATGTAATCTAGATTCTTTTGTATGCCTCCGCCAAGAAGTGGTGCCGGAGGCATTATGTTTTCGGGTTGTCCGTCCTTCCGTCCGTCCTTCTCTCCGTCCGTAATGAATTTTGCGGACAGCGTAACAAAAAAAACAAAACAAAAAAAAACAAAAAAAAAACCCCCTGAAATTTGGCATGTATGTGTATTGGGGTGAAATTCTGCCTATCAACTTTTGGGTGCACATGCCCAAGGTCAAAAGTCAAAAGGTCGAGGTCAAATGCTTAAAATTTCACTATTTCCCTCATTTCTCTGCAATGTCTAAAGATATTTTCTTGAAACTTAGTGTATACAGGTATTACCCAATTAAAATTCACTGGTAAAAGTTTGGGGTGATAAGGTTAAGGTCAAATGTGAAAAGGTCAAGTGAAAATGTTAAAATTTTACTTTTTTTTCTCTGTATCTTGGATATTGTTCAAGGTATCTTCATGGAACATAGTATATATTATGCATGTACTGACTGGAAGTGATTATCTAGGGAATTTGGGGTTCATGGGGTCAAAGGTCAAGGGCAACACTTCAAAATTTTACTATTTCCCTCATATTTATGCAATGCCAGCAGGACTTTTTTTTTAAAACTTGGTGTATGCATGTATAACCCAAAATAGAGATTCTCTGGCAATTTCTTTTTTTTTTTTTTGCCAAAAAGGTCAAAGATCAAAGATCAAGAGAAGGTGCTGAACTTGCTTCTTCCTCCATGTCTCGGAAGTGGCTCATGGCATCTTGAAACTTAGTACATATTTATGCATGTTCTGCCTGCCAGTGATTCTCTTATGAATTTTAGGGTCAAAGGCCAGATGAAAATGGTAACAATTTTCTACACAATACAAAAATTGCAATTTTTCTCCATACCTTGAAAATTACTTAATGCATAAACTTATGAAAGGGCCAAAGTCAATTAAAGTCCTAAAATACCCAAATACATGCTCTCCTATTCATCCAATTAGACCTAGGTCAAGGAAGGTGACCATTTTGAATTTTGAATGGAAACAATGTCATTATCGTTTTCAAATTCCCAGTAACAGGGCATTTAATCTTGTTGCTTTCGCGTGCCCTTTCTTTCTATAATATACAAGAAGTAAATTGGTTATTGCTTTCAGCAATAACTAATTTGGGCCCGTTTATCTATATCATGACGAACCTCCGGAATAACGAACCTTTGGGAAAAAAAAAATGAACCTTCGGAATAATAAACTGTGACCAATATTGTTATATTGTACAAGCTTTAACGCCGACATCTATTTCCCTACTACTACTTTCACTCTTTGAAAGGAAACACGCCAACAACCAACGACACAACAGGAATGGAAACAATGTCATTATTGTTTTCAAATTCCCAGTAACAGAGTATTAATCTTGTTACTTTCGCGTGGCCATTCTTTCTATAATATACAAGAAGTAAATTTGTTATGTTTTCAGCCGGCAGCATAGCTTTCGATGGTTTGTGATATCATTAGAATTAAAACATTAAGCTCTCCATAGCTGACAATTGTAAAGTAGTAGCCCGCCAAAGTTGGATTACATTTTTTTGATACGCACTGTATAACCTGAAAAAAAAAAAACAGATTTATTTGGTTTTTATCAATTGTACATTATAGCCACTCATATAATGATGTATTGTTTGAGTTAGTCTTCGTACACCACTTAATTACCAACTGCTAATAATAGTCGTAATCTTCGTTGTAATATTAAACTAGAAATGTCGCTATGACGACTGGTATGCCTCCGCCATAATGCATGATTCTCCTAATAGGTCTATAGTACATGTGGACAATGTGTGATTACATTTTCACAAAATTGGCAAAATATTATAATGGCATGTTTGTCACAAATGTTGAATGGTCACCTTCCTTGACCTAGGTTTAATTGGATGAATAGGAAAGCATGTATTTCACTTGATCTTTGACCTTTGACCTATCGTAGATTTTTTTTTGGGGGGGGGGGGGTGCACGGGGACCATTTCTGAAGAATTTTACGATGTAACCCAGTATGGGCCGACATGAACTACACAGATACTTCCCTTCATTTTGTTATGAAAAAATAAGATAGCCATGTTTCATTTGAAACTCTGAAAGGCCATTTAACAAGTTTTTTTTTTTATTTCTTAGGGCTTTTAGCATAAGATTCTTCTTTTTTTTTTTCACTTTAACCTTCCAATAAGAGGAAACTGTCACGTAAATGTTTTTTTCTTTAACTTTTTAATATCAGATAAGTTGTGATTAATTTCACGTTCTTGGAGGGAATCCAAAAAGACAAGAAACTGTTCATATGGGAAGCTAAATGGATTGAGTTTGGTAACACAGAATAGAAAAAAAAAACATTTTTATTTCATACAAGGAATAGAAAGTGTAATTTTTCTTTCTTTCTTCGCCGATTTCGATGAGATTTGATCAATAGATAGCAGTGATCTACAACAAACCCCACATACAGAACATACGCAATTGCGCGCGGAGACATTATAACCCTTAGATATTGCTGTAAAACCTATTGAACCATATTCCCTTTAATGTCGTGTAACTTTTAACTCTTTATGTGCCATGGTGGAAACCCCCTGTGTGCCACGTTATTCTGAGACACCAAGGTAGTCATGCTTTGAGAAGGAATTGTTTTTCCAATTTGTATAACTTCTACAAATTTCTGTTAAGATGGGCATAATAGTAGGCAAAGTTAAAGAGGAATGCCAAGCTTTGTTTCAATATGAGTTGTATCACGACTCTATTTTCAATTTTTCTTTTAATGACCAGTTGCTACATTACTATAAAGGCATGACTTTTGCACATTAAACCGTGACAGAAACTTAGAATGTACGAGCAAATCTAGTTGGGAACATCGTTTGATAGTCGATCACCACATAGAATGGAAGCCGTATATGAGAGGAACAAAAGCACGAGAAACGCTTTAATTGTGCCGCGGGATTAGCAGTAATTAGCGGTTTATCGATCGGTCTTGGCGGCTTTGTTTGTTGAACAGAATATGCGAAGTTGGCACGCCGTCGACTGAGTCGGAGGTGCGAACGTGGCACATAAAGAGTTAAATGAATTGATGTATTGGAAATCGTTTTCACATGATAATAGCTTTGTTTGGGGGATAATTATAGGAAAATTCAAATGTTATTTGTAAATGCAAATTAAATGTATGGAAAAGAACATTATAACCAAATTCCGGATCTTTTTACAAAAATGCTAAAAAACATAATTCCTTCCTTAATATTTCATGACAACATCTATTTATCCCATCAAATGGGGTATCAGCTTGTAGGAAATTTAATTCTCTTCAACCTTTTTTTCCACTGGCGACAACCGGATTCGGAAAATACAGGTTCTGACGATCTTCGAACATATCGTAGAATTTTGTTTTAGGGGGGGGGGGGGGGTGCACGGGGACCCTTTCTGGCTGCTAGACTATAATTATCCGGGGGTAGTTATCCATGGGTAGTTATCGGGGAGGGGGGGGGGGGGGGGGGTAGTTATCCGGGGAGTAGTTATCCAGGGGGTAGTTATCCAGGGGTAGTAATCAGGGGGAATTGTCCAGGGGTAGCTGTCCGGGGGTAGTTATCTGGTGGTAGTTATCCGGGGGTAGTTATCCAAGAGGTAGATATCTGCGGGGGTAGTTATCTGGGGGGTAGTTATCCTATGGGAAGTTATCCAAAGGTAGTCATCCTGGGGGTGGTTATCCATGGGGTAGTTGTCCTAAGGGGGAATCGCCCAGAGGGGTGATTGCCCTAGGAGGATAGTTGTCCAGGAGGTAGTTGTCCTAGGGGGTAGTTGTCCTAGAGGGTAATTGCCTGGAGGGTAATTGCCCTATGGGGTTAGTTGTCCGACAGGTAGTTGCCCTAGGGGGGAATTGTCCTGAGGGATAATTATCCAAGTGGCAGTTATCCGGAGGGTAGTTTTCCAGGGGGTATGGTGTTCCTAGACCCCAAATGTCGAAAAACAACTTGTCACCTTGATTTCTGTCCTAAACAAATTCCAACCACTCGTTGACTTGACTTGTCTTTTTGTCCGCAACAAGTCGACTTTTCTGTTCCACTAACTAACCAATTTGTCTTCTTTTCCAAAACAAGTCGACTTGTCGTGTTTTGACAACTCGGCATTTTGTCTTCTTGTCCAAAACAAGTCGACTTGTCGAGTTTCAACAACTCGTTTTCATGTCTTCTTGTCCAAAACAAGTCGACTTGCCGAGTTTCAACAACTTGTCATTTGACGTCTTGTCCCAAGCAAGTCGACATTCCGAGTTTCAACAACTCATTTTCATGTCTTTTTGTCCAAAATGAGTCGACTTGCTGAGTTTCAACAACTCGTTATCATGTATTTGTTTCCTAAACAAGTCGATTTGTCGAGTTTCAATAACTTGTCATCTTGACTTCTTGTCCCAAGCAAGTTGATTTGTCGAGTTTCAACAACTCGTTATCATATCTTCTTGGCACAAGCAAGTCGACTTGCCGAGTTTCAAAAACTTGTCATCTTGACTTCTTGTCCCAAGCAAGTCGACTTGCCGAGTTTCAACAACTTGTCATCTTGACTTCTTGTCCCAAACGAGTCGACTTGCCGAGTTTCAACAACTTGTCATCTCGACTTCTTGTGCAAAGCAAGTCGAATTTCCGAGTTTCAACAACTCGTTATCATGTCTTCTTGTCCCAAACGAGTCGACTTGCCGAGTTTCAATAACTTGTCATCTTGACTTCTTGTCCCAAGCAAGTCGACTTGCCGATTTTCAACAACTTGTCATCTTGACTTCTTGTCCCTAACGAGTCGACTTGCCGAGTTTCAACAACTTGTCATCTTGACTTCTTGTCCCAAGCAAGTCGACTTGCCGAGTTTCAACAACTTGTCATCTTGACTTCTTGTCCCAAGCAAGTCGACTTTCCGAGTTTCAACAACTCGTTATCATGTCTTCTTGTTCCAAACGAGTCGACTTGCCGAGTTTCAACAACTTGTCATCTTGACTTCTTGTCCCAAGCAAGTCGACTTGCCGATTTTCAACAACTTGTCATCTTGACTTCTTGTCCCAAGCAAGTCGACTTGCCGAGTTTCAACAACTTGTTATCTTGACTTCTTGTCCCAAGCAAGTCGACTTTCCGAGTTTCAACAACTCGTTATCATGTCTTCTTGTTCCAAACGAGTCGACTTGCCGAGTTTCAACAACTTGTCATCTTGACTTCTTGTCCCAAACGAGTCGACTTGCCGAGTTTCAACAACTTGTCATCTTGACTTCTTGTCCAAAGCAAGTCGACATTCCGAGTTTCAACAACTCGTTATCATGTCTTCTTGTCCCAAACAAGTCGACTTGCCGAGTTTCAATAACTTGTCATCTTGACTTCTTGTCCCAAGCAAGTCGACTTGCCAAGTTTCAACAACTTGTCATCTTGACTTCTTGTCCCAAACAAGTCGACTTGCCGAGTTTCAACAACTTGTCATCTTGTCTTCTTGATCCAAGCAAGTCGACTTGCCGAGTTGCAATAACTCGGCTTCTCGGTATTTAACCTGTCTTCTCGTCTGCTTATCTCGTCATCTGGTTGGCACTTTTAAGCTTCCGTACTTCGGCCTATTCGGACGCAGAGGTCACACAGTCATTTAGTTCGCTTCTTGGTATAGTACACGTCGAAAAGCCTTGTTTCTCTCTGTGATAATACCTCTGAAATTTTATTTTTGGGGTACCATGGGACATCCGGAGGTAAAGTAAGACAGAAGATGAAACGAGGAACACATTTTAACTGTCTACGTAGATTTTACACACACACACACACACACACACACACACACACACACACACACACACACGCACACACGCACACCACACACACACACAACAACAACAACAACAACAACAAAATCAGAGAACAAAAAATTAGTGCAGACGCGTACATGCATATACAAGAACATCAAACCCTAAATCACAACGGAGAAAAAAAAAACACAGACCTTAAAGAATGTAAAAGAAATCTTATAAGAATTCTTGCATTGTTATTTGTGATTTTTACTTCAGAAATTATCCGCTCGCTCTGGTTAAAGCGGCTGAAGAAAGATAAGATGGCATGGGCTGAATACATTCAAATCTGCAAATTGGCAGAAAAGAAGATCAGAAACGTACTTTTTTAAAGACAGAAACATTATGATGATGTGTAAAAAATAGAGAGACCTGTAGTAAAGTTAACACTTTACAAACTTTGAAACTTCTGCCAACTATTCCATCAAGACCGAAACAGGGCTCAAATAAAGACGATGCTTTTGGTTTTTTTCTACCTCAGAAGATGCAAACAGAATAAAGAATGAAATATTTCATGTAATTTCATTTCATTTCAGTTTAATTCATTTCAAAACAAAACTATAAAGCACAGTTTGACATTTTTGCATATACAAGCGAAACCAATGTGGTTAATTTCCTTTTTACAGTAAAACAAAATTTAGTTCAAGGAAATGCATAGGCAAACTGTAACTTTAACGTATCAAGGGAAAAGTTGTCGGAAATGGAGGGAGCTGTTAAAAAGCCTAGCTTGTAGAATGCAGTCCCCTCTTGAGCATTAAAAGTAATGGGCAAACGAAACGATAAGTTTAATTACCTGATAAACAGGGGAAACATAAGATAAATATAACATAAATATATAAATATAATGCATAAATATAATGCAAATATTCAGTTAAATCAAACTGCGCAAATTGTTTTCTTTGACTTGATAGTTACTTATAATAATCAAACAGGGCTCTGAGAAAGAAAATGAATTGAAAGGTTACAATGTTCAAGCAGCTATATATAAATCATTTTATAAATTGTATACTATTACATTTGAGTATGTATGTGTATCTAACCCTCTTTCTCTTTACAGCTCTGTGTGTTTATTTGAAGATTGAACAAAATCTGACGAGGAAAAGGAAATACAGCTTGTCATTTATGCAGACGTATAGATTTCATTTTTCATGAGATCGTATTATGAAATCAGACACAACGTTCAAGTGAGTCAGAAGAAACCCTCAGATTGATGACAAAAAGACACATAACAAACATAAATGGCCAGCAAAAGGGCCCTTGATATAGCACAAGTGTCTTACACGTTGAAGTGGCCCATGTCAGTATACATAAAACTGGACCCCATGGAAGACCAGGTAGTGTAGTTGAACTATATGGACTATCCAGCTATCTTGTGCAGATGGAAAATGGAAACAAGCAAACAAATTGAAGTTTTCAAAGACTATAATGATATATATATATATATATATATATATATATATATATATATATACTGTATATCTTGGAGGGAAATGCTGGACTAAGTTACCTGCTATTAAAAAAGAAAATGTCCTACACTTTTAAACGTACATATAGAATGTTGGTTTTTTTTATTCCAAAGCGCAACCGAATCATTCTTGGAATAATTTTCCTTTTATGTTTCGTTTTGTTTCGTTGCTTTGTTGTGTATGTTGTCCTTTCTTATTTGCAACTTAGTGTACGTTTTTTCCAATTGTATAGTTTTTCCCCTAAAATGTATCTCTCTCGATTGAAATCTGTATCCTATTCATTTGTAAGGGAATCGGCCATGATATGTCTTATATAGCTTTTTCTAGCTTTTTCTGGTTCCAACACGTGCTATATATATATATTTGTATATATATATATATGTAATATATATATATATATATATATATATATATATATATAATGTATATATATATATATATATATATATATATATATATATATATATATATCTTTGTATCATTCTCTTGTCTTCCATGTAAAAGTAATGTGGAATAAATTGAATTTGATTGAATTGAATTAACTCTTATGTCATCAAGGTCTGAGTAATTTTACTACAGATATTATCTTTTCCGTGTTAGAATGACAACTTCAATCGCTAAATCTCTATAGGAGTCGTCTACGCCTTTGAATGCTTTTCTAACAGATGCATGGCGCCATACCAATGGTGAATGAATGAATGAATGAATGAATGAATGAATGAATGAATGAATGAATGACAGAACGAATGAATGAATCAATGAATCAACCAATCAATCAACCAATCAACTCTGATCGAACTGCGTATCCTGTGTTATATACAGGTTAGAGGGGAACTGTTGAATCCATTCAAATCTGTGCAAAACCATTCAGGAAAAATCAAAACCAAAAATTCCGAGTCAGAAACATTACAATTATTGTGTATCAAATCCAAGGACCAGTTTTCAGTAGGTTGGCCCATTACAGACCTTGGTACGTCTGCCAACTATAAGACCAAAATGGGGCCCAAAAGTAAGGAAATTCGTTATTCTACTTTATGATATATTATCAATAAATATAGCAACAAAATGTATTTCCTGATGAGACTGCATGGTTACGTATATTCGAGCCTCGCTCCAGTGAAAGAAAGGAATATTGAAAGGTAAACTGTTTGACTTGGTGTTTATCAATAATTTTATAATGCATATATATTGAGGTGCTCGTGTTAGTGTGTACGTGCTAAGCTATGAGAATCTATTTGCCAATGTACGGATTTTTGCATTTGTGTCAAGAATAAGAATACATTTTTAGAAAAATCAAGACCTTCAAGACTGTTATATGAACGTCGGCCGATCAGTCAATCGAAATCATGGATTAAATCGGTTTCGTCATCGAACCTTGCTACAACTATTCAATCTTTCATTTTTATCGTAATGGTGTGCAGGCTTAAGAACTATTCTCCCCCCCCCCCCACATGACATGTATCATTACCATCTAATTACTTCCATTTCTAACCACAAGACACAAAACTAAATTCCCCCCCCCCCTACAGAGGGCGCGATATAATACGCATTGACAGTGCCGTCGGCACTGCGCATTGATGTCTCACTGTCGTCGGAGCGAGCTTAATTAATGATATGGCACAATTTCGGTTGAGTTGGGGCTTCAAGTTTCCAACGGTTTTTTTTTTTTATAACGATTATTGAGATAATGACAAACATCTTATAAAATATGAAAGAGTATATAATTCTACATGATGAATTCAAAGTTTATTTTATGAAAACTGGTTTTGAAATGGCTGAGATATCCAAAACAAAGCGATACTATAATTAAAGGTGGGACCCACCGATAATTAGAATCACTTTGTTTTACTTTGTTTGTGGATATCTCAGTCATTTCAAAACCGACTTTCATCAAACAAACTTTGAATTCCTCTTAGAGATTTGAGCTCTGTAACATTTCATAAAGTGGTTTCTAAATATCTCGCAAAAAGTTAAAACCTGAATCCTCACCTCAACCAATATTATACCACCCTTTAACAATGTATTTTTTCAGATATATATATATATATATATATATATATATACTCAGCAAAAAAGAAATAAAAACGCTTTTTCAAGTTTAGATGTCTCATAGAATATTTAGCTGAAAGCTAGTGTATTATATACCATATTGAAGGTAATTTGATTGGATATCATCCTGGTAGGTCAACAAAAAATGGAAAGTTTACGCATGAGTGAACACCATTGTTTTTCTCTTCCAGGGCACAAAAGTAAAAATTGCAAAACTGAAGAAGTTGTCATTCATGCGTATGTGCTCTTCCATAGAATAATAACAACAAACAACAAATTTCATACAAAAAGAAACATGAATTACGTTGCAAAAATAAACCTTTGATCTCTATGATATCTTTAAAGCCCAAAAGATCAATGAAGGCTTAAAATAATGGAGGAAAATAAAGCATCTTATGTCAAATCTAAATTCAAATGAAATAAGAGAAGTAATAATTAACAAAAATGGTAGAAATTTGAACTTTTTTCAAATTAGGAAATTCTAAATAATGTTTGGTACTTGAAATTGTCACAGGGATTCTTAAATCACTAGATTAAAAGAAATAAACAAAGAAATTTTGTTCATTTAATCACCTTTATGCTTGTTATTCCCTATGTCATTTGAAGTTTGACTTGACAGAAAATTCTTATTTTTCCCCTTTAGTTTCTTACTTTGTTTTTCTTAGAGGTTATAAAGAGATAAAGAGAATAAAAACTTATTTTTCCTATTTCATTCATGTCTCTCATTATGTTAAAGTGGTCTTTTGTTGTCAGTGTTAGAGTGAAGGGCATTTTCAAGTGAAAGAGAACATGTCATTTTTTGCAATTTTTTATTTTGTGCCTTAGAGGACAAAAACGAACGTGCTCACTCATGCGTAAAGTTTTCTTTTTAATTAACCTATTAGCTTAATAACCAATTAAATTACCTTTAATATGGTATATAATACATTGATTTTCATAAAAATCTTCTGTGAAAAATATGACCTCGAAAAAGTGTTTACTTTCTCTCTTTTTTTGCTGAGTGTATATAATTCTCTACATATATACATTATATCAGCGTTTTGATATATTTAGATATAGTATATACATATTTAGATTGTATAATATTCAATCATTTTTACAACAGAAGCAGACATTCAAGTCGGCTATACAGTTATTAACCACTTTTTTTAAGGCTTTTTTTTTCATAATATAATCATAAAAAAGAAGATAACATTTTTATAAGCCTGAAGATTCACATTTTGAACTGGTATAAAGATATATGGGTCACTACACCATTAGCATCACGGACACTGCAACGTATGATTACGATTGTATTCATGGTTGTAATGATTATACAAATGATAAAATGTCACGAAAATCGATGTTTTATCAAGATGTAAAAATTGTGCAGCAAATGTTTGATTCATGCTTTACGTAACAATCTATTAGCAATAATGATTCACGGTTACTTTGGACTTTACAGTACACAGGCGTCTATAATTTGCCTGTGAAATGGACAAAATGATAATGAGGCTGAGCAGTACTCTAATTCCTTTCAACAATGTCTAAGTTTGTTTTTCATTCATTCTCTTTCAAATGTTTGTAAACATATCAACGTATGATTTTTGATTTCTTTCTTAATGGAATTATACTTGATTTTTTTTATACAGAAAAAAAAATACCTCTTCATATCATCTCCACATATTTATTTCATACAACATGCAATTTTATTGGAACTCCCTCTTCTTTATCAGATTCGTCGTTTATTAGGTATTTCAGGTTTGCTTTTCGTTCCTTTTACTGCGTCATTAATGTCAAGGCTATTCCTGAATTAATGAATCATTATGTATCATGTGCATTTTTGCGCATTCTTACAGTTACGTAACTATGTTGCTCGGGTGACAAGGAATCTTGTAAGCGCAATACAGGTGGCTACTTAGTATTTCGCTATGCTCTCGTGTATTCTATTTCTTTCTCTTGCTCTTTTTTGCTTTCTTTTCTTTTACGTCCCTTTCCTTCCTCTCATAGTTTTCGTTACTAGGTTGTTTATGAAGACCAACATTTTCATCTATGCAGGGACCTATACATTACAAACTTTGCTTTTTAGTAGGTCCCCACATTTCATGTTTGTAAAATTGTCTTCTCTAGTATTCTTTGTAATTACGACGCTATGTCCAGTCTTTATGTTCAATAAATTGTATCATGTTATTTGCGTTTTGAGATGTGAAACAATAAAATCAAATCAAATCAAATTTCAATTTTCAGAGTTAGTTAAACATTATGCCTGAAATTCAACTCTCGCTCTAATTCAGAGTTTTGTTTTTGCGTGAAATCATTTTTTTTTTTTCAGAAAACCTTTCAAACTCATGATAACTTATCAGCTTAAAATCAGCAAATTGTTTGCGTTGTTGCTTTGGTTTAGAGTTGCTAAATACATACACAAGATAGATTGTGTAGACCTTCCTTTTTTCTTTTTTCTTTTTTTTTTTTACAATACAGATAACAGGGTCAAACCTTTTCAACTGTGGAAGTAGATACGGAATATCTATTAAGGCTAACGAGTAGCATCAAGATGAATGACAACTTCAAAAAGAGCTCATGCACTCTAGGATTTAGGAGTAGTCCGCTCCATAGAGGTACTGGATGAGACGTAAATAGAGTGACTTAGCTTTTGACGTTAGATATATTATAGCTCATATCTATCAGGAAGGGCAGATGAAATTTTGAAACAAAAGGGGTAAGGTTGCCTTTGTGAATATCCCATCTATGATTTTTTTCTGTGGTTCACCAGTTTTGCTTGCCATTGATTAATATTCAGTGAGTTTATTCAAAAACATCACATTGCTATCCATATGTTTAAAAAGGGATCTTCATCCAAGAAATGCGAAAATTTAAGAATTTGAATGAATGACATATGTAATTACAATTTGTGTTTTTGAAGTTCTTGGTAGAATTTCATCCCAGCGTCCGAAAGTCGTAGGACGTCGGCGGGAAGCTGGTCACGTGTTGCGAGCTTGGAAAGTGGCATGAAACGGCTACTCTTCATAGCTGTTTCGTACATGGTGACGAAATCTTTCGCCACTGCCTCCCCGGGCGCCTTCCATGAGTCGGCTACGGCTGTTGACGAATCCCACTGGAGCAAGGAATCAGAATAGGGGAGTCCAACCATTCGACAAAACTTCGATAACACTTCGGATGGTCTCGCCAGCAGATCGTCGGAGTCGAGAACAATCGGCTCCGGATCGAGGCCGGACTCGCGCACGTACGCCCAAAGAGAATGCAGATCTTGGTAAAACGTCTTTGATGGAAGAAGGAAGTCCTCCACCCCAAAGTCAAACGTTTCCAAGTTCCTGGCATCCCCTTTCAGCACACCCATGGACGTGAGCTGCTTGAAGGATGCTCTTCTGTAAGACGAATAAGCCCTCACTGGGTGACGGACGAGGAACACGTGTCTGTACCCGGCTGGGATGTAGGCGCGGCTATCCTCGTCTCGCACACCAAACGCCATATCCTTGACTATCACGTACTTAGCAGTTGTCGATTCCAACGCTTGCTTGACTGCTGAAAACCTGCAACCATGATGACCATAAAACACAAGAGATCAATGGAAATTTGATTTTAATAATCTTCCCGCCAGTTTAGCACGTCCGATTCTCCAGATTTGTAGGAAAAAATCTACCGCATGTGGAAAATTAATAGAACCTATCTGCGTGTAGATCAGTATTGTGTATCATGAGAATTGAAAGAGACGTCCATCTGATTTTCAAACTTTAGCATTTGAGCATCTATAACTTGGTTATAATCAGTACAGAGTTTCAGAATTTATAGTGAGATAACAGGAATGAGGATGTTTTCAAAATTCACCAAAGGAAAAAAAAATCACAATGAACAAGGATTGCGACAAAGTAGCTTCACATAGAAAAGTATGGTTGGATGCTGATTAAGGTAAATAGGAAGCAGAAAAAAAAAAGAAGAAAGCACGCGTAATTCTATACGCAGGCGAGGTTGTTAAGCAAGTGGTATGGTTGTCGAATTACATTGATACATCCTGTCTGTCTGTTTCATTTCCATCTGAGAAGATGGCAGGATAGCCCATATTCAGCTGCAATAGCTGGTCTTCCATGGGGTCCAGTTCGATGTATTAGAAGGCGGGACCACTTCACCGGGTTAAACGCCCTGATCTTTACGATGAATAAATGAACCGGGGTCTTTTACGTGCATGAGTTGTTACTCTCTAACACACGGGACCTCAATTTTATGTCCTATCCGAGGGACACAATACGCTCCTCCTCTGTACAAAAAAAAAATAATGATTTACCACAGCAGTCTTTGAAAGAATCTGCTTTTCAAGTTTGCGAAAGTCTAAACAAGAGTTTTAAACGTTGATGGCGCAATTGTAATATAACAACTAGGGCCTCTTCATACATCTGATATAATACGTGCATATCTCTATGAAGGGATTCTAACAACGAACGTAGCGCTATCACGGTATCATACTCGTCAAGACAGTGTTATACACTTTTCATAATATTTTGGGGGGAAAAGTAATTTGCACAAGTTTAAAGTTGATATCTAATGCATGTTCAAGTAAAATATATAAATGGAGTGATATCGTTTAAATAGAATGGTAGACGTTTCATATCATTGGAAATAAAAAGAAAAGAGAGGTTTAAGAATTTCACATTTGATGCCAGCAAAGTAATGATATTAGTTCCCAACCCCATAAGGCAAAAAACAAAAACAAAAACAAAACAAAAACAATGATGCCACTGCCTTGCGAATTTCCTTTTAATAGAGCCGCACCAATTTGAAGGTTGTACCAAATTTCCTTCTTTCAACGGAAATTATCCTGACAGATGAGTAGGCCTATCTGATAATTATCAAATCATTCTTGCTTTTTGCTAACAGTTTGATTGACAGAAGATTGTTGGCTTCTGGTGGCTAAATTTATCAAGCACACTGCAACGGTTATAACAATTCTGTGGGACCACTGAGGCACAGTGACTCCTATCTCTCAATCAGAGAATTCGAGTTCGAATCCAGTCCAGTGCTTCCTGGTGCACGTCACAAGACTGACACCCATGAGTCACACAGCCCACGAGTTACACAGCTCACAAGTCATACAGCCCAAGAGTCATACAGCTCACAAGTCATACAGCCCATGAGTTGTACAGCTCACGAGTCATACAGCCCATGAGTTCGACACTAAGCTAACAAGGCCCACGAGACCGACACATTAAGCTCCTTGCTGTATCTGCCGAACTCGTAGGCTGTTTTTACCTCGTGTCGAACTCACGGGCTTATTTGCCTGGTGTCGAACTCATGGGCTGTATGGCTCATGGACCTGTTTTCAATGTCGAACTCGTGGGCTGTATGACTCGTGGGTGTCAGTCTAGTGGGATGACTCCGTGCTTGCGTCCTTAGACAAGATATTTTCACCACCCATTTCCCTCTCGTCCCAGGTGTGTAAATGCGTACTTGGCAACGCAAGGGTAATTATAATGGCAGGGCCCACTGTAGAACAGTGTCAACACTGAAGTGGCTACCTTGGATTTAAAAAAGGCCATATTGTCATTATCATTACTACTATCCTGTTAACAAAATAATGGAAGAGTTGTAAGATGCTGATATCACAACCGTTTAGATTATTGCACATGTGCTGTCGTTGCAGACATGATAACCGTTCCGTGAAAACTATATAACATGTAGCAAACATTTCTATACCACGACTTTATGTTCATGCATAATACGTCTGATGTTGAGGAAACATCTGACATTCTTCCTTCTAGAGAGCATTCTTACATTTAAATCAATTTGAACTTAGAGTTGCAGTATATTTGACAATGTTTTGAACGTTGTAAATATACTGCAGGGTGTCTTTACAGCACGTATTTAGTGGACACATCCTTAAAGGGAAGTTTACCTTTAAAAAAAAGTATATCAATAACAGTGAACAAAGAAATGTTATTCATCTATTAATTAAGTTACTTATCTGTTAGTTATTTATTTATTCATTTATTTATTTATTTATTATTTTATTTATTTATTTATTATTTATTTATTTATTTATTTATTTATTTATTTATTTATCTATCTATCTATCTATTTATTCATTCATTTATTCTTTCATTTCGACAGGATAACAATATCCGCGAATGATTGCTGCTTCACATATATCAAGGTCTTGTAAATATCCGAGTTAGTACGAATATGAAAAGTGGTTGAATTAAAAGAGCAAATGCCATCATCTGTCAATCATTGCTAAAGTGCTGAAATGTTTGACAAAAGACATGACGAGGGAACATGCAAATTATGCTGAGTCAAGGGGAAGGTGCTTTCTAAGGTCTTTTGTTAAACATTTCAGTACATTTCAGAGGTCACACGAGGAATATTGGTTTGGAAGGATTTTTTTTTTTTTTTTGTGTGTGTGTGTGTGTGGGCGTTCCCAAGTAATCTAAAGAAATATAGAAGACCAAAAAAAAAAAAATCGTTTAAAGGGGATGGCTAGTAACTGATCAGTCGGAATCAGTGGGAATGCTGGGGGACGATTGTTCCAATCCTTGCGGGATTCATTTAAGAGGACATTATATATCTATTGTGTAAAAATTATTTGCTTCAGAATGGTCTCATATTCAGGTAATGTGCAGTTCTATGTTTCCAGTTTAGCATGCCTGTACAGTGATGGGGCAATACTTACAGCCCGACACTGTACAGTCATATGCTAACCTGGAAACATTGAACTGCACATCAACTTGAATATGAGAGAATTCTGAAGCAAATAATTTTCACACAACAATAGATATAATTTCAATGTACTCTTAAGGATTGGAACAATCATCCCCAAGCATTCCCACTGATCAGTTACTAGCCATCCCTTTAAAATATATGGAATGTTTCTAGATATTCGTTTCACGGCAAAAGTGACGTTGAGGGTATCATAACTCAACACAAATCAACTTGTATTTGGATTCCAGGGACCCTTTAACCCAGCTGTATAGTTGACTACGGAATGATAAAAGAGGAATGAATAGTGGCTGTACACCTACGCAATACGGTCTGCCTCGATCTTAGAGCCCACGATATTGGACAGAATTTCAGCAGCCGAAGCGATCGCCTCCTCGTTCCCATCGTACACCTTGGGCAGGTCCCGGCCGACAGCCTGCTTGTACACGTTGGCGGCGGTTTCGCTGTAACAGAACGGCTCGAACCAGACTTCGAGTCCCTCAATGGCGCTAAGACATTTAGCGAGCGCCGTGGAGATCGTCCGCGGCATACACCAGACGATGAGGCGCACAGAAGCTGGTGTAGACGCCATTGTCGATTGTGCGGCGAGTTGGAGTTAACAGGTGTGTAGTGTGAACCTGATAGAATTTTACAGCTGAGTTTTTCTTTACCCAGGAGGCATTGCAGAGTGCATGGGGTGCGTGAGACCTTGTAAATATCAAACGTTGGGATCACGGTATATTTGCGCTGTTATCATTGTGCAGCTACGACTGCACGGTCCACCAACTACTATGGTGTTAAACCATGGAACTACAACATATCTCCATGGTGGTTAGACCTTACCACGGGTTGAAGTTGTCGATGGTGTGTATTGTGTACTTTGACAGTTGGTATATCTCTTCTTTCTCTCTCTTTCTCTTCCCCTCTCTCTAATATCCTCACTCGGGTATAAACGCACACATGTGTGTTCCTATTTAGCTGTTCATGTGTGTGTAACAATTAGTAAGAGGATAAGAAATTGCTATGATAAACGTTAAATGATCCTCTTATACATGTATATTCATATTGACTTCTAATGTTCCAAGAACGGCCAGTTCTAAGGCTTAACAATCCGATTACAATATTATATCTCTAGGGTGTGATTACTAATTACGGGAAAAGAAGAATGGAGTACAGAGATGTAGTTGTTAAATGGAACAATATTTAACCATTCGAAGGAATAAGTTCAAACTGCAGTTTTAGAAAACAGCTCATGTCTTACTTGAAAACGTTTTTTTTTTTTTTTTAATTAACATGATCATTAAAGCAATAACAATATGTCATTATCATTTTGTTTGTTCAGTAACATATTTTCACGGGCGTGAAGGCAACTGATAGCATTACTTATATATGCATGTATATATATATATATATATATATATATATATATATATATATAATATATACATTTATATACATATATATAAATACAGGTGTGACGGAGGAATGACTCGCAGACGTTGCAGTAATGTTCACTATAGCCTTTTACGAGGCCAAGCCCGCTTCACCATATATATATATATATATATATATATATATATGTATATATGCACATATATATGTATGAATATATATGGTCCTTTACATCAAAATTGATTCGCATGTTTAGGATATCATTTGCATTCAATCCAATTCAATTCATTTATTTTCATTATTCTTTTTCCAACTAAACATAACACAGAATAAATCAGGACTTGAAACTGATTGACAAATTGCCCTATTATTATTATTATTATTATTTATTTGGCATTTGCAAAACAATACAAGTGATAACAGAGAAACAGAATAAACAAACAAAACACATGAAAACAAAGTGTCAGGCTTTCCCTGTTGAGCTTAAGGAAGGAGCCGGGTTGGAAAAAAGCAATCAAAATCACTATGACCCTTGGGCCTCTCCAACCAACTTAAGGAAGCACATCAGGGAGTTGTTGAACATAAAAGAAAAGAAATAATACAATTTGAATTAAGCGTGTACACCAGATGGATTTTTTTCTTCAAACAAGCTCAAAAATATTTTGGCAAATAGGTATACATTCCACCCCCGTAAAAAAGAAAAAAAAAATCCAGTATACAAAAAAGTGTTATCAGAGTACATCTCAACAACAACAAATATCCCCTCTAACTACTACACTACAGTGTATGAAGCCAGCAAGTATCATCAACATACCCCAAACCATCTTCGATACACAGTAAATATAAACATAATTTCAAAACTTTAACTTCATCATTACCCTGAGACTACATAACCCAGCACTTTCTTTAAAATTTCCTTATGTGGTATTACACACACCACTGTGCAATATACATTATATTATATCAAACGCCAAAATTCATAAATGATATTAAATAATGTGAGGCATGAATTAAGGCATGAACATAAAAAAAACAACTATAAAATTACTAATCAGTAATTTTATATATGTCTTACACACAAAATCTGAAACCCAGAGACAAAGATATAACTGGGTCGCAAACAAAACTGAATATCAATCAATATTCTGTGTTTTATGGCAACCAAGAGCAATCATGATAAGAAAAACAGCAAAAAAAAAAAAATCACAATTATCAGGTAATATCAATCATAATCCTCCTTTATGTCCTGCATCTTCCAGGGATTGAAATCAGCTGAGTTACAACATACTGATGACACAGAAACCTGAAAAAAGTCGGTAAAATTCTCTCCAAGTGAGACGTACATCGACGAAAGAAATTTCATGAATTTGGAAAATCAGGAATTATATCATAAACATATACATTCGACTCTGTAAAGGATAAACGATACAGACAAAGATATGCATGCATGCTGGCAAAAAAAAAAAATTACAAAGTTATGCTTCAGTTGAGAAAAAAAAAAGGAATTGAGAGGTCCACTAAAAAGCAAGCTTGTATATTGTGAACGACTCAAAAAAATCTTATGAAATACCTATTTGCAAATACTTAGCACAAATGTAATTTCAGAAAAGACGGAAAAAAACAGGAGAAACACAACAACAACACGGCGCGACTTGACAGAATAGATGAAAAGAATGGATTGATCGATTGATAGATTGATGGATGATGAACCCTGAGGTTGATGAGACCTAGCTAATAAAAAAAAAGAAGAAAATATCAGAGAGGGTTTAACAGAAAAAAAGAATTCAACTTGCGCTTAAAAGAATACAAAGATGTAGAATTCTTTTCACAGCTTAATGAATTCCAGAATCTAGGGCCTGTGTATATAAATATATTCTGAACCAATAAGTTCTCAGGAGGGGTAAATGAAACTCATTAGATTGCCTAGTGGGATGATCATGAAAACAAAATGGTTCCGTGGGAACATTAAATTGAAAGTACTGGGAAGTGCTTTTACGTTGAAATTAAACATAAACTGACCAAGTTGACAAAATACAAAATCTTTAATTTTTTTTTTAAATCTTATATTTAGTTACTCATGGATTTGAATGTATTTACATTTTCCATTTGAATTAAGTTGCGTCCATGCAGTACTATCATTTGTTGCTATGTGTCATTGTTTCTGTTAATATGATTTTCATTATACGAACAATGTTCACTCGAGTGTACATACTGCCATGATAATATATTATATCAATTACAAAAATCCTTCTCTGATCTTGGCATCTCTGACATACACTGTGGCACGGTCCCTCTGAAAAACAGCATTTTACTACAGTGTACTCCCGTTATAACGAATACGGTTATAAAGAAATTCCGGTTACACCGCAAGTAAATTTTCAGGCCACAACAATATCTTCTGTATGGTTTTTATTGTTTATTTATTCGGTTATAACGAAATTTCGATAAAAGGAAATAAAACCGCCGGTCCCAAGAACTTCGTTATAACGGGACTCCACTGTAGTAGCTAATTGAGCTTTTACACCGTGAAAAAATAAGAATAAATGAATAAATGGAAATTAACAAGTAGAGAATCTTATACTCTAAACAAGGTAGATTTGCTCCTGAATGACTGAATACTTGGTCTCCGACCACTACTTGAAGGGAAATAATATCACCAAAAACTAGCCGAAGACCATGTGTGCTCGTAAAGATTTCCACTCGTTTCAAAAGTGTCTTGAATGTATCGAGAAATGTTTAGTCTCACATTCACAAGTAACAAGAAAATACACATTATGTCAAATTAAAATTGTCCGCTATTTTCATGTCGTAAAAGAAACATTTAAATGTCGTTTTACGTGATCCCGTTTTGATTGCTGACATTACCGTAAAATGCATTTTCTTGCCTTATGAAATAAAAGTCTTTGCGTTATTTTCGTAGAGTATGTTCGTTCGTATTTATTTATTTTGCCTCTCAAATCAAATCAAATAAAAATGAAGGGCATCAACGTGACAAATCTAAACAAAACATAACAAAATGACAAAGGAGCAACACAAAAGTGCAGTTATACTACATGCAAAAAAAAATCTTTGTAAAACATTTATAGTTTATATAATACAGATAAGGCAGTACATTTGATTCAATAAGGAAGCAGGAGACAGTCAGCATAAGCATAGCTTGACTGGGCTGATGGCCTCATTGGGAAATATAACTCAGGTTTGCCTCTCACAAAAAGTACAGTTTTATTTTTTGTTCTGTGAATTACAATAGTATGCTTGTGTACTACACATTCAATAGTATGTTTTTCTTAACAGCAAAAGGAGGACCTTCAGCTCCTATATACGAGGAACTCACAATTTCTCTGGATGTAAGGCGCCATCGAAAGAAAAAAAAAAGGTTGAATGCATCACAATCGTAACAATTCTGGTTTTCCTCCACCAGAAAGTAATGTGAATTAAACGTGTTAAAAGACATTACTTGAGGATATTGAGGAACAGAGGGAAATCCGTCCAAATGCTATGGATTTTTCAAACTTTTGGTTGTTTAAGAGCTGTAAATGCTGGATAAGAACGCTTCAAGAATCCTTATCAATGTGAGATATTACAAAAGTACAATTCTATAAAGTAAATATAGAGATAATTCCATAACATTTCATTTTAAATGAAGCTGTTAGTACACAATATTCCTCAACGCGCGAATGACGTAACGTTACAGGTAATTATTACACCCCATGTCTCCTGAGGTAAGTCACGTCCTAATTGCATGCAAAAGATTGTAGTCCGAATACAACCAGATAAATGGAAACGCTGCAAAAGGAATTGCTAGAAGACTTTCTATGAGTGAGGAATGCCGTAACAAAAAATATTTCAAAGGGCATGGCACTACTTTTACGTGAATAATATCAAATTCAGGGAGTATATGATTCCCCAACATACGTCAGTAAAGTGAACTATGACCCTGTCATGCAATGGTGTGTGTGTGTGTGTGTGTGCGCGCGGGGGGGGGGGGGTTCTCGTAGAAAAGAGTTCTTTTGAAGTTGTGAAGTTACAGTTTACTCTTTAGAAGCTTTTGGTAGAATTTCATCGACGCGTCAGAAAGTCGTGCCACGTCGGCGGGAAGCTGGTTGCGTGTTGCAAGCTTGGAAAGTGGCATGAAACAGCTACTCATCATAGCTGTTTCGTACATGGTGACGAAATCTTTCGCCACAGCCTCCCCGGGCGCCTTCCATGAGTCGGCTACGGCCGTTGACGAATCCCACTGGAGCAATGAGTCTGAATAGGGGAGCCCAACCAGTCGGCAAAACTTCGACAACACTTCGGATGGTCTCTCCAGCAGATCGTCAGCGTCGAGAACAATCGGCTCCGGATCGAGGCCGGACTCGCGCACGTATTTCCACAGAGAATGCAAGTCCTCGTAAAACGTTTTCGACGGGAGGGCAATATCTTCGATCTCCACGTCGAAAGACAGATCGTCTACTTCTCCTTCAGCCTTGAGACGCTTGGCCATCTTCAAACATGCTTTACGATAAGACGAATACGCCCTCACAGGGTGACGGACGAGAAAGACGTGTCTGAAACCGGTTGGGATATAGGCGCGAGTTGAATCATCCCGTACTGCGAACGCCATATCTTTAACCAAGACATACTTTCCATTGGCCGATTCTAATTCTTTCTTTACCGTCGCATATCTACAGACGGGACAGAGAACAAGGAGAAAAAAAAATCATAGGCAATTAGGATAGGCCTTCATTCATTCAAATGAACTTTGGAGATTCATATCGACCGCAAAGTCCTTTGGGGATATCGATCTTAAGCTCGACACGTCGGTGTCATTCTTACTGTATACAATTCTTTAGTGCATCTCTCAGCATCAAAAGCGATAATCAAAAAAAAAAAAAAAAAAACACATATCCAAAGTCGCATAAGCATGGACATTACTTTTGTGCTATGATTTTATTTCATTATGGCGAGGGCAGGAAGAAATTCTGAATGCTGGTACTGCTGTGAAGAACATTGTAGGCTCATCGCAATACGTAGTTATTGCTATATATTGTATGTTTCATTCATTCCATTTCCATGTATTTTCATATTTCTCAATGAAAAATATATCAAATGTAGCAAAATAAAATAATACATGATATTCAGCTAGAATGCACAATATAGGCCTATTGAATATTGCAAACATAGAAACATGGTGGTCAATCTATAAAAGTTTGATTCTACCTAAAAATGCTAAAGAAATACGATGGTATATTATGCATTATAATATCTACATAGTCAACAACCTTTCAGCTGTAAATTATTATTCAGTTGTAACTGTTGTAACTAAGGGATGGCATAGTAGGACTCTTGTTGAGATGAGGATTCAGCTTTTGAATTTTTGCGAGATACTTAGAAACCACTTTATGAAATGTTAAGGAGTATATAATTCTAAGAGGAATTCAAAGTTTACTTGCTGAGATTCGCTTTTGAAATGGCTGAGATATCCAAAAACAAAGTAAAACAAAATGATCCTAATAAAAGGTGGGCGCCACCTTTTATTAGGATTGCTTTTTTTATGGATATCTTAGCCATTTCAAAACCAAATTTCTTCAAATGAACTTTGAATCCTCTTAAAATTACATGCTCTTCATAAGAGGTTTCTCATTATCTTAAAAAAAAATCATCAAAATGTTGGAAGCCTGAAGCCCCATCTCACCTGAAACTGCATGTACCATCCTTTAAAGGGATCGTATAGTTTTGATTGAGACCTAATTTCAGGTTTCTAACATTTTTTGGAGAGATAATGAGAAACTTTGTATGAAATATGAAAGAGCATGTAATTCTATTAGGAATTCAACGTTTATGAAAATTGGTTTTGAAATGGCTGAGATATCCAAAAAAAGAGCGATTCTAATGAAGTGTGGTACCCATCACACTTTATTACGATCGCTTTGTTTTATTTTGTTTTTGGATGTTTCAGTCATTCCAAACCCGATTTTCATCAAATAAACTTTGATTTCATCTTATAATGGCATGCTCTGTACTATATCATAAGTGTTTTTTGGTATCTCGCAAAAAGTTAAAAGCCCAATTCTCATCTCCACCAATACCGTACCATCCCTTTAAGTCAGTGTGGGGGCCTAATTATTGAACAATCTATCATAAAGTTAGCCCACCAGTTCTAAACAGACATTATTGTCTAAAGTGGGCCGAATAATGCGATATTATTATGTACATTGTACGTGCGCGATTGAGTGTGTGAGTCTCTGTGTGTGCATGGGTGTGTGTGGGTATAATTCTTTTGTTATTTGTGTCCAAATTATATTACGTTGCTCTTGTCTTTGTATCTTTTTAAAGGAATTGAATAAGTACAATTAAAAAAAGTGCTTGTTTGTGTGTGTACTGTATGTGTGAAGCGTTTGCAATCATGCAAAATCACACACATATGGTTATTCCAAGACGATCACAACGCTTTGCAGTCAATGTGTTCAATGCAACTGTCCTAACAAAAAGAAAGTACGGTACACAAATGTATTATAATGTCCTGATAGAACAATTTCCGTTTGTGTGTTTGTGTGTGTGTTTTATGCTAGAATGATTATAAGCAAAACATTAATTTACAGCGCAATTAATGTATGTTGTTAGAAAAAAAAAAGGCTTTCCATCTACTTACGCAATACGATCTGCCTCGACCTTGGAGCCAATGACGCTCGAGAGAATCTCAGCAGCCGAAGCGATTGCCTCCTCGTTGCCTTCGTACACCAGTGGTGCGTCCTGACCGGAGGCGATCTTATACAAGCTTGCCGCCAATGCACTGTAACATAGTGGCTCGAACCAGACTTCGAGTCCCTCAATGGCACTGAGACATTTGATAAGCGCCGTGGAGATCGTCCTCGGGAGGCACCAGAGGATAATGCGAACGGGAGTTGGGTCAGACGCCATCTTTACACCTTCTTCCTTCAAGAGAAATAGCTCCTGTCATGTCAGCATGCAATGAGACCTTACCTAGCAGCGCAAAGCTACTAACTCAAGGTGGCAATGTCTCTCCTCTTGCCTCTATATCACGAAGAAGAGGTTATCTTTGGACCACAAAGACCTATGTAGAAGTGATAATAGGGTCGAACAAAGAGCAAATTCATAACGCAGAGTACAAAGCGCTAAAATTTTTGACCAAACAATCTCAAACAATGTGTGTACACGACTACTTATAATGATATAATTATATACGTATTATGTAAACATACATATTTTACAGTATATGTATGTATATATGTATATATATCGTACATGTGTTATATATATATATATATATATATATATATATATATATATATGCACAGGCCACTCCTATCAACACTTGAGAAAGGGCGGCGAGACGCTCGAAAATTTGTGTGAAGAAATAAACCGTTGGTGAATACAGCATGAACTTTGTTGCAGCTTTGTTACTTATCTTTTTATCTTGCCAACACGTGGACTACCTTATCAACATATATATATATATATAGGCATACCTGTGTTTTGGTGCCTTGTCTGCTACCGGCGGTTTCACGCTGTCGCGATCTTCAGGCAGACTGACAAAGTGGTGTGTTTCTGTGCTCATGTGGCGCGGTGGATCGGTTTGACGCATGGATGGTTTTTTTTTTTTTCTTTTCCGGTATCTGCATTTGGATATAAGCGCGGACCTTTTATTGAGTGCGTTTTTGTTTCGGCTGATGATGGCCTTCTCATCGAGGCAGACGGTTGCACAGGCCACTCCTTCTTAGAGTTCCTATTACAATTACATGAATCTTTCATTTTGTGATATAGTTTATTGTTATTTCCTGCATGCAAGAGAATGGTTAGATTATAGGTATAGATCATACAGATAATAGGTATAGATTCACAGATAATAGATTATAGGTATGATAAGGCTTGGCAAACAACTAAAATGAGTTCATTTCATGTTCGGGTCTTTGTAGAAAATGAAGCTCTGGGTAAGAATATCGTTTAATAAAACTACTCTGCACTTGAAAAAACCGTATATCACATTAAACTTGCGAGTCTTTTGTGAGCTTTTCCAAGAGACCTTGCATCAATTAAAATTTGCCAGTTTCACAGAAATGCACATTGTGTGCACGAGTCGGAATTACCCGATGATGAAATTAAATCGCTTCATCTGCGCGCCATTTCATAAAAGATGTTAGGTTAGCAACTCTTGCTGGACTGGCAACTTCCTATGGGAACAGCCAATCAGGAAGGTGGATTCTTGTCGTTACCATGACAATTGCCATTCCAGCAAGAGCCGTTATCATATCAACTTGTTATGAAATGGGGTGCTGGACTTTATGTTTCAAAGGACGCCACCAAATCAAATGATCTGATGAAGCGGCCAAAATCGGACTGGAAATTGTTCTCGGAATAAAAAACAGTAAGTCCAGGGCCCCGTTTTATCAAAAGATAAATTTAACGTTAAGTCAAGATAATCTATGATTAACTTCTCATATTAACTCTAAGTCCACTTAATCTATGATTAACTCCCAAATCCACTTGAAGTCCGTTTTATCAAGACACCCACAGTTGAAATCAACTCCAACTTCCTCCCAAATCAATTATAAGTTTTCTCAACCGCTCCAAATCCATGATAACTTTACAGTTGATGAAATATCAACTCTAAGTAGAGACAGTTAGGTAGACTCAATTGTAAGGCAATTTACAGAAGAAAGATGACCGTCACACTAGTCTAGCTGGGGTCTTGTCGCAAATGTCTGTCTGTTAACTGCTCACTTTCTCTAACATTTAGTTGCGTTTCTTTCATGTAATTATGGTCTTTTCCTTGCATGAAATTCACGATCGGCACGCATTGCTTACGCGACTGCTGCACGCAAACACCCTATAGACAGCAGTCTCAATCCCAGCCTGCGCGCCCGGTGCCTCGGCCCGCCAATCAAGCCATCGCCAGCAAGGGTAACCGAGTAAATAGAACCACGTCTGTGTGCAATGCATTAACGCAAAACAACCTGCATATTTTGCGGTTCTGTTGCAAACATACTGCTACTAGAGTAATTCAGCGGCTGTAGCGCTAATCATACTGCTGCGCACCAGCAGACTACGCTTCAGTGGCTTTATGTGATTTTGTTGTTTGTTTTGCTTTATGTATTGCATTGTTTTTAAGCAGACAGTACCGGAAACCAGCCTCGTCCTGTGTTTTTTGTTTTGACTAAATCAATAATTAAGTCATGATGATGAGCTATCCATATTCTCTGATGTTGGGTATCTGAGTATGTTTCCCGTTTAATTTTACTTGTTTTGTTTTGTTATACCCCCGCCACACATAGTGTGAAGGGGGTTTATAAAATGGGTTCAAGAATGTAGCCAACTGGAAGCGCTGAAATGAGTCACGTGTGCGTGCATTAATTTCTTCAGGTATGCACTAAGAAAGGTCTCTCTTCCACCTCCCTGGCCTGACGTACGTCACAATGTTTACACTAGCAGTGCGCACTCAATCAGTTGTTACAAGTGCGTCACGCGCGCAGGGCGCGCTGTCAATCCTGTAAACAACTTCTAGTTCGGGCCGCGGGCTGGCTGCCACAACAGTCGGCGGCCTTTCTTGTGCATAACAGTACGTGGCGTACATACTTGTACGTACAGTATAGTAAGGGTACTAGGTCTCGCGCAGGGACGTAATGATCGCGCATAGCGTAACTGCGTATAGCAAGCATTAATACGCGTAAGACTAAGCGCAAAATTTGCCGATACGCCCATAGAATAAACATACCTGACAACCGCTAAAAATGAGAAGGAAGCAGGTAAGAAATTTAGATTTCAAACAAATTTTTCACTAAATTTCCAATTTTTTGGAACAAATTTTTCACTAAATTTCCAATTTTTTACGTTATAATTTACCTACCTTAGCTTAAAATCTTTATTTAACTATGTTGTAGCCAAGACATGTCGTCTCGCTTGTCTCGTTCGTATGATCGTAGCCGATAGAATTCGTATTTTGTTCGATCGATCGTTTATAATATTCTACGAAAGCCGAAGCACGTTCAGCCGCAGAGAGGGGCAGACACTTTCACGCATGAAACTACATAGGGCAGCTGCGCGATCTTTACATACCCCGAGAAGGTGAACGCATAAAAAAAAGTCCGACACGGCGACAGCGCACTACTCCGTCATCGTATCATCAGGAGATTCTGGGAGGTGATTTTTCTGCATTTTCGTGATATTCATTGAGAAATGCAGGTACGATTATGGAATAACTTCTATTATAAGAGCATTTCAAATTTTCGTGCGCGATATCTAGACCCCTCAACCATACTTATGTGCGGGATTTCCGAGTGCGACGTGCGTAAATGTTTGGGACGAACATCTTCGGACATCTTGACTTTTGAGCGAGTGCTACATGTAGCTGACTGGTATTGACCCACAAAGGTACGTGAATAATGCTGTTAGTTTTCGACCCATTTTATAAAACAAATGATGCACAGGATTATTTCGTGGCGTTAGTGAAGGTGCGGCGCACTCTCGAGTATTGACAACGGTTGCAAACATGCACTCGGCTGCGCCTCGTGCATGTCGCACCATTAATACTCTCGAGCGCGCCGCACCTTCACTAACACACTCTATCCTGTGCATCATTTGTATAATATAGGAATCGCCGTGATGTTGGTCGGGCGGACGGGCGGTCAGTCGGTCGGTCTGTTGCAAAATCTTGCGTCCCGAACTCCTCCTACAGTTTTGAAGCAATTTAAATGAAACTTAGGGTAAATGATGATATTGAGGTATAGATGTGCAAGACATGTTTTTTGTATTTGTCGGACAATGCGTTGCCATGGTAACCATAATTTTACCAAAACCTTGTGGATTGAATAAATTCCATAGTATTTAAGCAATCAACATCAAAATTGGTATCTATGATGATCTATAGGTGTAGTTATGTAAAACACTCGTTGTGTTTGTACTTGACAAAGCGTTGCCATGGTAACCGCATGTTTTCTTCGAAATCTTGTGGAGTGAACAACTTCCACAGTTTTGAAGCAATTGAAATCAAATTTGAAGGCATTATGGCCTTGAGGCATAGATGTGGAACACATAATTTTTGTGTTTGTCGGACAAAGCGTTGCCATGGTAGCCATGATTTTACCAGAACCATGTGGACTGAATAACTTCCACATCATTCAAGCAATTAAGGTCAAATTTAGTATGTATGATGATCGGGAGGTGTAGTTATGCAAGACACCAATGTGTTAATATAAGAAAAAATGTGTTGCCATGGTAACCACTCATTTTTGTATCATATTGAACCATTTAATCTATGAAGGTAAAATTTGGTGTGTATGATGCTCTTTAAGTGTAGTTTTGCGAAATGTCCTTTGTATTTGTATCGGACAATGCGTTGCCATGGTAACCGCATTTTTTTTTAATCCTGTGGAGTGAACTTCTTCCACAGTTTTCAAGCAATTGAAACCAAATTTGGTAGGCATTATGGCCCTGAGGTATAGATGTGGAATACATAATTTTTGTGTTTGTCACACAAACCGTTGCCATGGTAATCACAATTTTACCAAAACCTTGCAGATCGAATAAAGTTTCCATCATTCAAGCAATTAAAGTCAAATTTAGTATGTATCATCATCTAGAAGTGTAGTTTTGCAAGACACCAATGTGTTAGTTTAAGGAAAATGTGTTGCCATGGTAACCACTCATTTTTGTGTCAAAATAAACCATTCAAGCTATGAAGGTCAAATTTGGTGTGTATGATGTAGTGCAGTGGGGGGGGGGGGGAAGCATGTTTCCATTTGCTGTAAGTTTTATACTCAGTGTCAACTCTGTAATTGTACAGTAAACTAAAATCATTCTGTTTCCAATTCGACAAGTGCACAAACTTGGTATTAACGTCTTTGCCCTCATGACATCACATACTATAAAGCAACACTAGGGGCGGGGGTATTAAAGGTGTATGGTCCCGGTCGGTCGCGTTTTTTTTTAAAGACGGCACAGATTGGGGCATGGCGCGTGTTAAACCTATGGGAAAAACGTTGGGTTAGGGTTTTTGGTTATGGTTAGGTTTAGGGTTAGGGTTAGGGTTAGGGTTGGGGTTAGGGTTAGGGTTAGGGTTAGGGTTTGATGGTTAGGGTTAGGATTAGGATTAGGGTTAGGTTTAGGAATAGGGTCCCCGATAGATTTTTACTTTCCCCAATCTGTGCCGTCTAAAAAAAACACGCGTCCCGGTCAGTGCCGTATATAAAGAGAGTCTGGCCAACTGCTAATTTGGACGCCATGTCGTTACCGCGCGTATTACGCGTTACAGGGTTAGCGTGTACACTCAGACGTAACAAAATAACCAAGCCAAATTAGGGGTAGTTAACAATGGGCACTGTGTATTAACGCACTTCAGTAAAGACATGGCGCCTGTAGGGGACCAGCTTTTGACCAATCACAGGCTTCAAAACACATAAGCCAAAAACCGAGTTGGCCAGACTCTCTGTATATACGGCACTGGTCCCGGTATTTTAGTCAAATGCGTACGCGGGCGCACGGCGCAAGTTTCCTATAGAGACCTACGCTATCGACTCCTCTTTAGCGCTTACGCTTTGGCCCACTTCCCCGAGTCCGAAGAAGTCCGATTCACTGTAGTCAGTGGTCGGATCACAGTTCGGCTCATGACTCGGCTGATGGGGGATGATAGCTTTAGCAAACTTCTTTTGTGATGTCATAATAAGAAGCACATATGCACGCACCCTATGGCATTACTACAGACTGCGCGATGCGCAGAGAAGACAACGAAGGCAACGTTACATAAGCCGGGTTCACACGTACAAATTAGCGGGATGACGATCGCGATGCTCATCCCGAGTTTTTTTGCGAGCGTCCACACGTACCAAATTAGCGGGATAGCGATCGCGATCGGTATCCCGCTAATTTGGTGAGCGTCCACACGTACCGAATTATCCCGCTAATTGCCGATAGAGATAACAGCAAAGCCTGCAAACTGGGTCACGCAGCGCCCTTCTCTATCACTGCCTGCGCGCACTTACCTTTGTCCATTGTCTTTTACGCGTCAGTGGTGTGGTCCGCGCGCTGTTGTTATTGAGCTCCAAAGTGGTGAAGGACCTCCTCGCAGAGGCCTCGCTGTTGTGATGTGCGCATTGCATGATGGGATGTAAAAACTCGAGATTCTAATCCCGACCGTTCACACGTACCAACGCGGGCCAATTATCCCGCTAATTGACGAACCAGCGCAAGATTTCTTGGGATTAGCATTGCGATGCTTATCCCGCTAATTTTCGGGTTTTTTCTGTCCACACGTGCAAAAAACTCGGGATGACGATCGCGATGCAAATCTCGAGATTTGTATCCCGCTAATTGGTGTACGTGTGAACCCGGCTTTAGTAACACCTACGCACTTTACTCTTGACGACAGCTCAACCTCGGTAATCTTCGTATCAACGCTAACAGTGATCGGCAGTATCATCAACAGCGCCCTCTACACTACCGGGACTATGCACCTTTAATCACCTTCAGTGATCATTCTAGTTTGTTTGTTTGTTGTTGTTGTTGTTGGGGTTTTTTAATGATGAAATTCGTGGCATTAGTGTCCTGTTTGACAGTTCATAAATTATATTTCACAGACGGAGAATATAAAGTACACCCGGAAATGCAGATGTAATCACCACCGTATACTTTATTTTTACACTGTCTAACAAAAACGAAAAGAAAAACAAACGAATGAACGTTCGCCTGCTTGAAGAGGTTGATAAGAAAGCGGAAGGGCTTCAGAAAAAATCCAAAACATATCATTAAGTCACATCACAAAATGTCAAATGTCCGCGAATACAAAGAGAAACACTATTATGGTAATATGAATATATATTTACACGTTCGTTCGCTGAATACTTGATAATGCCTTCCGACCTTGCTGTTTCTTCTTTCTTTTGAAAAGTGCTAACGCTATAAATATTGTGCATATGTTATATGGTATCAATAGTGTTTGACATGAGATTATGTAAAAAAAAACAAAACAAAACAAAACAAAAAACAAAAAATATGTTAAATGCTACAAGACACCATGATATGTTGTGGGACCGTAGGGTACTGAGGTTGCTTTTAAGGGATTAGGTTATATAACAAGGTATTACGGATCATCGCTCGGATGGCCTTGTAGAGACAATTTATGGATTATATCTCATGTATTCCACATGACTTATGAGGTATGATAAACAGAAAGCATCTTCTGTTCTTTGTCTATCTGTCTGTCTCTCTGTCTCTCTCTCTGTAATCAAGGTTCGATACTAACTGTTTTATTTGATGGACTGTTTGAGTCTCCAAATTCATCAAAGTTCTTCTTTTTTTTTTTCTTTGATCCAGACGGGGGCGCACCGGGTGCGCGCCCCCTCTTTATTATCCTTTTTTTTTTGGGGGGGGGGGGGTGAAAACAAAAGAAATAAAAAAAAAGAGGGGGCGCGTGCGCCCCTTTTAACTTTGTAAAGGCGCCTCCCCACGGAATTCCTGGATCTGCCTCTGTGATATTATACGATTCAGTCACGGTGTCAGTTATTTTGTTTATTTGGACAACAGTTTACACAGCTCAATCAAGAAAGTTTGTCACAATTCTTTTGTTGCTCTTTGCTTTTTAGAAAACAGGATAATGTTAGTGCCTCTATATTAGACCCTGGTTGGCATTTTTGAGGGGCACGAAGATGAGGAAAACGTCAAGCTGCATTATGTATAGCAGGGAGGTCTGTTTGTTACAAGATATGGACTGATTGCGCTCTGTCAATGACTTGCTGATTTGATCATGTACAATAGCATGTCTTGGCAGTTATTACTCAAGAAGCAAAGTTGACAATAACAAAGATATAATAAGGCAACGAAATAAGGCTTGTTAAGTTTGAACCTTCCAGCTGCCCCACTCTTCAGGATGCCCAAGGGAAGATCGGTAACACCTTTTAGCTTTGTAACTCCATCTAGCCGCTCCGAAGCTTTGCACATTAACGACGCGTTCCGAAACTTAGGTCTTTCCACGGTTTCAGATGATAGTTCTACAGATAATTCGATATCCATTTCGAGGGATTGGTAGATGCTCTTTGCGACACATGATAAGATGAATTCTTGATTGACGAAATTATTCATATCGATTTCTACGTGACCTTTCTCACCGGGTTCACCGGGTTGAGTGAAGAGGGTATCATTAAGCAGCAGGCTGGAGGAGAACCACGTGATGTTAGGCTTTGGTTGTGATGTCACCGGACACGTAACAGACACAATTAAACTGTCATTGATATAGGCACACACCTTCGAAGCCGTAATGAGTGGCGGGCAAGGGAAATATTCTTTGATAAGGTCTGTCACAAGACGCCCTTCGTTTATCTCTGGAGCTGCGCAGACTCCATTTTGAAAAGTCAAACGATCATCAAGGCCGAGAAGCCAACGTTGGTTGCAATCACAGACGAGTGGGTTATCGTATGCATTCAATGTAAGATAAAACAAGGGCATATTCCAAGCACTTGTTGGGACGATGTCCTGACTCAGATATCGTAGATTGTTACTTGTTAAGTCCAAATATCTAAGGCGCGAAAATATGCTGAAATATGTATCATAATGTTGGACCCTTAGTAAACCTATTTTGTTACCCTTCAGGATGAGCGTTTCAAGTGGGTGACTGTTGACTATTCTGGAACATCTGGAAATAAAAGAAATGCGATTGTGGGATAAGTCAAGTTTGCGAAGCTGTCGGTAAAAATACAAGACCCGGTCGCAGTCGAAGTTCGTCAGCAAATTCCCACTGAGGTACAAATTGAAAACATTTGGCGCAAAGATCGGTGGAATTTTCTTTAGTCTACTTAATGAGTACTTTAAGTTAATGAGGTTTCTTGCATGTAAAATTTTGTCCTCGTCTTGAAACGAAAAGTCTGAAGTTAATTTTACTTTTATAAAGGTGACATATGTGACAAGTCCGCCAGCTAATATTTGTTTAAGTATGCTGTCCTCGACGATCACTTCTGTCAACGAAAGTTCGAACAAGTGAGGTATCTTACAATGAGTCTCATTGAATTCTTTGATAAACCCTCCAGTTATTCTTAGGGACGTTCTTGGCGCTATGGCAGCGAAATCACTGCAGGTAATCTCCATAGACGGCGGCAATAAGAGATCTACGGAATCTACTCGTTTCAGAAATTGAAATTGTTTTGATGCAAGGTGCGCTGCTCGACTATCGAGGCATATTGTTTTTAACGGCAGTGGCTCTAAAACATCTAGGTCCAGATCAACAATGTGGATACCGCATAGCGTTAAATCATAAAGATCTGGACATAGTTGGGAAAGATTTCGCGGGATCCCCTGGAGTTTGCTATCACTCAAGTAAAGTGTCCTCAATAAAGGAAGTCTAAACTCAAATTCTGAAATACGGGTGTTCTTGAGGTTCAACTTAGTAACTTTTACAGTAGTCAAAAAGGCTGAGGGATCGATATAAATAAGGGGATTGTTGCTGAGATCTATAAGTCCGAGTCGAGGTGAGAAGGGGAATGCGTAAACTGCTGCAATACGGTTGTAAGCTAGAACCAATACTTCAAGGCTATACACTATACCAAAGGTGTTCCAGTCAACGAATGCCAATTTATTTCGACTAACATACAGTCTCAGGAGGAACCGTGTATCCGTAAACGGGAACCAACGCTGTAGATTATTGTCGGAAAAATGAAGGACCTCTACCCAAGGAGGAAAACTTATTTCTGCGTCAGTGGACGATATTCTGTTCTGCTGTAAG
Organism: Diadema setosum; assembly: GCA_033980235.1. Lineage (NCBI taxonomy): Eukaryota > Metazoa > Echinodermata > Echinoidea > Diadematoida > Diadematidae > Diadema > Diadema setosum. Next base: position 7,165,760 of record CM067064.1, read on the forward strand.
TCAATAATATGCAGATTCGGAGTCTGAAAGTGCCCAGTTAGATATGAAATTCTATTTTCTGCTAGGCAGATGTATTCCAGTTTCGGGAGATTTTCAAACATCGAAGCATGTACTGCTGTAATTTCGTTTCCTACCAGATCGATGTTTCTGAGCATTTTCAGTCCAGCGACAAGAGGAACAACGCGAAGTTTGCTGTCCGCTACCCGAAGAACTGACAATGCCGACAACTTTGTGACATGCTGGAGGCTTTCAACCTGCGATGAGTACATGAAGATTGCACTAAGAAAGGAGTGGTTGGTAAACGAAATAATTTCTTCTGCACTACCTGTAATAACAATCGCTTTAAGAGTGTCGACGTTTTCTAGAGTTGACCCAACTTTGAAATCTTCGTTTTCCCCATAAACAGAAAGATACTCAAGTTTTTCAAGGCCAGACGAGATCCAGCGAATGCTTGGTAGATACAATGTTTGTAAGTTAGGAAATCCATCGGCAGAGTAGAGTTCAGTCAATCTATTGCGTAAGAGAGATAAATATGTCATGTTGCTTGAGAAGGCATCAGGGGAAACCCAGGAGATTTGATTATCTTGTAAACGCACTATGCGCAGAGACGGTAATATAAACGTTTCAGACACTATGCCTTTAAGTCGGTTCTCACCAAGATCGATCCTTTGCAATTGAAGAAGACCACCGAAGGACGATTTGTCCAACTTTTCAATCAAATTCGCACTTAAATCGACGGAACGAAGACTAATTGGAAACTGATCTGCCTTAAAGCGCTTGATCCGGTTAAATGAAAGGACAAGTTGCTCAAGTCTGGGGACATCTTGTCTTAAGTGTTGTCCAACATTCGAAATAGCGTTTTCTGACAATTCGAGGGATCTTAGTGACGTATTGTTGCTGAACAAAGGAATCGCTGTCAACAAGTTCCAGGAAAGCGTTACAATTTGGAGCTCTCTCATATCAATGAACATGTTTGTTGGAACATTCCTCAGATGATTTCGGTTCAGCACGAGTAAGTTCGTTGTCGTGAGTCCTTCAAACAAGTCAGGAGAAAGTCTCTCCTGTATGTGATCAATATTGACAAATGTACTTGAAGTCCTATCTTCAAGACAAGTTGAACACTTCGGGACGTTGAATACACTCTCGCACGAAACACTTTGCTGAACGGCATAGCAAGTACACATGTCACAGATGCTCCTCTGCGCTGGTACCAATGACAAAAGACCAGATAGCACAGACAGTGTCAGAAGAAACGTGGTAAAATACGGCCCGCACGGCATTCTGCTCTCACAAGTTATCAACATTCCTTGAAACGAAAACAGAAATACATTAAATCATATTAATCAGTGGAAGGAAAATGGTAGCATAATATAAATGACATAAGTCAACAGAATTTCGAATATGCAGTTTCGCGTACCTTTGCTTGTAGTAAATTGCCAGGCTCTTATAGGATCAAGGGGTTCGATAATGTAGTCACAATTTTACTGTCTTATTCCCTTTGAACCCATCCTTGATGCTGCCTATCTCGGAGGAAGATTAGGTCTTCATGATGATAACTACTTTTCGCTATCCCTACTTATAAAAGATGAACAAGGCATAATGGTAAAGATATGGGGATGCGCGAATACAAATTGCGCAAAGATTGTTTGAATAATAATATCAAAACTACTCAATGATGTATCGATTTATAAAGAACGGGGACTTTAGTTTCATTTGTCAGAAGTAATTGGAAAAGTGATAAAATCGGCTTCAGTTCACTTTTGTGCATGTTTCTGGATTTAATCGATATTATTTTGCTTTATATGCTTAATAAATAGAAGAGACTTTATTTCATTTAATAAACGAGTTATAATTTTACGATCGGGGATCGCACTGCCATCTTTCTGAGCAATGTAAAGATTCATTCTTAACGCTGACAAAATGTCGGGTATACATGTATTTTTACAGTTAATCTATAAAAATATGCCCCCCCCCCCAAAAAAAAAAAAAAAAAAAAAAATATATATATATATATATATATATATACATTTTGTCAGCGTTAAGAATGAATCTTTACATTGCTCAGAAAGATGGCAGTGCGATCCCCGGTCGTAAAAGGCACAATGTACTGTGGAATTTTTTCGCGATTCTATTGAATACCGACAGCTTTTGAACAAAGAGGATGTTGGAACTCAATCTCAAGCCTAATGCTAGGAGGTTCGAAAAGGAGTTCTAACTGCCTGTAACTTTACATGATCGACAAATGCTTCATGTCATTTTATATCCTGAGACAGTGTACTACATGTATTATTATTATAGGTTTTATAATTACTTTGCACAATCTCTTCTTGACAGTCGTTAACTGAAGGAGTAAAGGGCTATCTTAATCGATGTTCAACCGCAAAATATGAAGCAGACTACGAGAACAAGGGTCCTTTGAGAAGTCTGGCCGCCCACCATTACCCCCCCCCCCCCCCCTCCCCGCTTCTTTTCCTCCACATAGTCGAAATTGTCCTTTGAGTGGGATCATAATGATTTGCCCAATAAACGACTTTCGTAAAGGCCCTGGCAGCACCTTTCCGGACAACTTGCGTGTGACTTGCGAAGAAAAAATTTTGCTACCCGGAGATCCTCGCAGATGGCCCACAATTGAGTCATTATGAGGAGTTGCGCACACAAGTCCTACATATAATCTTTGCCCGCAGCCAAGTTTAGGCCCTGTAACACCTTTCCGGGCATTCTAAGCGAGCTTGTTTTGTGTGGGGATTTTTCAGCATGCAGAACAATTTTTGCGGGCGGACAAGGATTTGGGCGAGTTGCTCATGCGTCTTACCTGCTGGACCTATATGCTACTTATGATTTACTCACGTGCATTCCGTGTGACCTGCGTGTCAGGCTGACGACTCTGTGCAGGAATCCCTCTGAAGGACTTCAATATGGTAGAGGTGCTACAGAATGTCATCGCCGCAGCCGACTCTCAACTAACCAGCAGAAAGGCAGTAACTGACCCCCGTTTCAGCATGATGCACGCAATTTGCTCGAATACGCTCCATGCCAGCAGAACTGACCAGCTACACGGATGTTTGCAGTATCACCATTTCTTGCCAGTAAAACATCCGTGTTGTGCTCGTCCGATGCCCGGCGACAGCGCGCGTGTCCGGTGCATACCATAGGCACAGATCCACGGGCAACCTACGTACTTTAAGCGGGTTAACTGCCTGTGACTTGCGGCAGCTATAGACCTCCTACTGATGTTCTGCGTGGACATCTCCTGGCAATCCCCGCGACTCACCCGGAGCAAGTTTTGAGCATGCCCAAAACTTGGCTGCTGGCAAATCAGACGTGCGCGCTCACAGGCAGTGGCGGATCTAGAGGGGGGGGGGGGGGGGGGGCGCGCAAGGGGCGCACGCCCCCTTTTTTCATCGTTAAAAACAAATGAAAAGAAAAAGAAAAAAAATAAATGAAACCCGGAAGCGGCACCAGAAATATTAGTTGCCCCCCCCCCCCCCCCCCCCCCCCACCCGGGCCCCGTACAGAATTCCTGGATCAGCCCCTGCTATTGGCAACTACGGGCGAGAAACGTGCTAGATACTGTCGGGTGCGTGCCATCTGCGGGTACCTCCGGGTAGCAAAAATTGTCTCCCGCAAATAACAAACAAGGCTTGCCCGGAAAGGTGTGAGCATGGTCAAAACCTGTTCTGGGTAAGTCGCGAGGATTGCCCGCATAGGCTTACGCAGAACACCAGTAGGGCGCCTCGTAGCGGCCGCACGTAGCAGGCAATTCCCACACAGGTAACACGCGTAGTTAATTGTAACGCAGGTACTTTGCAGTGCCCGTATATCGTCAGTAACTAAAACTTAAGTAGAACGCAAGTACCACGCGTTCAGCAGGCAAGACGCACGCGAAACTGGCCCAAATCCTTGTCTGCCCGCAGAAAATTATCCTGCGTGCTGGAAAATTCCCACACGTAACAAGCCCGCAAGGCTTGCGCGGAAAGGTGTGAGAGGGATGCATCCCTGTAGAGGATTGCATATATCGCCTGTTGAAACTTTTCATCACAGCCGAGTTAATTTCTCGACAAGATTTGAATTAAAAACAAAGATATGTAGCACATCAATTTGTAATTTCGAACACACACACACACACACACATAAAGCATAAAGGAGAAAATTGCATAAATGGACATACCTTGACAGCCACGTCATAGGTTGCTTTCAAGAAGGACGTGAAAACGCTCTTTCTTCAGGTTGCCTCAAAATAGAAAAAAAAAAAAATGTGAGCTTTCTTTCACCAGTCCTTCGATTCCTATAGTGCAAGACGCAGGAGAACCCACATTATTTTGATAGCAAAGAATGATACAAAATGATGCCGGATAAGAAGACAGCTTGCATTATATTCAGGTGTGACAGTATACATATATATATATATACATCTCACCATCAAGGATTTAAATGTCGTCCTAAGAATTAACCATGTTTTGCTGGTGAATGCAAATGAACCCCATCATAGCATGATTAATGGAATGCAGATCTGACACAGGCGAAATGTCATCATAAAGAAATCCTCCTATAAATCATCATCACCGACGTAGCTTATTCGAGATCATCCACAGATCCTTGTCATGTCTTTCAAAAACACTCCGTAAAACACTCCAGACTCTATTCCATCCCGTCCAGTATCTCTGTTCTCTTGTCGCTTAAAACAAAAACAATAACACAACACAACACACACACACACACACACACACACACACACACACACGCACAAATCAAACGTTTTCCTTCAGCCTAGGAATCTACCGAGAGGTATATACAATGTATGTAGACGTAAAAGCTTCACAAAAATCCCAGCTTATGTCCCGTAAAGGTAGAAACGCCGAGTCATGTGTGTCTGTTCACAATACTGTAATAAGTTTTGGGATGAAGATGAAATCTCGAGTCCCTTCCATTTCTAACAACTTTGATTCGGTATTTGTCATTAATTTTTAACATTTATTATATGTCAGTTCACAATATTTTCCTTGATTACAGTACTGTACTGATTTAGTGTTTATAGGCGTATTCAAATGTGTCATTTGTTTATTTTTGTTTATACGTATATTTCTGATATGAAAGTGATTTGTCAATACTCATGTGTCATGCCCAATATTCCAATAGTGTATGACTTACATTTTACATTTTTGACAGCCTATTTGAAACCATATTGGAGCTGATTCTAGCAAGAGACCAATTACCAACAAGCGTTCTCACAAATGTTTCAAAAATATTTTTTCCTTTCTTTTCTTTTGACCACTGTAAAAAAAAAAAAAAAAAAAAAAAAATTAGAGATTCTGGTTTGAAGTTGTTGATTAAAAGAGTGTTATTTCGCGAATTTTATTATGAAGCTATTCGTCACCACTTCATTGTTGTAAGGAAATATTCTTTCATACTTTACCATTTACTAGTAAATGGTGCTTGACAGCTAGTCTTAAGTTCATTTTTGCATAAATGCTATCTTATTACTTCTTTTGTAAAGTTTTTGTATGAAATGAATCCATTTGTATTTCAATGCAATAATTTCTTGCAGAGCGCTTTTAAAAAAAAAACAAGAATTGTTTGTATACATGCATGCACATATATATATATATATATATATATATATATATATATTATACATATATTGTATACATACATATGTTTATAAATACATATACATGTACACATATAATATGTATACACACACATATATATAAACGTACAGGTGTATATACAAAATATGTAAATACACATATTCATGCATTCGTTCTATCTTACAAATGCGTAAGTGTACAGGTTAGCTATACAAGGTACTCTGCAGTTAATTTCTAGGCAATCCAAGTATGTGAGCAAGAGCAGCAAATGACATGTAAGATATTAGGATCTTTCATGAAGGTCACTGTTTTATTACAAAACATTTAATGTGTTCATTTCCATTTTCATTGTATGCAACTATTTCATATACAATTGCTATTATGACATGTACTAATAAAGTTATGACAACAGCTCCTACACACAAGAATGACCAAAAAAAAAAAAAAAGTGCATTTCATGACGGAACAGCACATCAGCTGACAACGCTGTTCTGTAAAACGTGGGCATACAAGAATGTCTCTCGGGCTTCCACATTCCCATTTTGCTGCTGAAGCATACGATGATTAAAAAAAAAACAAAAAAACACCAAAAACAACCAGGACTGACACACAGCTGACAGCTGGGCCCAAGGGTCATTAAGGTTTCTCAAAATCATGATACTCATTTCGCTGTTAAATTGAAGAGATGAGCGGACTGAGGTTTTCTTTAATATAAACTTGAATCTCCAAAAATGGTAATATTCCTCAAACGTCTTTGACTGCATCAAGTTGGGGCAAGTTAGGAAACATGCGTAAATCCATTGTACAAAAGAGGAGCACAACAGTGAAACGAAATGTTATGAAAATGTATACACATGCACAGACAAAAAGTAAACAATACTTAAAAGTAATCTCCTGGGAAGTAGACATGACATTTCAATAATCGCCCGACACTACAAATACTGGATTGGTAAGAATTGGTACCAACATACGAGGAAAATGAAAATCACTATGCAGTAAAAATCCCGAACCTGCAAAAGAGAGAACAAGTTAGTGATAAGGCCTAGTGCACAAAAATAGAAGATATGTTGACAGCATCTGGCTCGAGGAAGAGGATTAACCTTCCGAAGGTGAGGGGGACCTCTCCTGGAAGATGATGATGATGATGTTTTCAGCTGGATACTGGCCTGGAGCTCAGACTGACCATGTTTGCTTTGAGGTACTGCTCACAATGATCAAGAGATGATACAGCCACGGTAGTTCTCATTCCCCTCTGCTACTGTTAGCCTTGGGATGTTTCTGGATTGGTCGCCGATTCCAGCTCAGTGAGGGGTCTAGTATGCACCGCTACCTGCTTAGGGACACAAATCTCTATCTATACTCCCCTAGAAGACACTGAGAACATTGCACATCTCAAGCCCTGACTATCGTGAACAATTACTACTGAATAAGAACTACGTACAGCATGAAGAAAGTGCCCTCTGATGTTACACACAATCCGTGATTATCATGGTACAATGAACAGCTGTTTATAATGGTCTTAGGATTAACAATCTCATGGCAAAGACATAGCAACAATGCTGCAATACCAAGAGACGAGCTGATAAATAAGACTCAATGCTTGCTATGAAAAAAAAAAAACAACTAAAAATGTGGCCAGCCAGACAGGCAACATCGCGATGCCCTTTCTCTTCCTGGAAAAACTAAGATGTATCTTGTCCCCAGTTCCCCATAACTCATGCCATTAGTCCCTTCTCAAGATCAACTTACCAAGTACTGACACACCACGATGGCAGATGCAACTACAACGAAAAATTCCTTGCTAATCGTATACTGCCTGAACTCTTTTCTAAGTCATGCTTCACAGAGCAACAAGGCAAATACATCTCAAACACCTGCGAGGGATCACCAAGAGGATGGAAGCGAGCAACAAATCCAAGAAGTGGCAGTGACGGGGATTGCCACATGTGGCAGTGCATAAAGGATTTGTGTATCTGCTGCCTGCCAAAAGGGTTACAGTCAGCTGCTCAGTCTACAGTCAAAGGCGGGAGAGATATCATAAGATACTAGTAACTGGTTGCTGACACACTTTTGAGAGGTCTTGTTTATCAGCTGGGCTCAGATCTATGACTAATCTTCTTTTCCTGGATAACATGCACGATGGTATCTTCAAGATGCACAAAGGTTGTTGTTGGTAAAGTGGCAATTCACTGCAGAGGCTGAAACAGGTGCTATCAACATGATGAAAGGCACATCACTCATCATCTATAACAGAAGTTGAAATCTAGACTTGTACTGAAGTGAAGTAAAGCAGTATTGGCTCCTATTCTTCCTTGGACTGGATCGTGGACTGCACAGATGGAGGCAAGAGTCAGTATTACTCATCCAGTACCTTGAAACATCATATAGTGTTGAAGGACACCAGGGTATCTCTAGCATCACTGAAGAGCGAGATGAAACAGGACTGATGCAGAGGGTGTTTGCTGGAACCAGAAAACATCTGATGAAGAGGAAGCAACGAAGAGGGGTACTTACTCATGATGGCCCTCGCCTGAAAAGATGGGATTGCCTCGCAATGCTGCACAAGTCACAATCAGAAGGAGGGTGGAACTGGTTCTCTTCAGATGCTTAAACCATTGTTTTTGAGATGAAGAGGAGGGCGGGCACTGGCACAGGAGGATCGTATAAACTAATGAAGTCTGGCTGGACCAAATGGGATGACAGGGTGGATGCAGGAGTTGCTGGAATCTTGAGGCATACTACTCTGGGGATGAGGCATGTTTGTCAAGTATCGAGCCAGGTCCAAATCGACATCAGGGGTGAGACGAAGGGTGAAGCCGCAAGAAGTACGGTGGATGCAGGAGTTGTTGGAATCCTGGGGCATACTACTCTGGCGATGAGGCATGTTTGTCAAGTATCAAGCCAGATCCAAATCCACATCAGGGGTGTGACGAAGGGTGCATTGGCAAAAAGTGGATGTAGGTTCATCCATCCTGGGTTCTGCAAAAGCGACAAATGGCACCTAACCAGCATATGGGTGGACGAGCAAAGGTGTGAACTCCCTCAAGAGCAGCAACAGAGGAGTCATGAAGGGTGATAGAGCAAGGTGTAGCTGAAGGCCCTTCTCCTCTGGGCATAGGCAATGAACTCCAATCTGAACAGTTTTAGAAATGCACACATCTACACTAGCTGAATTTCAGCCTCCATCCAGAGGCAAATCAAGGGTCCAGGACAGTGATCTTCCAGGAACATAGCTTCAAGGTTTTCCCTGCTGAAGTACTGGCAGAAGATTACGAAGGAACTCTCTAGAACTGCATGGACACACACAATACACAGCTTAGCGGAAGCTTGAAGATGCATGAACAGAAACAACATCAGGGCAAAACTGAGTAACATGACAGGGTACTTCTTCAGATTCATTACTGCCAAGGCTTGGAGGAGACCCATCTGGAATCCACATGCTGACACAGAAACAGCGTTGAAAAAGGTTACAGTAATGCTTATGCCTAAAAGTGAAGTGCTCATGAAATCATCTGGTCACAGCAAGTCACAAGAATCTCGATGAAGGGTGACAAAATTTATTCAATCTGGACCGATGATGATCTGGGAAGTGGGATGAGCCAAACTTTGTTTTACACTTCTCTCGCTAACCTGCTCTTCAGTCTTTGCACTGGTTCCGGCACTACTATCCGATGAGGGCTGCATAAAAACAAGTGTTTCCACACCGGGAGAAGGATCTAAACTTTCCACAGGATCAGAAGCCAGCAGCCCACCTCTCGTAAACCCACTCTGTTGTCATGTGCCAGTCTTCTGTAACGCCTGGATAATCTTTGCCTGATCTGCCCAACCGTTCATACGCAAATCTGCAAATTTCCTTTCGAGGCTTGGCGAAATGGAGGGAGGCAATGCTCTCCGACATTCAGACAATTGGGAAGTTTACCATGCTGACAAGCAAACATGCAAATTATTGAAACTAAACCATGTCCTACCATGGGCAACGACGATCAAATCACTTCAAAAAGCTACACCGGAATGGAAGTGCCAGGTGCACTGGGAGATTAGAGGTGTAAACCAGGGAAAAGGACAAGCTACCAGTCTATTAGAGAAAACTTTTAAGAACTAGGGTGTCAATGCTGGCCATTTATGCATACTGTTGTCCAAACACTTCAATGTTTAACAAAAAAAGCATACATGTCAGCAAAGTGATGCGGCCACATATGAATTAGGTTTTGCTACATGAATACTCATCAGAAATCTTGTTCTGCAAGTTATTAACACCTAGCCTGGGCCTCTCAAGCAAGCCACATTACACTTACATTGTCAATCCATCCACACCTATGAAGTGCAAGTGCAGAGACAAGAAGATGTGATTTCTGTAATTGACACTATAGCAGTGAGAACCAACAGTGTTTACCCAACCATAACACTGGAAACAAGCCTGTAAGCTGTCTGGCTATGGCCTGTACTGAGGTAAATTATACGAAACTAAACATATAGGTTTTTGAACTGTTTTCGGAAATACATTTATTACTGCGTGGAATATAATTTTTTTTTTTTCCACGACGGATTTTGTCCACAGTCAACTCAGCATATCTTCATCAAGAAAAGTTCTTCACAAACAATGTTAACAAAAATATGGGATATATGGACTGACAGACAAAACGACATACAGATGGACTAAAGGAAAGATAAATGGACTAAAGGAAAGATAGATGCCCAGAAGTCATAAAGTCTACAGCATTCTTCTGGTAAGGAGGCATAGAAGAGTTGACTAAATATACTTTAAAGAGAGTATCACGCGGCTGGTACTCCAGATTATGCAACAGACTTGTTTCCAATGTAGAGGTTTTACATACACCATGCTAGAAAGTATACACACCTAACCACTGATACAGGTATTCATTACAATTTGAATTCGGATACCATGTCCTTAAGAGGTATTCACATACTTTTGCTACCTGCTCTGCTATTTTCATGATTTGAAGAGTGATAAAACTGTACACTCTTTCATAATTCTAATGCTTTAATTCACAGATATGGAATACTGAATTCGGAAAAGTCATCACCATAAATATATTAATGAACGCCAATTCATATAGTTGGCAATGAATCCTAAAAATTTGAAAGGTCCTAGGAGGGAGCTTACTGAGCTCCTCTACTGGCCTGAGATCACAATCCCAAAACTGGGAAACATGCATTGTTTCCCTCAGAAAATACAATTTTGCATTGTCTTACACAAATACATTTCAAAATTCAAATGATAATATGCAGTTATCAATATGTATGAATTAACACCAGTCCTAAGGTTTCTCCTTTCGTTTCAGTTCTCAGGGACATCTTTCCCCTTTCTCGTTACTCTTCAAGATTTCAATCATACATCAAGTGTCTTGGTCCTGTTGAACAATCAACCCCAGTTTTTACACAAAGTCAGAAATAATGCCAAGCAGCGTCAAAGAAAGGCCCAAAAACTCTCATTTGCATGTCAGATAAGAACAAGACCATTGTGCCAAAACTAGTGAGTGACTCCACAAAGATTTTAGGAATCTTTTACAACTTTGGAGAAAATATAATTCAAACAAAATAGCACAGCAGTCAGCTGCATTTTCAGAAGTATTGGCATGGGAAACAAAAATCATAACTTATGTTGAAAACAGCAAAGGCAGGTAACAAAAATAAATGATCACAGTTCACACAGTACTACTTTCATAAAGCACCAGTGGAACCAGACTGATAAGGGGAATGTCTTCAAAGTTTGCAAAATTATTTTTAAAAATGGCAGGTTAATTCAGTAAACATATGATGGGAGCCATGTTCATAACAACTCTTATGGAATAAATGAAATGCCTTCTCGTTGTTCACTTATGCCAAAGGATTGATTTTTATTAAAGTTGCAAAAAAATATGATCTGACTAATTCAGAAGCAAATTCATACTCGTTCCTGATTTCAGGGACTGGCAAACTCAAAGGAGATCATACAGCTTTTTACAAACACATGTGTACTGTCCAGGTACAACAGTGAATTTTGCGCATGAGCTTAGTAAGGTGGTCATTTGTTTAATGGCAATATCAAGTTTTGGTCTTCTCGAGTGTTTTTTTTTTTTTTTTTAAATGCTCTGATTGCACAAGTGATGTATAATGCCTTTTATGAATGAATGCTCACGGAAAGCAAACTGTCTTTGATTAAGACTACTTTCTTGATATTTCTAAAGGCTATCAGAATTGGATGCAGGCACAGCATCTGTGTCTGTACTTGAATCAGTAATACTTACCACATAAAACATTTCGAAACTTTTACTCCAGTTCGTGCATAGCATTAAGATTGCATACTTTTTCCTCGGTATTTCCTCTTTATGATTTGTGAATAGAAAACTGTGAGCATGGAATGAACTGCTTCTTAGGAATGACAGTATTCAAAGATGTCATGCTTCTAACCTGCCACAACTTTAAGAATCTAGAATTTGATAGATTTCCTTCCTCATGAATTCCTGCATTCCACCCTTCACTTGAGATCTACTGATGCCTTTATGAAAGAAGTTCACATGCAATGACTGGTTACAAGACTAAAAGGAAATACATGGCTTATATGAATATCTAGTCACTGACACTTCACAGTTTACAGAAAGGTATAATGACATATCTACCCTGGAGGCATATAAGCACTGTGTCCTTTCAAAGTGGGTAAATCATGTGTCAAAATTTTAACTCAGAAAGTAACTTCACTTCATAGAACTATCAAATGATTACATCAGCAACATTCTCATTTTCCATTACAGATGTATGACAAGTAACAGGGGGAAAAGAAGAGAAAGCAACAAGATTAGTCAATCATTTCATCAGTTGTGCATCACGAATTACAGATAACATCTTGAAGTATATCTTGGTATCAAAGGAGTAACTTTTATGAAATTTTCAATTGATTTGAAAACTTGTGACCACAAATTTCACACTGATGAGCATTGTTTTTTTTTTTCACTGTCATCACCAATCATGAAAAGAAATCCAAATCACAGAAGCACCCCTCTAATGAAACTGACAATTTTTTGATGGTCACATAATGCTTATGAAATACATGACTATCTGCATTTACGTCAAACTGCTGGTGGTGCTTTTCACAAACAGTTACACCCTTTCTCCGTGTCCAGAACTGTAAGATGCAAAATCATGTCAAATACAATATACCGTTTGGAAATGCTTTGAAGCCCTCTCTCCACGCAATTGCTCCCAACCAGGGCTCTTCTCCATTGTTCAATTTGATTTGGTTCCCATGGTAACACAGAATTTGTGGAGTACTATTTTTCTCCCAGGGAGATGCCCTAACTTCCGGCAGCTGTGACAGCAGCCGCGCTTTGTTTGCAGTCCACCTTTGTTTTGTCTGCATTGAATACCACACCCATCTCTGCAAGGAAAGCAACGCAGTCTTCCGTACTGTCGAACGCCAGAGTGCTCACTATGTACTCTACTGAGATGGTGGGTCGGAATCTACTCCGTTTTAAGTGCCCAAAAAAAAGCCACAAAAGTGTTCATCACGTCAAGGAGAGCCGCAGAGGAGGTTGAGAGATGGGGAATGTAATGAAAAGCAAATAAAAACATGTCAGAAAAGATCCAGTGTATCGAACAGAGATCAAGAGATGAAAAGTCAATTGATATGGGGCAAAAATTCTCTAAATTGTCATCTAATTCTTTTTGTAGAATAAATGAATTAAGATTATAAATAAATTTGTTTACTTACCTTGGGGGAAAACCTGCCTCAGGAGTCTTTGACTACCATACAAAGTAACTAATTAATATATATATATATATTTTTTTTAGGTGTTATGTGGCATAAGCATACTCAAAAGCACCCACAATATATCATGATTGTCACAATCAAACCTGAAGGTGAAATAGGTACAGTTGTGTTCTATTTCATGCCGCAATAATTGTTGTCTCAAAAGTTTAAAAAACAAACAAACAAAAATGACTGGTTGATTGGTTTAGCCAGGTTTGCAGCACTTGCAAGGCATTGAATGAAAAGCTGGCCTACAGAGCCTGGCTTATATCGGTAACCTTCATGCTACCACTTGGCATACAAAACATTAAAGAGAAGAAGTGAAAATCTATCACTTGAATATCATTCCAACAGTATCCAACTTAACTGAATATACATTACTAGTAACTTACCTTTCTTTCTGTCAAAGAATGTACAACAGAATATATAAAGAACATTTGAATAAATCTGCAAGACAACTTTTATTTAACAATTTATGCACGGACTGTTTATTGTTGTGTTAAAGCTTTATTTTAATTGCTTTGAAGTTTTGCTCATTGAGTTATATCCTCATTCTCTCTCTGATAATTAAATGTAAAGAAGATCTATTGCCAAATTTTTCAATGATTGCCTTGTAGGCATCATAATTCCTTTTTGGGATCAATGACATGAACAATCTACCAGGGTCTCGTAACATTTACTTATACTTTAATAAGTTCCTACTTTTCATTGAATCTGAGATGGGATAAAGTCTCTGTCCCTTTTCAAAAATCTTTTCAAATAAGTGTTTGTTTATTCTTGGCCTTAAAACACACACACACACACGGCACAAGCATCTGTCAAACAGACATGGCAGGATGAAAGAGCAAAAGAGGAATACGTACGACTTGATGATCATCTTGACTGCCTTCTTCCGCTCACGCGCTACAAACATATCAATGACATAGGGCCCCATTCGTGGGGCAGAACGATAAAGCTTGAAAAACTTATGATAGTCGGACATGGCCCAAGCGGAGCGCAGGGCCAGGGCGTGTTTTACCATTGGGTCCTCTCGTGACTCTGCTTTCAAGTGTGCGAGGGCAGTGTTCATTTCTGGATTTCAGGGAGGTCAAGGGTTATCACTCCTGTTTATATCTTTATCTCTCTCTCTCTCTTTAAAGAATAAGGAAAGATTACTTTGAAGAACCAATCATAACAATTCAAAGGGGCACAACAATACATCAAAACTACCTAAGTTGGTTATAACAAGATCAGAGGGCTGGGAATGAATGAAAATTGTAGTGGAAAAAGTGCACACATGTAGACATACCCAGAATGATATAAGCAAAATACAAAGAACTTATCATTATATTTATTACTACCAATGTCTTCCCTTGGAAGTAAAGCATATCATTATCCTATGATAGTAATGAGTACGAGGCTAAAGATTTCGACCATTTAATCCAGTAGAATTATGATAGTAGATGGTCCTGATTTTTCTTTTTTTTTTCAAGATGTTCTCTAGAACATGCTAGTAAATGATGCAGTATATTCTGCAGGTGCTCAAAAAATTAGAGTTCACGATAAAGAATGCTTACAGATCAGTCTCACGGGCATGTCATCCATCAATCCATCAACCATGAACCTAAAGGGTCCGCAGTAATTCGATACAAGGCACATCAGTGATAATATTGAACTAATCGCTTTTTTTTTTACATTAAAGATGATAGTTTGGTGGAATATCATGCATGATTAAATAATGCATGCACTTCCTGGGTAGACATCTCCCTCTAGTGGCAGATAAAAAGGATACCCATTGTGTTCTCCATGAAGATTTGGTAGAGAATGCTGTATGCCTGGAACTCGTGCACATTGCCTGGGATGTTGTCGTTGTTGTAGAGTGCTTTCAGCTGCGTCTGGCACTGGTTGAATTCTGGGACATCTCCCTGAAAGGTGAAATATTATATTCATGCCTCCAGTTATGTGTTGTTGTTTGTTTGTTTGGTTTGTTTAACTGAAATTAGTGTTAAACTTTTGATCTCAATACAAAATATTGAACTCCAAATTTTTCAACTGTCAACACTATAGCCTTCATCAGCGGAATGACCTGTCTTATTTTTGCAATGAGATCAAAACTTCAACACCAATTTCAGTGGAATTTCCAATACAGATGAGCTTTTACTCTAATAGTTTTTTGTTTGTTTTGAGACAGAAAAAAAGGGTTCACAAACACTGTTGTACACCCTAGTTTTACAAAATTATACGCTGCAAAACGTAAATTGTGGATTAAAACAGCACAGCTCTGTAAGAAAACACACAAAACCACGAACAGTCAATATTACCCAATACGAATATGTATTTTTCCTGGCTCACAGGAAGATCAATCTATGTGATTTTTTGTGGGTTTTGGCTGCAGGGTGACACTTTAGTGTAACACTGGTTCATTCATCACAATAGCTGATCATCTGAAAGCAGTGACAGATCACTGCACATAGGACCTTCTTTGCATACTTCCAAAGCATATAACTTTGACTATGTGTGAATTGACAGAACAGAAATACAACTCAGATGACATGCATTAGCCATTCTCTTGAAGAGTCTTCACTGCATTTATCCTCTATAGACATAAGCAATGGCCTCAACAGGGAGAGATACATGTATATTGACAGCTTACCTTCTCCAAGGCTATTCTACCGTGGGTCTCGTACACCTCCACCGAAAATTCATTCCTGATGCACTGGATCTAGAACAACAAAAAAAATAGACAAACACACAATGAAGCAAAATATGAGAAAGATGATATCATACTAACTGCTCCTCTAGCATTCTAACATCATAGACAGGTAACCATTATTCCAATTACCATCCATTTATGGGGCCATACTTTCAGCTAGCATTACTTATCATTAACAAATCAATATGAAGACAACACCTTCATCAAAGAACAGATATGATATCGAAGAAAAGAAAATAGAACTGGTGCAATAAAACAACTTTGTGAAAGGTGTAATACATGTACGATCTGCACTTTCAGTTTCAATCGTTTCCTAGATGTGGGGTTAGGTTTTAGATTCATTCAGTGGTGGTAGTGTTTAGATGGAAACAAAGAGACAACAGCAGCAACAACACACAAGCAAATGTCTGATGATATTCCAACCCCTAAATCGATTAGCCCCTTCCTTGTCCCTTCTGTGGGAGGTAGGGTGGGGGGGTTGTCTCACCGTGAGATCCTGTCGGATGGATTTGAGCTGCTCGCAGACAAATCTGTAGTCTCCTTTCTCCTTCCAGCGCTCCTTGACCTTGGTCAAGGCCTTGCGAAGGACGGACAGGGGGCGTACCTGGGACGGATCCGGGGCCTGGCGGGGCAGAGGTCAAAGGTCATATGGTGATAGGTTTGGATCATGGTGAAAAGTACATTCAAAATAGGGCAGTTATTACGATTAAGGGTATCCAAAATTCATGCATTCTTTTTTCCTTCATGAAGACCTTGTATGGAGCCATTCTGCAGTTCCAGCTTCTTGTATTTCAAAAAGTGGAGTCGATTGTGCATGCCCTACTCAATTGAATGCGCCAGTTATATTTTGTAACTCTATTTTTTTTTTTTTGTGAATTGGGACTTCCCGAAAATTTTGTGAGTGGCTGAATTCATGATCATGGAGTACAATACTGAATAGAGAAATGTATGTATGCACATCCAATTTGTGTCGAGATCAGAGTTAATAATTTTGCACTGATATATTCGCGACTAGCACCTAACTTGCGAAATTCACAAAAATAAAACCCCAACAAAATTTATGGTGTAAACAGTATTTGTTTTGATGTCGGGCAATAAACTGGGCATGCTTTCTCACTGTGTTATATAGAGGTATGCTTGAAATTTGATAAATTTGAGCATGCACCAACATCGTCTGCTCGTTATCTCCTGAATGGTCCTGCCTCTCAATGGTCACACTCTCACTTGAGCACACAAAGTTGGAGTGAAGAGATCAGCTCATCTTCACATGAAAGGGACAACCCATCAATCCATTCTATCACAGTCATCTGAAGTGCTGTTTATTTCAGGTTTTGGAATTCTATTGGAATCTCACAGTAACAAAGGCAATAACAACAACAAAACAGCAAGAGAAGAGAAGACTGCAGCTGTAGCAAACAAAAATTCCACAAAAATTTAAATCGTGATGGAATTTCTCAATGAAAATCTAAAATAATTCTATGAAGGAAATAATTGGGATATATTTGTATCCTAGGATCAACAATCAATCTGTCTAATCTTGTCTAAACTAATCTAATCTACAGTGTACGTATACTTATGTCTGTTGCATGTAAATGTATGTGTGTAGCATGCATGTGTATTTAATGTATGCATGTTTGTGTGTGAGTGCATATGTATGTATGCATGTATATATGTATGTATGTGTGCTGGCTTGTATGTGTATTCCATATTTGTATGTCATGTTTAAATGTATTTAAGTGTGCATGTTTGGGTGCATGTATGAATGTATGTATCCATTTGCCCATCTACTGATCTGATGTATCTTTCCATCATTCTATCTAACCATCCATCCATCCATCTATTTGTTTCTTCATATCTTTTTTTCAAGTTCTCTGTTTATTTCACATTTCACATCGACTTTGAACAAAGGTGTAATCTCAGATTGAAAGAAAGAGATGATTAAGTGTAATGTATGCATTATCTTTGTTGTATTTCTTTAATTTGAAATGGAAATAAACGAAATGAAACGAAATGTATACATCTATTTAAAACGATTTAAAATAGAAAACTCTTGTTGGCAACACATGGACATGGAGTGTGAACTTGAGGTGGTTGCCATCAAGTGTGGCCAGCCTTACTGAGGTGAGCCTGAGGTATTGCTTCCACAGCTCCTGACTGGTACCAACGATGGGCTCCATGGACCACTCCGTATCATCCCCATCCCCAGCCTGCAACGAAAATCAAAGCAAGAACACTCCAGTTACTACCATACATGGCAAATTGAAATACACATATATGGATAAATGACTTCATCGAATACACAAATGACGCACGGGTCTGAGTGCGTCAGTCGGAATGCTTAACGTCAGTCAGTGCGTAAGCTTACTATGGAATGCTTAACCCACGAGGCGAAGCCGAGTGGGTTTAGGCTAAATTCCATAGTTACCGCACGCACACTATATTCCGACTGATGCACGAAAAGACATGTGCGTCATCTGTTTTATAGAATGGGTAATTTTCTTGCCAAAAAACAATTTTTCTATCGTGTTACCCGATGACAAATTTATTGGGTGCATTTCCTTTTGGCTTGCCATAGAAGCCCTAAAAACATGCATCAGTTTCTACTGGACGCATGTTTTTTCTTCAGAACCATGCATCCAGTAAAAACTGATGCATGATTGTTTTAGCCAATAGGGGTCTCATACTGATTGCGCGAATGCTTGCTTAGTGTGCGAACCTTTGTTACAAGTGCGCGTACTCTTGCTACAAGTGTGCTATGACACGTTTACCACTGTGACTCAGCATGCGGCCAGTACAAATCAACACATAGCTCTCGACGAATGAGATCGCAGGATTCTCACTACCCATTCTATAAAATACAAATGATGCACAGGACAGAGTGGATCAGTGAGAATTAGATGCGCAAGTTTAACTTTGGAACTGTTTAAACCCACGAGTGCAGCCAGTGGGTTTTAGACAGTTTCCAAAGTTAAACAAGAGCATCTAATTCTCACTGATCCACGAGACAGGCCTGTGCACTATTTGTTTCATAAAATGGGCCCAAAAATACATGAAATTCAACCTTTTTCCCCATCATGCATCCGGTACACCTACAACACAGTACAAGGCTTGAGCCTTGCATTTGGATTTTATGGATTTTACTGGATGCATGGCTCAGTATTCTGATTCTGATTCTGATCAGTAAAAACCAATGCATGATGATTGACAAATCAGATTACAGACATTCTAAAGCCCATTTTATAAACATACATGACTGCATTAAGAATAACATTCATAAACAGATGTTTTCATTTGCAATTGAAATTACAGGTTTGGACGTAAATTGGTAGCACTTTGATTGGGGAATACATCTGTTAAGTGAGGTAGATACTTACTGTCACTAGTGTAAATTGGGATTTTGTTTCCCTTCTCTCTCTTTAGCTCTGAGATAGGATCGATTATTTTTTTGAACCATTATATAAGACATTAAAAATCAAAAATTGGCAGTCAAACGGCCTATATTACTGTGGCACACAAAAGGATTTATTCATAGGCTTAAGTCACTGTCAATTGCAAAATTCTAACACAGGCTTCATAAACACACATTTCTGCTGCAATAAGACAATCGCCAAACAGTTCTTGTGTGTACAGACAAACGGAGGGTGAACCAAGGGAAGAGAATGGGCTTCTCACCAGGACGTCGTTGATCTGGAGGCTGAGTTTCTGGGTGCGCTGCTTCTTGGTGCCCAGCTTGGGCCCCTCCTCCTCACCCAGCATGTCCTGGAAGCGGGCTGCTCTCTTCTGCATGCGCATGGTACGTTCCCTCTCATCCACGTAGTCTATGTTCCCCACATTGCTAGAGTGTAGACAACCAAGTTCACGGAAGGGACGTTAACATTTTCAAGGCACAAAAAATGCGGGTCTCAATCCCGATTTGCCTTTTATATATTCAATACAAAAGGTGACATCCTTACTCTACTTTCCGTACCTCCAAACTCCATCATATCCAATATTTTCTCACTTTTCTCCTGTTTTCTCACTTTGCCTACAAGTTACATAAACTGTAAAATCAACTTGTAAAAAGCATACAACACTTGGTATCACACTTTCCTTTACTTGTCCGCGAGGTACTTACAATATGACAAAACACACATGTAGCTTACATAACATTTATATATAACTCCAAAATTCCCTCCAAAAAAAAGTTTTTAAAAATCAAGCAAAACAATGGAAGAGGAATGATGCAGCACATGACATTTACGAAACTTCTATTTGTTATCAATAATGCCATCCAACCCCCTCCCCCTCTAACCCACCATGTTCATGCAGAATTATCTCAATCAAAGAATAGGGTTTTGTGTTTGCATCACAGAAATATTGACTATGACAGAAATTGACCTCTTTCAAAACATGGTCCTTCATTCAAAAGCAAATAGGAAAGACTGTAGCACTTTCATGTAGTGAGATCAAGAGGAAGTTCTTAAGATCAGAAACTATACTGCCCTACTTTGGCAAAAGGAAGCAAGTGACATACCATTCGAATTTGAGTTATTGATGTCTTCATAATTCACATAATGAACTATTCTTCCAGGCCGAATTTCACGCAGAAACACTCATCCTACTAAGAGATATGTTAGATAAGACATCATGATAGTCCATTGACGTCAGTGTAAATGACAGACACATTTTGCTCTTTTACGAGAAATGTCACTTTTGTCACTTGCTTCCTTTTGCCAAAGTAGGGCAGTATAATCCAGAGCCTTTTCCTGTACTGGCAGAAATCACTGTCATCTACATGTAATTGCTAGCCAATTCTAGAAGTCAATGGATGACCCTTTCTTCAACTCACCGATTCTTCCCTTTCTGGCCTTTCTTTCCTGGATTCCGGTCAGCCCTCTTGGGCATCTTGTCCTCCTCAGCCTCGGGGCTCCGGCCCCTGCCCCTCCCGCGACCTCTGCCACGACCTTTGCCCTTGCCCTTCTTCTCACTGCTGAATGGAATGTAGTCCCGGGATTCCCGGGGATCGGGACTTCTGGGACTTCTCTCACTGAAAGATGAGGTGTGGGATAATGGGAGTGTGAGTGGAATAAATTATACAAGAAAACAACTTTATTGAACAATCAAAACATTGTGCAGGGGCTTGGGTTGACATGCACTAGTCTATTACTTCTAAATTTAAAGTCGTACATTCTATTCTGCAATTCTATTACATGAATGCATCCCTGGGACCCTCATTCATCCTACAATGTTGCACAAGTCCTTTTTGTACTTAGCATTTTCTCCTAAAGAACACAAAAATCTCAGCAGAAAAATTGACTGTATACCAGGTGACATAATGGAATAGAGGTTTTTTTCTCTCTCTCTGTTTTGATGACTCAATCCATCGAGCATTTATGGCACATTTTCTGCAAAACATTTCTCATTTTATCCACTTGCACATAATAATTTATAATTTCATGAGGGGCTTCTGATGCACCAAGAACATCAATCACTTGGATATCTCCACGAGTTTCTCTCATGATATATGATGCTTCGTTACTACCATAAACATTCTCAGTGGTTATGATGGGGTTCAGGTGCAACAACTCACCCTCTTCTTCTGCCTCTCCTTCTGCGCCCTTTCAACGAAGGCGACCAACTCCTACTCCTGGATCTGGACCTGGATCTTGACCTAGACCTGGACCTAGACCTAGAACTTCCGCTGTCATCACTGTAAATGCTTTCCCTTGAGAAGCCATAGATTTTGCGTCCATGGCGGCCCTTGGCTGGCTCAGCAGGCTTGGCCCCGTAGCCGCGGCTATGCTGGTTGTCGGCTGCCCCGGCTTGTGCCCTCTCTTGACTCTTGGCCCACTGGCCACGCCCCCTGCCCCGCCCACGGCCAAGTCCTGGCATGCGCCCCACTGTGGGCTCCATGTAGGTCTGACCCTGGCTGTAGTACTGGGACTTTTGCTGGCCCCTGCTGGCGCTCCAGGGAGCCTCTTGCTGGTGCAGAGGGGGCTGGGGGCCGGGGTCACTGCCATGGGTTATGGGGAGGGGCTCTTGGCTCCAATCCTTGGTCATGACGGTGCCCTGGTTGTGAGCCTCCATGAGGATCTTCTTCAGGTGTGTCTCTGCCTTATCCTTCTCACTCTCATTTTGGCAAGAGTTGAACACCCTTGAAACATAGTCCCTGCAGACATACATAAAGTATAACATATCACATTGTTGCATATGGTATATAAAACAATACTTACTGTGTACAGCGCTATATGCATATACACAAACAGACACATGTATACAAACAATGGCAATGTACACGTACACACACAGCCACATTGATAATGAAGTCAAGCGATCTCAAGTATTAAAGCCATAGCACATGGTCTACATATTTGTCATTTCTGACTAGCAAGGGCAGACTAGCACAGGTGATGACCACCATATAACACTGCATTACTTAGTGAAAATTATACAAAGATGGGTACTGCGCATGAAAATTTCCAATGAATGTTAGTCATGGCATCTTGAGAGCCAATCAAGATAACCAAATAAGTCACATGACTATTAAGAGGTTGCTTCCCCTTGTGCATGATATGCCTTACAGTTGTGTTGTATATATTACAGTTGTCTTGTGTATATTACAGTCAATACTCTCTGGACCAGAAGTGTGATTTGTTTCAATTTACCACAGAGGTTTTGATTTTCTTCATTCTGCAATCTGGGAAAGAATATCATATCAACATGTGACTACAGAAGAGTCAATACAACGAAGTTCCTCCACAGAAAAAAAAAAAGTGAAATCAGCCTCTACTTAGGCCAATCCGGGGAGGTGAGATCCCACCTCCCTGGTCAATCATTGTTGGAGTGTTAAAGGAGACTTCTGGATGATTTTCAGACATTTATACACAGTTTGAATTTGAACAACAGTAAATTAGCTGTACTGAATACAGAGTTTCAGAATTTTAAATAGTGATTGGGATGAGGAATAAGAATGTTTTCAAAATCTACAACAAATGGCCATGAACAAGGATGATGACATGGCAGCCTCACCATAAGAATGCATGAGTTGGGGCCCATGGAAGCAGAACAAATGAAGAAGGCATGCATAGATTCTAAACAGGTGAACTTGTTGAGCAGGCAGTATTGTAATGGAAATACACTGCAATATTTCTGAAATATGAAAACCTCATATATCATCAACATTGTTCAGTGTAATTCGTGTAAGGTTTTTCAGAGTATTGGTTTCTCTGCTCAAGGACCACAATAACTTCCACAAATCTATACATGGGGCTGTCGATTTATGCACTACATATGTACATGATGTGAAATTATGAAAGTCATCTGAAATAGCATAGAACAGTCACATGACCCGAGTGGTATATCTCTTCCCACCTCCCTGGTTGATACTATGTCAAAGAAATGGAATACCGACTTGACAGATCACTTTAAGCACAGACAATGTGTTTACTTGATAATTGCTAGAACTTTCACTTAATTTTCACGGCACTTCCATGCAAGAATAATTTCTCTTTAGAGAAGTCATCTGAACCAATGAATAAACTTTTACTGAAGGAAAGTGGAAGACTTACTTCAAGGTTGGTGGCCAGTCCGAAGGGCTTACACTGCATATATGCAAAGGAAACAAGAATAGAAGAAAACACATTAAATTTCATGTTGCTGAAAATATGATTGCACACTCACAAAATGTGTTGAAAAACTACAAAACAACATTGAGCTGTATACTGTTGTTGTCAACCAAGCACAATGCAAGTCATTTGGCATTGCCAAGTAATCTGTACAACCAGGAACAAACAAAAAGTCTTTCTACCTGAGTGGTATACAGTAGTTTTAAAGTAACTTCAAGAGAAAAAAGAAGAAATACTGGTAAGCATATTTTCACATTTTGTTGACCTGTATATGCACGATGTAATACTGTTGAGCATGTGTTCATGGAAATGCGCAAGTGGATATATCTTACTCAGAATTTTGAAATTGTATATTGTATATATATTGTATATACTAGCAGCACCCGTGGAAATCCACGGGTCTGAGGGGTTTTATTTTTTTTTTCTTATAGATACGATTTTGCACATTTTTATTGATGAAATAAAAAGAATTTTTTTCTCATTCTTTCGATATACTTGTGCTCGATCTCTTCTACCCATGACCACCACCCCCACCACACACACCCGCATTTCCACCCCCGCAGAACAAAACAAAAAAAAAACAAAAAAAAACGAATAAACAAAAAAAAACCAAACAAAACCCCAAAACAAACATTCAGGGAAAAATTACCAAAAACGCTTATGAGATTCTCCGAAAGTTCTGCCCACAGATTCTTCCCGTCGGAATGGGGAGATAATATTGACACTATGACTTTGATATTAATTATACCCCCTGCTCTTGCATCCATGCAGGCACCCGAGGGAATCCACGGCTGCTCTCAAGGCCTAGCATTTTTTTTTCATTCCTATTTCTTTTCCCACGTTATGAGAGAAAAATATAATATTTTTGATCGTCTTCAATTGCTCCCTCCTTTTTGTTTTTAATCACCAAAACTTGGTTTGATAGATCATAGAACCATCCGTTTATCTGCTTCAGACTATACATCATCATTATTATTATCATATTTTTATTCTCATTAGGCCCATATTGTTATATTGCTATTATAATTATTATTGTTATTTGGGGAGGGGGATCATAGTCATTAGGTTTTATAAGTATTAAGCACCCGTGGGAATCCACGGGTCTCAGTGCTTCATATTTTTCCTTTAATATTTCTTCAACCACGTTATGAGAGAAGAAATACACAAAGAATATTTTCGTCTTCATTTGCTCCCTCATTTCTGTTTTCATAATCAAAACTTGGTTTGATGGATCTAGAACCACCCGTGGCCGTTTATCTCATTGATACTGTTCATTGTTTTCAGTATCATAATAAATAGCATTATTATTATTATTATCATTATTATTATTATTATTGTTATTGTTATTTTGTGGGAGGGGAGATCATAGTCATTCGGTTTTATTATTATTTTATATCATTCATTGACATGGGGATGAATCAAGGGAATTAAGGAAAAAGTTTATCGGTCAAGGATAGTGAATATCTATTTTTCTGTCATGTCAAGGTTTTTCTACGACTGATAGACGCTTCTAATAGCTTCATTATCATTGCTATTTCATTTTAAACATCAAAACAATCCAGTACCTGTTTGTGTCTCTTCCGCCCACTCTTAAGTTTTGGATCATAGCACCCCCTCCCCATTCATTTACTTGGCCTATTGTATTATTATCATTATTTCAGTGTATTATTGTTATTGTTATTATCATTATTATTATTACTAACATTATTGCTATTATTTAGGGGAGAGGAGAGAGTAGAGTCATAATATAGGGATGATCAACCAATGGAGGCGGAAATGTTAATTTGTTAAGAATTGTAAAAATCTGTTTCCCCCATTTTTCTACTCTTGATAAAAACCTTTTCTGAAGACAGTCCTGCGCAAACTGTCCATAGCAAAACTGCTTCACTGCACTGACATACGTAGTCTTGTGCTGAGCAGGACTACTTTATAATTAGACCCCTGGTCTTTTTGTTGCCATTGTGCTGAGAGAAATAAAATATTTTGTCTTCATTCGCTCTCTTCTTTTTGTTTTTATCACCAAACCTTGGTTTGATAGACCACAAAACCACCCGTTTATCTGCTTCAGACTGTACATTATTGTTATTATTATTATTATTATTATTATTACTGTTATTATTATTATTATTATTATTATTATTACTGTTATTATTATTATTATTATTATTATTATTATTATTATTATCATTATCAATATTATTATTATTACTATATTGTCATTATAAGCATCTTCATTATTGGGGGATCTCGAGGGGAGATCATAGTCATTAGACACCCGTGCGAATCCATTGGTCTCAGGGCCTCGTATTTTTTCTTTAATATTTCTTTTCCCAAGTTATTGGAGAAAGAACAATATTTTTATCGTCATTTGCTCCCTCTTTTTTATTTTTGTCACCAAAACTTGGTTTCATGCACCATAGAACCGCACATTTGATGTCCACTTGTAACTTCAAAAATTGGCGGTCAGCAAAGCGAGGGTTTCCCCCGCGTCCGCTCGTCTCATGAATATTCATGTTTACAGCAGCCATGCAGCAGTAAACGAATGAACAGCGGTGCGTGTACTCTGATATGGAAGGGTACGATCGGCAGGGACAAAATTTAAGTGGATATTTAGCCGTCCTGAACAGTCTGAGTGCAATGACACCCGACTTGAGAGTAACTAAATGACGTACCTGAGCTGCATAGTATCCTGCAGTTGTGCAAAATACAATAAAATAACAGCATTCGTTGTTTTCATTTGGGCACGCCAATGGCGAACGTCGCTGTACGTAAATGCCCTTGTATACTAACAATGACATAATGAGTGTCCATATCACGCGCACGCAGTTAGTGTTTCGTGTAACCATCGTCAATACATACACAGGCGCAGGCCGTCCACACACTGGCATACCGTATAAAAACCGTACCCGAGAGTACATTGTGTGCGTGCGTTCGTGTCCGCCGGAATATGACAGAGATTTCGCTGCACGCCATCATCTTTTTGACTTTAGTATCCCCACTGTCTCTGCAAGCTATAAAAGATGGACGATCGAGAAAGCAAGAGTCCAGCGCACGATCGGTGAATATTTAAACGCTCGGCTCTGACGTCACGCACAAAAATGCATTATGCATCTATCTAATTAATTTTTCTTTTTCGTCCTCGACGTCGACACGGAGGCGGAGCGCGGACGAAACCCGGTCCAAGGCACGTAAGAGACCCTCCCGCTGCCAACGGCACCGGTCTCGGGGGCCCGGAGCCGACGGCTCGGGAGGAGATAGACAAACCAGCAACGCCGGAATAAAACAGGAAATACATAAGGCCCCGACAACAACAACAACTTCGCCTTTTACTATTATAGATATGTGCGGAGCTCACATCATGAGCATGTGGGGCACAATATTTATGACTCTTTTCCCGTTGTGCTGCTTACATTCGGTGTTCAGTCTCATGTTTTGTGCACAAATTTTTAGAGTACTTGAACATTTCTCAGGTTTTGCACATGTGTCTCATATGTTTCATTACATTTTATTTTGAGCATGTTGCCAATTCTTGAAGTTATTGCATAACATGCTGCTGGCTTTTGAGGATGTTGTGCAAGAATGTGTGCATGTTGCAGCAACATGCTCAAACTCCTTATAAAATGGACCACCCTGTGTTTATTCCTAAATCACAGAGACTGAACTTTTCTCTTGTTAGGATTTTAAAAAAGAAAAGAAGGAGAAAAAAAAGAGTTGTACAAGTGATGTATGCTTTTAGGAAGCCACATGCACATTCAAGGAGACTTGGTTTCTCTGCAGATAGTTCTTATTGGTGTCCTAGGCATGTGGATAAGTGAGTTTGCATCACCCTGTCTACCCGAGCTGAAGTTAAAACACTCACTGAGAGTCCACTACACTTTGCTATGCACTCATGCAAGACATGGACTAGGCATGTCTGCCGAGTGGTCCCACAGAACTAATGAATCACATGCAGCAATGTTGACTCAATTACACTCCAGCAGTACCAATGGTTATGCTCAAACAGGGGAGACTAATATGGACTTTCAAACTCCACAATTTTTTTTTTCTTTTTGAAAGGGAAGTCAATAATTGTGCCCTTACACAGTTTACGTATGAGCTGAATACTGCACTGAAATATGATTACAAAAAGTCTGTACGCGAACGGTGTCAAACAGATAATGAGCTATGACATAGATCCGTCATTTGCATACCACCTATCACAGTGCGTTGAGCGTTAAAGAATAATACATGTTCATGATGCAATCACGCGCCGCAAATGCTACGTTGAGCTAATGTATTAATGAAATCTAAATAGTAATAAAGATGCGCGCACCTATTGTCACGTCACAAATTTGCATACGCGCTAAGTCACGATCATGCATTGACCCTATGCAACCTTGTAAGGCCAATGACATTTAGCCAATCAGCGTAGCATATTCATGTGAGAAGCACGCAATTGCTTTAGTGTATGAACATATTGGTGGCTTTAAATTCACTCTGGGCTTAACTGACATGGTTTATGAATATTGAAAAGGTACCGATGGCGAAGTTTCACGAAATTCCTCCAAACTCAGTATGAATACACGTGAGTATTTGCTGCAACTTACTAGGCAGGTGCATTGTACAAATACAACAGGTATGGCAGTAAAATAACCCTCCCAAAATGGCCTTGAGGCTCACAGTTGGCACACCGCGCCGTCAATGTAAAATTGCATGTTGTCGTAGAGCTGACTGCGTTTGAGTGAGAAATGACACCTAATTTTCAACTCGAAAGGTACCGATGTAAAATTTTTACAAAACTTTACAAATGAGGTATGTAGAGCAAGCTTGAAATCTAGATTTTCATAAAAACCAGGTGCATTTAAGCAAAAAGACATATTCTGGGAGGTACGAGTTTGTAAAGTCGAGAGTCCGTGTAAATGTCCTATACCCGATTGTGTGCTCTGCGTGGTGGATTTAAAAACGCTCGTTTCCTATGGAGGATGTCACCGCACTTTTTGTAATGTGTTCTGTTCTTTTCTTCTTCTTTTTTTTTCGTTTTCTTTTTTTTGGGGGGGAGGGGGGGTTAACTTTAACCAAATAATGCCACAAATGCATACTTACAGAGACCTTCAAGTTCAACTCTCACATGCTAGTCTTACTTACTTTGATCTATCAACAATGATGTCAGAATTGCCCAATAAGGGGGAGCCAATATTCGTTTGGTTCCTGTTAAAGTCATATTCTTCTCCATAGTCCAATGTCAGAGAGTGATCCACACTCTGCTGACTACTATGAGAGTACAGTTCAAAGCAATCTCCTCCACTGTCAGTTGCTGTTGACAAGTCAGCATCCTCATCATACATCCACTCTGCACTGTACCCATCGTCTGGGCTTTCGGGAGTATTGCATTCATAGATGTGGTCTGATATTCCTCCTTGACTGGGGGTTCCATCTTTGGGAGAACACACATAGGAAGTGCGAAAACACAAGTCTCTTCCATGTGCTGCTTCGTCATAGACGTCTCTTCCATTGTGAGGCGATGCAAAGCTACTAGCTCGCCACGTCGTATCCAGCGAAGACCAACCATTGGATATTGCCCCGACTGGATGTGGATGTGGATGTGGATCCATTTCCTGCTGTGGCCACTCCTGCAATTCTTCATCGCTGGTCAATTGTCTGCCATCCATCTCCATTCTCACAGGACCAGAATGTCGACTGAAATCACTCCAACTTGGATCATCCCATTTTGGGAGAGATCCGACTGGATGCGGATGTGGATCCATTTCCTGCTGTGGCCACTTCTGCAATTCTTCATCGCTGGTCAATTGTCTGCCATCCATCTCCATTCTCAAGGGATAAGAACGGCTATCGACATCACTTGGACTCGGATCCTCCCATCTTGGGAAGTGATGGCATTCAGCTGAACTCTGTGAGCTGTCAGATTCACAATCCTCGTCTCTTGTTTCTCTGCAACTCATGTGGCAATTGACTTGAGGCATTTGGTCATCATGATCTCCTTCTTCTGCACTAAAATAATGCCTTCCTTCTGAGGACTGCACAGGTATTTCTCTTGTTCCTTCAGCAAAATGTGGCAGTGGAGAGTCACTAGGGAGCATTGGT
Source organism: Diadema setosum (assembly GCA_033980235.1). NCBI lineage: Eukaryota > Metazoa > Echinodermata > Echinoidea > Diadematoida > Diadematidae > Diadema > Diadema setosum. The sequence continues at coordinate 7,195,472 of CM067064.1, forward strand.
TCCTCTTCACCCCTATTCCACAGCATCAGTGGGTAGCCACTGGCCTCAATGTCTGGACTACCATGGTACGCATAGTATATCGCTACCAGGGCCATGGCTTCGCAGACATCTGCGACGGTACTGTTGAGCCACTCCTGGAAATATCCTTCACAGTTGCTCCTGGCAGTGCCCATCTTGGAGGCCTCAAAGGCTTGAGCTATCCACCCGCCATGGATGTATGCACACCGCATGATGTGATTATTCACTGCAGAAAATATCAGTTCGCAGTGCCGTATCCCCTCAGCGCAATCTTTCAGCGACGCTTCGTGGTCATTTTGGAAAAAGAGCACATTCACTTTCATGTTGAGTTGATAGGCGTCGTCTTGAGGGACATCCAGTGATGAGACAATGTGAGACTGGTTCTGCTCCACTGCGCTCAAACCAAGCACATCATCCAGGCTGAGTGTTTGGTAACACTGCCGGTAGAAGGCCAGATGTTCCATGGCCTGTGAGAACTCCAAAGTGCAGTTTTCACTGATCCAAGATTCCAGCTGGTACAGTGCTCTGGATGGAGCCTCGCACTGCCTTGCAATGAGTGCCTGAGCAATATTGAGCCATCCACCATAGAAAAATGAGTTGCAGAGCAACTGTCGTTGTAGAGTCAGTTGAATGTCTCTGCATTCTTCCCACTTTCCTTGGCATTCAGACTGAGAGAGAGGCTGAGATGGTGAAGGAAAATCAAGCTCACTTTCAGATGAAGAATCACGCTCTCTTTTGGGAAGAGAATCAGGTTCACTGTAATATTCCATTACTGGGAGAAATGTTGCGGTAAAAAGCTGTCAGCATTCACAGTCGAAGCATGAAATCATAGACCCATGACTCCCATGTCCGAATGAGTCCTCACATTTTGTTTGGTCAAGAAATGCAATTAAATCTGAACCATGTTGTGTGAAAATCTCATGGCATGCTTCAGTTTACAAGCGCACACACGAGTCACAAGTTACGCAATGGTGCGTTATTTCATTGCACTGTTTTGTGTGACGATGCTTCGCGTCCTAATCCTCACAAATTGGTCAGATCAAATCATCTGCCAAGGAGTGAGTGGGAATTTTCCAATTTCCTATAAGTTGGTATGACATTCACTTCCTGGGTCAAAGACTTCTTGGGTGCACAGCATCATGTTTGTAGTGAGACCAACTCTGCATTGCTTTCCTCTTTCACTACTGCTTCCAACGACAACTGTCTTGAACTGGTGCCTGTATTGTATCCTCCCCTATTTAGCAATGCTCTTCCTGCATTACCACAAATTTCATTCTCATCCAATTTTTTCCCTGTATTCTCACACATCCAAATCACATCCAATGGCATTTTGCAGCATCACTGCAATATTGTCAAAGCAACTTGTTACTCAACTGGTTATGTCCACATCTGTCCCACTGAAGGACAAAGGAATTCCAATGAAAAGGAGGTGCTCTATACCAATACTGCACACAATGTACATGTACAATGTATATGGCATATTCTTTGGTTTTCCATTGTTTCCTCCATTTAGGCAACCAATCATCCACTAGCACTACGTGAGAGCATGGTCTTTGGGGAATCCCCAGTACCTTCCCGTAATACATACAGCACTACATTGTACAATTTATCATGAGGGTACAATGAACCCATTACCCAACATGTACATGTACCAACATGTCATTCCCAACAGTGTACAAGGGTGAATCAGACAAGACTTTATTACCTATGTTTCATGTCAACTACACATGTTTAACATTAACTGTTTTTGAACCCATGACACAAATGTGGTGTAAAAGTCTGTCCTGCAACATTCCAATGATTATACATTCGTCATCATATATCACATAATTTGTAAAGTGATTAGATCTACATGTATGTGCAATATTGGTGCAATTTAGAAAGAAATTTATATGATGGTTTAGTCACTGATATTGTTTTCGTATGTGTTAATTTGCTTATTGTGTTGTATTTTAGGTTGAGTTGGTTTGAGTTGCTTCAGTTATCGCAGGCTGACACGGGGACGGGGGATGAGACTGGGAATGGAGCAACAGGGAAGGTTTCTGGAGTTTTTAACATCATGCAAATTGAGTCAGTTTTATGCCACGTTTTTATACGATTGTTCTTTTCAATTTGACTTTGCATGCATGTTCGGTTATTTATCTATCTATCATGTACTATTTCGTGTCGATCTCTCTCTATGTATGTATTGTATTTGTTATGTTTTCGTCATTGATGTAAAAATCCCGCACTGAATTTCCTGTAATGTTTTTTATTGGACGATTAAAATGACTTGAATTGAATTAACAATCTCTTTCTATTGTTATTGCCAAATACCACTATTTTGCTGTCAGGTGGATATGCTGGCAAGCAGCATTTATCAGGATTACATGAATAATCATTACATCACAGATGCTTATCCCAGTGATTTTAAAAATCAACATGCCTGTCGGTACGAATGACCTTTTTCTGCTCATGCGCAAAGTGGAACAGCGAACTGGCTTATTGTCACGCAGTGCATCAATAGTGTGTGGGTGTTTGTAACTGTGCCATACCTACACTGTCATGTCAACACTCTAACTTGCTATGAATATGGAAATATGGTGAAAAACACAAGACATACAGTATTACAGAGGCGGTGGACACCTGCTGATTACCTTCCTGATACCATTCCTGAGCAAGTGAATTGCACAAAAACAAAAATTTGTACTGATTGCTAATCCCTCCCAAACTTCATATGATGCCAATGTCTCTCCATCACCAATCCACAATGTGCAGTCTCTACATTCGAGGCCCTCCGAGATCCCCCCTCGACGTTCGGCGCGATGTATCGCTATCATGAAAAGCTATCGCCCCGACGTTTCATGACTTTCGAGTCTCCTGCATCTTTTGACACAAAATTTGCGATGCCCGGGTGCGCGGTTCCGAAGTTGCGCATAAATATGTATGTGCGTGTCAGACCAAAAATTGCGAAAAAACATGAATTCGTGTACAATTTCAATGCAAACTGTGCTTACAGGCAAATTTCATAAAAGCATGATTATTTGGGGGTTTTATTGATTAAAATCAATTAATAACATATTTTCCTATTCAGGACAATGTCGCGAACAAATTTCATTGAAAAAAAAATGAAAACCATAAAGTAGAAAAACAAAGAAATACATAGGAAATTCAAAAAACAATAAAATACTTCAGAATTTTTTTCTGATGGCACAATTTTTTTTTTTTGCTTACATTTGCTAAAGACACTAAAAAGAATATTTACACAAAAAAATATGCCTGTTTTGAGCTTTATTTAGAGATTTATACCAAATTGTCTGATTTCATGCATCATTATGCATTTAATAATTAGCATAATCTACAAGCTGTAGCATAAATAGTCTAGGAGTGTTAGATGTTTTAGACCTGCATAAGCTTGCAGTGTCAACCTTTGTATATGATCTACACAAGGGACATTTATATGATCTACACAAGGGACATTTACCACATTCTGTAACGCAATATTATGAGCCAATGAATCATGCATACAGGACTAGAGGCAAAGATCATTCCATGCTTAGACTCCTGAAATGTAAAACGACACATGGTACATTTTCTATATCTTTTGTCGGGTCAAAGTTTTGGAATAGTTTGCCCAAAAATATTCAGGAGGAAAGAACGAGATCTTCATTTCGAAAAAACCTAAAAAATCACTTGTTAAATGAAGTTTAGTGAAGAAAAGAATATTCAGTGTTTAGTTTAATGTACTATTATAGTACAGTTACTTTAAAAGAGTAGACCTTGCATTAAGCAGCTTAAACATACATGTAGCTGTAGTGCGAGAACCATTCTCGACTAGCACTTGTGCTAACTTTCGGTTCCCCCTTTAACAACATTATCTTCTGTTTTTCTAATTTTTTTTCAGAACCTTTGTCTATGCGTATTTCTACATTACATACTTATTCATACTCTTTGCCTTTTCACTGATAAATGTATCACAACGAAACTAAATCTATTATACCGCATGTATTCTTCAGTAAGATAAATATAAGTATGAAAAATATATGTTGCATAGCTGTAAAGAACCTTGTACAAATCATTGTATTCTCATTAAAAAAAAAAATTCATGTTATTGTATCTTACCCTGTGGAATTTCATGTTATCATATTCACATGTATGTTGTTAATAAACTCAAACTCAAACTCAAAATGATAATTTTTTTGAAAAATTAACTTCATGGTACTTTAGATTCCGTCATGGGCAATGTGTGTGCCAATTTTTGTCGCGACTGCGCGGTCGACAGCTGAGATCTGGAGGGGGGGCCTGGGAGGCCCCCCCCCCCCTCCCCTCATCACTTATCACTTTCATTTTATTCATGTGTGTGTGTGTGTGTGTGTGTGTATTACATATTATTTGATTGATTTTTTTTTTCTTTTTTGATTAATCATTGTTGATTGAATATTGTTAAATATATACATTCAAGACAAATTTTTGTTTGGTAAAATTATAGAAATCAAATAAAGATCACTGAATAACCAATAAAAAACCAAATTTTTTTAAATCATTACTTTACTTTTTGGGGGGCATCGTGTGCACTGGAGAGCAATGTACGTTTGATTGATATATAATACATAATATTAAATGTTTCTCACTAAGTAAGATGCGATTCATGAAAAGTGAGAATTGGTAACATGCTCAAAATAAAATGTGATCAAACACATGGAAAACACATGGAAAACTTAGAAACATCATACTCCTGAGAAAATTTGAGTGCAAAACATGTTGAATGAACATCAGGTGTAAGCAGCACAATGGAAAACATGTGAAATATGGCTCTCCTGTCTCCACATGTTATTCGTACTAACACGTGCAGCGCAGTAACAATGATTTGTTTTCAATCAAAACAAATAACCTGCCTTCAAAATCTTTTCTTGCTTCTCACGCTGCCTGTCTGTGATTACCAAGTTTATCCGAATGAACACTTCCATACCCTGTTGGAATTGCATCTTCCCCTGTCTTAGGGGGAATTTCTTCCATCCTCTATAAAGACGGGGTTTTTATGTAAGCAAATGCTGATCTTTATTGGGCAGTTTCAATTATTTCTCACTGCATAGTCACATGTTTTGTTCAGGGGTTAGTATCACCCTCGGCAAGTTTTAGTGTGAGTCTCTGGAGCTTGTCAGATCTGATTGCATCGGAACTCATTGGAACGTTTTGCATTTAGGGATCAGATGAGCCTCCGATGGTCAGTGGAATGGGGTCTTACCCAGTACCAAAAAACCAATGTCTGCCACCGTAGTAATCGTTGCAGCTGTGCATGACCAAAACAAACCATGTGTTACATACCAACAGAAAGCAAAGAACTGCTGAGTGCCAAATCCTTGACGTAGCATAATTTGCAGTAACTGCACAGTTCACAGTTAAAGTCCTACATATTTTGAACAGTAACATGTACAAAAGTGTAGTTTTGCCAAGCACGAGATTGCAAGAGTTTTTGCAGTGTCATGAACATGCTGTGATCCAGTTGGGTGTTGTACTTGTGTCTGTATAATTTATAGTGTGCCTGGCGATATTAAAGCATGATTAAGTACTGTGGCCTTGTTTGGCGATATATTTGACTTGGCATACAACCTCTTTGTACATTTCTTTGGATATGTGATTTGACATTTCCCAATACTTTTCTCTGCAGGATGGAATGAACAATTGTAATACATGCATCAACTTTTCAATGTTTTTATTTTCAGGCTAAAAGAAAGAAAAAAGAATCATGATGTTTGCAATAATGCAGGGTTTTTTTGACCTGACACTAGATTGTACACAATTCCTTGCCCATTTCAGACTGTTTATGACCTAGAGAAATGTGAAGGTGCAGCATTCTAAGTCTGGTGCCCACTTTGTCTTTCATGAAAATTTTTGGTCAAGTTAGTAGTCATTTTCTAGTGTTGCTGATTTTTTCTTTTTCTAATTTGGTCATCATGAACATTTTGCTGGATGTGACTCAGATTAGCTATTGGCATGCAATCCTTGTTTATATGGTCTTTTTTTCATCATTCATGGGGAGGGGAAAAAAAAAGAGTGACAGGCGAGAAGGGAACTCAAAAGAAGGAAACATCTGCTCAACAAGCTGTCTTTTACACCAGCATCAGTAATTATTATCACCATTCCTCATCAAATGATTTTGGTCCTTTGTCAAACACTCAGACACACAATCATCATCATCATTCAAGATAACTATACACAGCCCAGTCGCTGTACATGGTACGTCGCGACGTACATTACCATGTACAGCGACTGGGCTGTGTATAGTTAGGCCTGGCGTGAAAGATTGTGTACCGTGTGGACATGCTGGATATGATGATCAATTTCAGTAAGTTTCATTGCGTACATTTGAATACTGATAGCATCAGATGTAGAGTAAATATTGAAAAGTATACTCGTTGAGTTTGAGGTGACAAAAATGATGTTAAGTATCAAAATTCAAAGCTATCGTAATACGATTACGTCGCTCTCCTAGTGGTTGGTGGTCGCGCGCGTACAGCCCTGTCGCGACGTACCATGTACAGCGACTGGGCTGTGTATAGTTACATTCAAGATACACACCTCAGCAAACAAATCACCAAGTGCAGGCACCAACACTCCAGTGGCTGCGAGACAAACATGTTTCTACAAATAGTGCACAGAGATGAGATCAAAACTTCCTTCAAAATACTGCAGCAAAACGTATGAATTACTGATACAAAAACAAAGAACACACTTCATTATCACTGTCATTGTCATTATCAAATACCGGGTAATATCACTGCTACTGTGATCATCATATCACTACTACAACTACATGATATCACCAGCATCATTCTTCTTTGGTAATGTATACAAGGAAGGTAAAGTGTTACAGCAGGATGCAATACTACACTCATTTTCAAATTTTCAAAACAATGATTGCTGGTAATTGATATGCATTGGTTATCGATGACTACACGATTTATTATGTACAAAATTTGCTATGGATGCAAGCTCATTCACAGTATTGGAGCATGCACTCAACAATGTGAATGTACGCACATGAGCATTCTGACGTAAAGCATAATTCTTTGCATTCTTTCCATAATCCATGGAGATTTAAATACAGGCCTCATAGAGAGACAAAAAGAAAGTATGTCTGCAATTGTGGACAAACTTTCTGGATCATCAAATAGTTTGTTGTTGTTATTTTTTGGACAGTTTTCCATGTGAATGCACAAATGAACATGATGGAAAACATCTGGGGACATCCATCAGTTCAGTAATCTGTCAAAGTCTTCACAAATGCACTCATTGTCTTCTTTTGAAGCAGGATGGTTTGGTCCCTTTTCCATTCCCTCCTTGAGATGGCGTTTTGCTTGTTTTCTAATGTTCTGCGCTGTGGTTTGCAAGGTCTACCACTTCATCAGGCTACTTGCAGGCAGAGACAGCTGAAGCGTTCCTGGACTCCAACCATCACACAAACACTCGAGCTGCTCTTGGCTCTGCTCCAAAAGATCGGCTTACAAGCAGATAAAGCTTGGCCAGAGGTGTGCTGCGGAGGTGTGACTCTCTGAGCGACTTTCTGCATCTCCTAAGTCCAGTTAAGGAATGCCAGTGTCCACACTCAAACGAGAGTACATGCTCATCCATACTCAAATGTACTGAGATTTTTATATTGGTCTTTAATGTACCTGTCTCCTCACACTCATTTTAAAATGCCCTCATGATGACTTACATGGTATTGTGAGGCTTGGAGTATGACTACACAGCAAACAAATGGACACTAGTTCTGGAGAAACACAAGTACTGGGACTACCAGTGCAAGAAACCATGCCAAACTACAGCATACATGAGATTTTGCTTGCTCTTGGGAGGTTTTCTGTACCTAAAACGTGAACAGCACTGATAATGGTACCGTAAATTATACTATGCCTCTACAGTACTCTAGCAGTATAATGCAATTGCTCAGTTATAAATCATATACTTCAATGAGAACAAAAAAAATCTATGCATGTAATCATAATGCACATTCATGTACACATTGCTGAGTACATGGGTGGATACAGGTTTATACTGCATGGATATCACTTCCAACTTTCACTGGTCTCTAGCTTTGAGTTTACTTATTTTATGGCAAAACATTTTAAAATTTGAGGCTAAGATCTCTTTGACTACCTGTGCTTGGTCCCTGCTCTTGACTTATTATTTAAAGGACAACGCCAAATTCCACTTGAGACTGATGATCTCTTGTAGAGACTGGTTATATCTCTATGCAAAATAACATCATTAGACAGAGCGATTCTTCCTCTTGGAGCATGTTGGCAAAACACACACAAGGGATATGCATACATGGGACCACACACACTAATGCTTTGCAATTATTCTGATGGGGCCATTGCAGAAACCTCTCTCTCTCTCTCTCACGCACGCACACACATAAACACACAATGAATGGCACTCTAAGGGGACCAAACATCGTGACAACTACACACAAAGTTAGCTTTCCGAACTGGAATCAGATGTCAAGGAAAAAAACCAAAAAAAACAAAAAAAACACACTTACTTTTCTAACCCAAGACACCTTAACATTCTCTCGTGCATAATGGTAACAGATCACTCTGTGAATCCATCAAATTTCAGATAAAGTGTAACTCAGACATATATACATTTAAAGTGATCAAGGTTTGACAATGTTATATTTAAAGGTGCATGGTCCCGGTGTTTTAGTCAAATGCGTACGCGGGCGCACAGCGCAAGTTTCCCATAGAGACCTACGCTATTGACTCTTCTTTTAATAGTGCTTACGCTTTGACCCACTTTCCGAAGTCTGATTCACTGTAGTCAGTGGTCGGAACACAGTTCGGCTCATGATTCGACTGAGGGGGATGACAGCTTTAGCAAACTTCTTTTGTGATGTCATAATAACAAGCATATATGCCACACCCTGGCATTACTACAGACTGCGCGATGGGCAGAGAAGACAACAAAGGCAACGTTACTTAGCAACACCTACGCACTTTACTCTTGATGACAGCTAAACTTCGGTAATCTTCGTATCAATGCTAACGGTGATCGGCAGTATCATCAACAGCGCCCTCTACACTACCGGGACTATGCCCCTTTAAAGGAATGATTTAAGAGTGAGTGTAACACTACCTTGCTGAAGACTGCTTCTTTTCTTGTGGCTGATCCTGCTTCTCTCCAGCTACTTTGTTCCTGCCAAACTGCTGTTGCTGCTGCTGCTGCTGCTGCTGCTCATGCTGGCCATGGTGATGTGGGCCCTGCCTGCTGCCGGGGGAGATGTCACTCATCGGGGTCTGGTGCATTCCCGGCCGCTTGCTTGGGAGGCTGAACCGAATGCCCTGCACATCGGCAGGTTCTACAAAGAAAGTTATGAAATTTGCATGTTTTAAACTCCTCTAATCGCTCAAACTTTCTTCATCCCTACAAGAAAGGCTACTAAAACAATGTCACAGGTGTGGCAAAATATACTGTATGCCGTGTCACATATTTCACAGACTGTGCTACACTGCATAGATTCATGCAAACATTTTGTGTGTACACATCTTATCCATACAAGGTAAAGAAGAGTAAGAATCATGGTTAAGAATTTGATTACCAAAAAAAGCATGCAGAGGTTCTAGCAGCTTGTAAAATCTGAATTCATTTTTTTTTTTTTTAAATCAGTTACATGCCAACCTAAAATATTTCAAAATACTCTTTATAATATATTGAAGATTCTGGCTTGTTGAGCTTTTCTACAAACCTTACTTCAGAGTACCCAGCAATCTTTACCTGCAATACAGATACTGTGTATCTATTGCAAGGCATTTTTTGCTTTATACTTGAAATAATGCATTTACACATTAATCACCAGTGAAGATAACATATCAACACAGCTCAGTCATGTTAAATTGAGAAAATCAGCAAGTGCCTAACACTACATCACAGGAATGGAAATTAACACCACAAAAATTAATGTGATGGCTCTTCGTGTTCATTAAAGAAGAGAAATGTGTCTCTATGAATCTAATCACAAGAAGAGATCTGTATATCCACACAAAGTTCCAGGATACTCACGTTTACTGAAACCCTTGTTCCAACGGCCTCCCGTCTGCAACTGCTGGTGACTTGGCCGGAACTTTACCGCCTCTGAGTAGCTGTGCGGCTGGGGGGGTCCTCCCCCGCCCCCTCGTCCACTTCCTCCCCGGACACCACCACCGTCTCCACTTACCTGCGCCTGAGACTGGGATGGTGGATTGGAGGAGGATGCGGACGAGGACGGGGGCAGAGGGGGCTGCGGAGAAGGGGGGTTCTTGCCATTGTTAAGCATCTGGTATGGTATGGGTGGCGGCGGCGGAGGGGGGCCAGGGGGGCCGTGAGGTCCTGATGGACCATTGAAGCTAGGTCTTCCACCCTCACCGTACGTTGGAGGTCGGTAGCCTGGATACATACCCTGGGGAGACAATTAGCGATACAACAGAAATTTAAGGTCTTGATTGCCAACAATTCTGATCTGTCAATTTATAAAGCAAACTGTAATGATGTATGGGATGGGAAGTTGACAGCAACATCAATCACACTACCGAATATTAAACTGCTGACTTGTGTTGTTTTTGACTCTTTTAAAGTGAAGACAAAGTTCTGGTATGGGCTTGAGAACCTGTCTGGCACCATTTCATATTTGCTTGCAATATATCGAAAGAGTCTACAAAGAAACTTACCTGGCTGACGCGGTTTGCCGGAATGATGAGTCGTTTTGGAGTATTTTGAGAAAAATAATAAAAGTAGGTAGACCGACTTTTATTCCAGAAGGCTCCAGACTAACTCGGTCTCAGGGAAAACTCGACCCTTCAGACAATTTACACACAGTTCGTGATCGCCATGTTCATCAGCACTCTATAATACTACGGGTACCAATTACGAGGCCTTACTGAGCAGACAGGAAAGTGCGTGCTAATCCTGTACAAAACAAATCGACAGCGCGCAGTCCTCAAGCCTACTAGTATACGCCCATCACCTCAGTTGCTGAGACGCGCGGTCTTTGAAGTTTTTGTTGTTGTTTATCAAGCGTCTTTGATTGTTTTTAGGTGCTTGAGAGGCGCACACTAATTTTGCATGCGCGCCAAAGAGATTTTTTTATGCGCACGTTGCAACAACTCGGACCATTACTGCGAGTAGCCAGAACGCTACAATGTAGTTTATACAGGCCGCTCCCATATGCATAGTACAACACTGTACAATCCAGAGGGACACCCAATACAAGTCATCCCGCCGTCAAGCAAAGCAAGGCCGAATTATCCCCCAGTCCGAGTCTAGCCTAACCCTGTTCGGGTAAGTTCTGAGACTGAACGTTTTTGGTTAATATTTCCCATTTTCGTCGTTACCCATCGAATATGTTGTTATTACAGCGTTATTCCGCACATTTCCTAAGCATACGTTCACATTTTGGAGCAAAATTTGACAACTTTTGCGGGCGTACCAGAACTTTGTTTGGGCTTTAAGATTGGGTAAAGTAACTTCATGCTGGAATATCTGACTACTCTTGAGAACAACGCTGCACCAACCCAGCCATCCCTTTGATAGCATACAGCCAGGCATGCATACAGCACTGGCAATTCTGTGGTCAGCATGTGCATTACACACATATTTGACACTTACTGTGTCATTACTCATCAATATATTGTATCTGATCACAGATGGAAAACAAGCAAGCAAAAAGCCTGATGTGTAATTCACCCAGGGCAGAGGATGCTCCAAAAAAGCAATCACAATCACCATTAAACAACAGAGAAAACAGTCATCTCTTTGGTTTCACTACTGAATAAACACTACGAAGATCACAGACCAGTGCGATTGGTGAAATGCGAAACTGTTTCATGCTGGGATAATACTGTACTACAAGTACATCCTGCTAAAGGTGGTGATTTAAAGCAAGGAGGTAGAGTACCTCCTTGTTTAAAGTAACCATAGAAGGTGTCAGCAATTAAACAGATGTTCCCCAGTTAATGACTCTTTCCACATTGACACCAAAAGCCCTGACACTCACTGCTAGCATCATACATAAACCTACCCCTTGATGTTGTGGGTAGCCATGCATGCCTGCATAGGGGCCACCCATGTGACCGGGCATCATGCCGTAGTTGGGCCCATAGCCAGGGTACTGGCCCTGGTACATGCCACCATACGGCTGGTAGTAGTTACCTGTAGCAAAGGACAGACAAAAGAGGACATGGTCAGTACTGCAGATCTGTATCAAGACTAGAGTATTCACATTCAAAGCAAAAGTCTCATCCAATAGCTTTATACCAATGCAAGCATTAAAACACGTAAGTACATTTAATACAAAATTTATCAATCTTTCAGAAAGACCCGACCTTGACATAAATATCTGAGATGGCAGCATAAGAAGATGATCAGGTCTGATACATAAGCTGGGTGACACAAGATACGTTTAGCCAGCAGAGATCTGGGCAATTCAGCCATTTGACCAAAGGCCATCCATAGTCACACTCAAAGCATGACATATCAGCAAGAGTGCAACTTACACTGTGTACTAGCCAAGGCACTGGTTTGTTACACAGGTAGCGACCGTCATCCTGTCGCTCATTGTTCTGTGACACAAATATTTTAAAACTAGCCTCATACAACCTCAGACCTTAAGTAAAGGTGACAAATCAATTTGTTGAATGATATACACTGCACATCATGCAAAGATGTGATTGGAATACACAACATTTGAGCACACTTGACATTAAATCAATAGAAAAGAAAAGAACTGAGCATACATGAGTGCCAAGCCATTGACAATTGTTTTTGACAATTTCCTGCACGATATAACTCAGCATAATCAGATCTAGATCGGTTGGGACAAACTGCTATTGAGATTTGGTGCTGACAGTGTGACATGTTCAATATGATTTCTTCACCCACACTCATAGCAAAATTAAGTCTGTATATAATCTGTAAAATACACATACACACACATACAACAAAGAAGAAGAAAATTATGTAAGAACACGTGAGGCAATCTGAGAGAAATGGCTTGCTCCTGGATCACAACCATCTGGCACACCAAGCTGGTTCAGGAGCATTTGGCTTTATACAGTGGACTCCCATTATAATGAAGTCCTCGGAACCAGCAGTTTTCTTTCGTTATATCAAAATTTTGTTATAACCAAACAAATAAACAATAAAGAAGCACAGAGTGGATAATGTTGCTGCCCGAATTTCTACTTCGTTGTAAGCGGAATTTCGTTATAACTGTGTTCGTTATAACGGGAGTACACTGTATATATATGTGGACGTACCATACATGTTCACTGGAGGTGGATTCACATAGTTTGTGGATGGCTGGTCGCTCTGCTGCTTGCCCATCTTGCCTCCAGCCCCTCCTCCTCCTTCCTCCCCACTACCACTGCTACCACCGCCCGACTTCTCCTTCTTGGTGGCGCTGTCTGTAGATGCGCTGCTGTCCTCGCCTGTCCCCTCACCGCTGTCTCCGAGTTTCTCCAGGGCCTTCCGGGCAATCTCCCAGCTGGGATTCTCCGAGGTACCCGCTGATGGCATGCCACCAAACTGCTGCGACCTGTGCATGTGTATTATAACACATACATGAATATGTAAAATTGCACGTATAGCTAACAGAACAGATGGTGCATGTACCATGCCTGGTGATACTGAATGATCCAAATTACTGTGACATGTTACAACTGTATGTTGCCCCATGCAGATGAGCACACAGAGATCACATTACACACGTATTCAAGCTACCTACTAAAGTAGTATGCACAAACCAAATGTACATTTTTCAAGTAACAATGTCAAGACATTTTACATGAGTGATTGGAAATAAGCTGTCACTTTGGTGCAGTATGGATACATGTGACAGCATCACAAAGAGGCAAGGCCACCTCAATAAGCTACATGTAGTTCGGGATAAGCTCATGCGCACTTGAGCACAAATGACCTTTCATTTTTCTCAGTTGGTTCTAGGCACTTCACTTGTTTTCAAAGTGACAAAATGCATTTGAGCTTGCCAGACGTAACAATTTATGAAATTCATCAGTCGTGTTCAAACAAAGAATGAATTTGTGCAGACCAGATGACAAGAATGGCCTACCAATTAAAACTTGGGAAAGCATCTATTTCATTTAATTCTGCATTGAATGCATTGCATAACAATCTTTTTTTCTATTGATATTGCCAAATAAATTTTTTTTTTCAGGTGGATGTGCTGGCAAGCACCATGTTTATAAAGACTACATCATTGAATACTCATTACACCACAGCTGCTTATCTTAGTGAATCTAAATACCAACGTGCCCCACTGGTACAAATGACCTTGTTCTGCTCATGCTCAAAATGGAACCCCGAACTGGTTTATTCAACTAAGCGGTTTAAAGGTCCAGTTTACCTTTGGGAGCAGTGATTTTAAAAATGTTCAAGATATCACATTTGATTCATATGTGTAGGTCTGTTGTATCATAAAACATCCTACCATATGAAATATTTGCCATAAAACCTAAAATATAAGGAGATATAAGGGTTTTTCTCAATAAACCGTAACTGTACACGGTTTAGTCTGGAAACATTTTTATTATAACTATTGTTCACATTTTGTGTATTTAACAACACTTAACATCGATTATACGGATTCAAATTTCGACAGTGGTTGTTTCTATCCCTAACTCACATTTTAGAACTATTTTAAAGCACTAATGCTTTCATCTGCAAATGGTAAATTATGCCTTTAATATGCCCTCAATGTGGTAGCAAAATTTGACCGGTCATGCCAAAACTTGACTGCATGCAAAAAGGATGCTAAGGAGTACCGGTAGGCCTATTCAAATGTCGGCAGTCAATGTTCGGAAAGTTTACTGTAGTCTAGAGTGTGCAAATACTAAGTACATGTACCCAATGTCTACACTGTACACGTGAGTTATGCACACAGCGATGGCATATCAGCATGTAGCCTGAAAGAGTGGATATCATTGCGCATCAGTCAATAGTAAAACTGACAACACTCAATGAGCGAGGTGGTGAATGAGAAAGAGTCATCGTGGGTGGGCAAGACTCATGAGTTCACAGCCCAGGGTAGTAAAACTGGAATATGCTACCAACCAAAGTCAGCTGTGGAAGAAACTAACATGCATTTGTTACAGTTAACCATATAAAGTAACAGATTTAAGTCAGATTCAGAAGTCGATGCATTCCTGTCAAAGAAGTAGATACAGCAAATTCACAAACACAAAATTTACTCAGCTCTGCAGAGTACAATCATGTATTTACGGTAGACTCTAACTGTTAGACTTAACGTCAATTACGGTATGGTCGCCACTGCGGTAAGGTCGTCAGACATTCACATCGCATGTAACGCGCGCCGCGATCGGAGATCAGGTTGGGCGACGGATTTTCATCACTCTCAAAATACATTCGTAATTCACCTTTTTCCTCCGTAAAAACACAAATTATTTTAATCAAAATATATTTTACCATATGTAACAGGTGATAAAACCATTTTTAATGCGAGGATGTTTTTTGATTTAGAATGGATTTCAGGTGGCAGATTAAGGCCCAGGGAGATTTTAAAACGCGGTAACCGACAATGCCTCCTTTATTGAAGCGTGTGTATAACACACACGCTAATAATATGTGGCCGGCTAGGGGCGGCGAACTAATTCAGTGCCGATATTAGTTCGCCAGCCCGGACGTGCACAAGAATTACACACAAGTGGCGACCATACGGTAATTGACGTTAATATCTCAAATAGCAGCTGACATTACAGCAATAAAGAAGACAAGGTAAAATTTAGATCTAATGTTATTCTTCTTCTTCTTCTTCTGATTAAGTCTGCCTCCTTCAATAGACTGAAGATTCTTGCAGACTGGTGCTATTTACATTATAATACAATTTATTTACAGATATTTACAAGCACATAGAAAATTTGACAAAAAAAAACTAGCCATTGACAACCGTTAACAGGTTAGACGGTTTCGAAATGATCCTACAGATGGCGCTGAAACAATTTCTGACGACAGGGATAGTTCTTGGGAAGAACGAATGGCGATGCGATTCAGTTCTCGAATATGGTACCTGATTCAAGTTTGACATATATTTTCTAGATTTGTTACAGAGATTTACAGTGGAAGCTGAAGCTTACATGGGTACTGAAAGTCATGAAAGTGAGAGGGCATTACAACTAGATTCTACAAGAGCAAGACTATTGTCTTTCCAGAGCAGAGGCCCGACAAAACATATGAAGACAGGTGAATAATGCTATAGCTTAGGGTCTACTGCATGCTGGCACAGCGGCACAGCATACCACCGTGTCATTACAACAGCTAACTATACACAGCCCAGTCGCTGTACATTGTACGTCGCGACAGGGCTGTACGCGCGCGACCACCAACCACTAGGAGAGCGACGTAATCGTATTACGATAGCTTTGAATTTTGATACTTAACATCATTTTTGTCACCTCAAACTCAACGAGTATACTTTTCAATATTTACTCTACATCTGATGCTATCAGTATTCAAATGTACGCAATGAAACTTACCGAAATTGATCATCATATCCAGCATGTCCACACGGTACACAATCTTTCACGCCAGGCCTAACTATACACAGCCCAGTCGCTGTACATGGTACGTCGCGACGTATACCATTTGTTTGAAATCTAAATTTCTTACCTGCTTCCTTCTCATTTTTAGCGGTTGTCAGGTAGGTATGTTTATTCCATGGGCGTATCGGCAAATTTTGCGCTTAGTCTTACGCGTATTAGTGCTTGCTATACGCAGTTACGCTATGCGCGATCATTAAGTCCCTGCGCGAGACCTACCCCTTACTATACCATGTACAGCGACTGGGCTGTGTATAGTTATACAACAGCCTGTAACATTTTACATGTATTGTAAATACTGTACAACTACCATGACTACTACGAGTTCTAACGTTAGTTATATCTATCGTTACACCGCACTTACAGTAGTCAGTACACTAACGTAAACCCCGTACAACAACGCCTCGCCTCGACCGATGGACCGTAGTCGCGTAGAAAATATAGCGTCTATAATTTGTATGGCATACTCGTGAAATAGGCCCCACCACTGCGTGTCCGTACAAATACTACGGCGGCTCGCCTGTTTATACTCGTGAATTCAGCCCCACTGTGTGGCGTTCATCGGTAGATAAGCACGGCGGTGGGGCTTTCTTCCACAGTAAATACTCGTGAATGCGGCCCCACCAAACGGCGTTTACGCGAGATGCATACGGCGGTGGGGCAGATTTCCACAGCATAGCATCTTTCGTCCTCCCTTTCTCCCGTTTTTTCTTTGGTCTTCTATTTTTTATGTCCCTTGACTAATTTAATGGCCAATTTAACCATAAATACAACCCTACCTAACTCTAAACCCTAACCCTAACCTAACCTTGCTTGCTAACGCACGGGTGCACGCGCACTGCGGTGGGGCCTATTTCACGATTTTGCCAATTTGTATAAACCATTGCCATCGGCATTGCAACGTTGTTACGTTAGCTGTCCCATTCTATTTTCGCCAAACTTGCTACACATGCTACAGTACTCAGTAGACATCCTACTGACTAGACAAATCCCCGATTCCGAATTTGTCTTACCATTGTGCAGCCTGAGCTGCAGGTGATACACCCCAAGGATTGGTCGTCATCTACTGGTAGAATTACTCTGATCAGAATAATACAATGTGACAATGTTTCACTGAAGCCGAAGATTCGTTCAGTCATCAAATCTTCTTGAACTCTGAAATTCGTCGATGACTCGTTTTCTTCCCGAATCGAACTTACATACACACGCACTCACGCACACATACCGTCGTGTACGTACCACCAAACTACATTGTAGAAACACTACACCCACATTGCACCGCGCCCTCACTAAGCATCATTGAACCACTAGGTTCTTGATTGAACTCTACTCGGTGTGTCGCATAAGCTAAGCATGAAGCACGCATTGCAAGTGACTGACTATAGATAATCGCCTGGTACTTTTCCAGGTCCCAAAACATTCGCAAATTGTCGCAAGGGATTTGCAAACAGTTGCTAATAATATTTGTAAAACTGTCGCTAACATTTGCAAAACTGTCGCTAACATCTATCATGCTAACAGTCGCTAATAGTCGCCACCTGTGTTTCATAAACACTTTCGCAAATATTCGCTCAAGTGTTGCTAATAATTGTCGCTAAACATCGCTAACAGTCGCTAACTGTCGCTAATGGCAGATAGTGGAGCGGCATAGCCGAACAATTGTGCATTTTGTGATAAAAGCACCAAATTTCGTACACTGGTTGACAATCACATTCAGATTAAATTTAGATATTGGGCCATTGTAAATAGCGCCCTCAACGGCCATGGCAGCCATTTTTCAAAATGGCTGCCATAAATGCCATGTTTTCGTAAAATTTGCTAATTTTAGTAGAGAAAAGTCAATAAGATTTTGGCTAGAAATGGAAAAGTACATTCAAAATAAATCTAGATATCGGGCCATCGGAAATAGCGCCCTCAACGGCCATGGCACCCATTTTTCAAAATGGCCACCATATATGTCATTTTTTCAAAATATTTGCTAACTTTAGAAATGAAAGCCAGTAAGATTTTGCAAAGAAGTGGGAAACTACATTCAAAATGAATTTAAATATTTGGCCATTGTTAATTGCGCCCTCAACGTCCATGACAGCCATTTTTCAAAATGGCTGTCTAATGTGCCACTTCTTCGATGATTTTGCAAATTTCAGAAGGGAAAAGTTAGTAAGATTTTGCCCATAAATGTTAATACATTCAAAATTAATCTAGATATTGGGCCATTGGAAATTGCGCCCTCAACGGCCATGGTAGCCAATTTTTTTCAAAATGGCCGCCATGAATGTCATTTTGTTAAAAAATGCATTAATTTCAGAAGGGAAAGCCATTTTTTCTTCTTTTTTTTTTTGCAAACAAGCGGGAAATTGCATCCAAAATAAATCCAGATATTGGGCAATTGAAAATTGCGCTCTCAATGGCTATGGCAGCCATTTTTTTTTGAATGGGTACCATAAGTGCCACTTTTCCATTAGGAATTTCATTTTCAAAAGGAAAGGTCAATGAAATTTTGGTTATAAGTGGGGAATGACATTTAAAATAAATTTCTATATTGGTCCATCAGAAATTGCGCCCTCAACGGTCATGACAGCCATTTTTCAAAATGGTCGCCATAAATGCTATACTTTCGAAAAGATTTACTAAAATTAGAAGGGAAAGGCAATGAGATTTTGCAAACAGGTGGGAAATTACATTCAAAAGTAAACTTATTGGGCTATTGCAAATTGCCCCCTCAACGGCCATTCCAGCCATTTTTCAAAATGGCCACCATGAATGTCTTTTTTTTTTCGTAAAGTGTTGCAGACGTCAATCAGAATTTCTACGAAGGTGCAAAATTACATTCAAACTGAATTTGATGATAGGCCATCCAAAAGTGCACCCTCAACAGCCATAGCAGCCAAGTTCAAAACAGTTGCCATGGATGATCTCCCCCCCCCCTTTTTTTTTTGCAAATAAAAAAAAAAATTGCTGATGTCAGAAGGAAAAGTCAATAAGACTTTGCAAACAAGTTGAAAATTATGCTCAAAAATAAATCTAAGTATAAGGTCTTCTTAGAAGGCGCCCTCTTTTTGGAAAGATTACAAATGGCACCATCAACGAGCATGGCAGCCATTTTCCAAATGGCCACTATAGATGCTATCTATTTCTTGAAAATATGATAATGCCAGAAGAAAACAATAAAATTTCTTGTGCAAATTGACAAAGGCCATTCAAATAAATTTGATTTTGATTTTAAATGAAGATATTGAGCCACCATATAAACATCGTCCCCAGCTCTCTGTCAAAATGGCTTCCAGACATTCCTTTTTTTTTTAATTTACTTATTCCAGAAGGGGAAAGCAATAGAATACTGCTAAACAGCCATTATATCTAATGCAATCTGGTGTTCAAAGATGGGTTAATTCTAAATTCATGTTTTCAGTTAAGTTCTAATTGCAGTATTTCGCGTGTGACGGCTAACAGTATGGATATCAAAGGTATGTGTTTTTATGGAAGCATAGCAAGTAAACTAACTTTTTTCGAACAATGAAAGGCCATTTTTTTTTTCGTATCTGTCTTAAGAATATTTAGGAAGTTACATTTTAGAATAGATACACGTCATATTGTCCCATATATTCAATGATATGGTGTTACTGTCAAAGTTAAAACACGGCGTCATTATCCCTACATATTCATATTATTCTTTTTCTGAATTTTTTCATGTTTGCCACCTAAAATATGTATTCATCATTGGTGAGATATACTCGCGAAGCATTTGCCTTGTTTACTTTAGTTGTTCCTCAAATGATTTCTTTAACACCATTATTTAAGATTATATAATGTCTCGTGAGTATTCTACTGTCTTCTCCTTCTGAAGTTAAGCAGATTTTTAAGACACAAAAAGAAGAAGAGTGTGTTGTAGTCATTTTGACAAACAGCTGAAATAGCCATTGAGAACACAGCTTATGATTACTCAATGTCTAAACTTCTTTGTATGTAATTGTCAACTTGCGCAAAAAAAAAAAAAAAATGTTTATTGTCTTCTTTCGGCATTAGGACATCTTCATAAAAGAAAAATGGCATCTATAACAGCCATTTTGAAAAATGGCTGCAATTACCGTTATTAGCAATTTTCTTCTTCTTGAAATTTTTGCGAAGGAACAATATCTAAAGTTAATGCAATCTAGATATTATATTGTTTGATTTTAAACATTATTTTCAATAATTTTATGTACACATTTGTTGACTTTTCTTTGTAAAAATACCATTTTTTAAACCAAATGATTATGACAATGGCAGCCATTTTCGAATATGGCGGCCATGGCCGTTGAGGGCAGTATTATGATAATCTATTACAAATATTTATTTCAAATATAATTTTCAAATTGTGTGTAAAATCTTATTGACTTTTCCTTTTGGAATTAGTAAATTCAGAGAAAAGGGTGGTATTTATGGCAGCCAATTTTAAACATGGCCGCCATTGGCATTGAGGGCGCAATTTGCGATGGGCCAACATCTTAATCTATTTTGAATTTTATTTCCCACTCGTTTGAAAAATCTTGTTGATTTTCCCTTCTGAAATTTTTAATTTTTTGCAAAAAAATTGCATTTATGGAGACCATTTTGAAAAAAAAATGGCTGTCATGACCGTTAGGGGGCGCAATTTGCGATGGCCCAATATCTAAATTTATTCTAGATGTTATATACCACTCGTTTGCAAAATCTTACTGATTTTCCCTTCTGAAATTTGTAAAATTTTATGAAAACTGGCATTTATGGCGGCCATTTTGAAAAATTGGATGCCATGGCGGTTGAGGGCGCAATTTGCGATGGCACAATATCTAAATTTATTTTGAATGTTATTTCCCACTCGTTTGCAAAATCTTATTGATTTTCCCTTTTGAAATTTGTAAAATTTACGAAAACGGGCATTTATGGCGGCTATTTTGAAAAATCCCTGCCATGGCCGTTGAGGGCGCAATTTGCGATGGCCCAATATCTGAATTTACTTTGAATGATATTTCCGACACGTTTACAAAATCTTATTGATTTTCCCCTTTGAAATTTGTACATTTTTACGAAAAATGGCATTTATGGCGGCCATTTTGAAAAAAAAAATGCCTGCTATGGCAATTGAGGGCGCTATTTACGATGGCCAAATATCTGAATTTACTTTGAATGATATTTCCGACACGGTTGCAAAATCTTATTGATTTCCTCTTCTGAAATTTGTACATTTTTACGAAAAATGACATTTTTTGGAGGCCATTTTGAAAAACTGCCTGCCATGGCCGTTGAGGGCGCAATTTGCGATGGACCTATATTTAAATTTATTTTGAATGTTATTTCCCACTCGTGTGCAAAATCTTACTGACTTTTCCTTCTGAAATTTTTAATTTTTTGCGAAAAATGACATTTATAGCGGCCATTTTGGAAAAAGTGCTGCCATGGCCGTTGAGGGCGCAATTTGCGGTGGCCCAATATCTAATTTATTTTGAATGTTATTTCCCACTCGTTTGCAAAATCATATTGATTTTTCCTTCTAAAATTTGAACATTTTTACGAAAAATGGCATTTATGGCGGCCATTTTGAAAAATGGCTGCCATGGCCGCTGAGGGCGCTATTCATGATGGCCCAATATCTGAATTTACTTCAATTGTCATTATCAACATGTGTACGAAATTTGGTGCTTTTATCATAAAATGCACAATTCCTCTAATTTTTCAAGCTATGCCGCTCCACTAAGACGCGAACCTTGATTTTTCGCAAACATTCGTCAGAAAAGTTGGTTAATCTCAAATTCGCTACGTTCGCAGTACTCAGTAGACATCCTACTGACTAGACAAATCCCCGATTCCGAATTTGTCTTACCATTGTGCAGCCTGAGCTGCAGGTGATACACCCCAAGGATTGGTCGTCATCTACTGGTAGAATTACTCTGATCAGAATAATACAATGTGACAATGTTTCACTGAAGCCGAAGATTCGTTCAGTCATCAAATCTTCTTGAACTCTGAAATTCGTCGATGACTCGTTTTCTTCCCGAATCGAACTTACATACACACGCACTCACGCACACATACCGTCGTGTACGTACCACCAAACTACATTGTAGAAACACTACACCCACATTGCACCGCGCCCTCACTAAGCATCATTGAACCACTAGGTTCTTGATTGAACTCTACTCGGTGTGTCGCATAAGCTAAGCATGAAGCACGCATTGCAAGTGATTGCAATGCACCCAGAGCTCTGGTGTAGACCGTATACTAGTGTACCACATGGGGAAAATCTCTTTGGTGTACCACTACCACCGAACTATAATACACCGTATTAGTAGCGTAAGGGCATACACGCGCGTTTACACCCACCCTACATCAAAGGGTACCGGGTTAGAGTGTACTACGTGATATGTATTGTATTCGCCCGTTTGGTTTTTCTTTATCCGCACTCGATTTATTTTTAGGGACATTCAAATTAGCGATCGGTCTTGCGAATTCGTTTCTAAGTATGATCAAGGATCCTACTATCATACCATTTCAAATTTCGTGCATTGGATTTCAACGTTTGTGCACCCAAAATAAAAAAGTACTCCAGAGGAGCCTGTCTGGGCATTTCTGCCCTACTTTGGCAAAAGGAAGCAAGTGACATACCATCCGAATTTAAGTTATTAAATGATCTCTTCTTCCATGCCAAATTTCATGCAGAAACACTCATCCTACTAAGAGATATGTTCGATAAGACATCATGATAGTCCATTGACGTCAGTGTAAATGACAGACACATTTTGCTCTTTTGGCGAGAAATGTCACTTTTGTCACTTGCTTCCTTTAGCCAAAGTAGGGCAGATTTATCTTCCAGCATTTCCTTATACAGACTACTAGTATACTGTAGTTGAAATATTCTGTAAACTATGTATTGTGATGTACTCTCTCTAAGATTTCTGTAAAATTATGAATTCAATGTCTGTAATTTATGTATTCGATTTCTGTAATTCATTTGTTCTTTTTTCAGTTTCCAACAGGCATATAATATGATATGTTTCTGTTGGAAATGGAAATAAATCAGTGAATGAATGAAATGAATGAATGAATGAATTATAATTTTATAGGAATACAATCAAATTACTATACCGCTGATTCCGTAGTGAATTTGCAGGCGTGTTTATGTGTCTTTCTTTGTCTCTTGCCCTTATGTATATGATACTTATTGTATGTATAGACCTGTATATCAAACACGTCACACTTTTATCATTATGGTGACAGAATCATTCCTACTATGATTGTTTTCTTTGAACAGTGTTCATTTTTAATCTTGTGGAGTGTCTTTCCTTTCACAATATTGCATGACATAACGATAGGTCTACATAAAACTCTAAACGCACTGTTTATATTTGCGATGTGCTGTTTTATGTAGGATAGTACAGAATGCGTTAGTTTTCATCTTTTCACCCGTTTTTTTTTTTTTTTTCATACGGAACGTAACCCATCCATGCACAGGGTATACAAAATCATGATATACGTTCGAATGCATATAGGGCCTACTTATTTAAAACATGCTTGCCCTTTCATGAATCTGAATGACGGAACAGAGTCCAAGGTAATGGGCATCTAAAAAGTTGAATGACCATGTACTGAACATTTTTTTAGTATAATTGAGCTTCTGCTGTCATTTGAATTTGAATGATTTGTTTGCATTTTCTTTTGCACGGATGATTCGAATGAGGGGAAATGATTTCGTATGCACATGCCTCAAATCGTTTCCTTTTCGTCTAACTTTCGAGACACACTTGAAAAAAAAAATCACGAAAACAAAATGTTAATTCAAATGCAAGAACATGAATTTGAAAGCTCATTCCTGCACAAAATGCACGCTTTTATTCTATCTTCGGATGAGTCTTTGGAAGAATATAGAAATTTGAATGAGACAGAATGAATTTGAACGCTCCATCCTTGAATCGTAAGCTCTTTTATGACACCTTTGAAATGTTTATTGAACAATATAATAACCAATTTGAATGAGCGATAATGAATTCGAATGACGATTAAGCAAAGGGGGTATCTGATCTTACTGCGCGGCGATCAATGCCTCACTGCACGAACGTTGCGAATTCTGGATTCGCCAACTTTCAGACGAATGTTGGCTAAAATCAGAATAATTCACCTCTGCCATTAACGAACGTAAAACCTTCCACTGAATTCAGATCTCTTGTGACAACCGTTCAAGATGGATATCCAGATGGAAATAAATTTCTATCCTTGAAGAGCTGCTTTGTCAGGCTGCTGCTACAGCTATTGTGCAGCATAAAAGAGAAATAAAATAAAGAAAAACAAGAAAGGAAGAAGAAAAGAAAGACTGTTTGGGTCAGAGAGTAGTTGCAGAGGACAGACTTGCAGCAATTACAATCCATCATGATGGAGATGTCAAGAGCTTCAAGAACTTTCTTAGAGTGGAACCATGTCTGTTTCAGAAGCTTTTATATAGGAACCATATGGTTACTAAGTCTTGTTCGCTAGCAGTGCATGGCGAATCAAATAAAAATGTTAGCGACACCGTATTACGACCGTTTGCGAATTCTTACAAGTGTTTTGCGAATGTTTGCAACAGTACTGTAAGGGGGTATCTCACTGAGCGGCGAACGTTTGCGAACGTAGCGAATTTGGGAATTCGCCAGGGTTCGTAAACGGTTGCAAAAGGTTCGTTAACATTCGCAAGAAAGTTCGCAAACGGTTTTTATTGTCGCAAACAGTTTTTCTTGTCGCAAAGAAATTTTGAACATGTTCAAAATTTCTTTGCGAACCTTTGCGAATTTGTATTTTCGCTAACAGTTGCAAACATTCGCAAACATTCGAAAAACACTCGTAAGAATTCGCAAACGGTCGTAATACGGTGTCGCTAACGTTTTTATATGATTCGCCACTGCTAGCGAACAAGTAACCACATGGTTCCTATATAAAAGCTTCTGAAACAGACAAGGTTCCTCTCTAAGAAAGTTCTTGAAGCTCTTGACATCTCCATCATGATTGTAATTGCTTCAAAAGCTTTTCATATTGACTAAAGTCTGTCCTCTGCAACAAGCACTCTCTGACTCTCTTTCTTTTCTTCTTCCTTTCTTGTTTTTCTTTATTTTATTTCTCTTATGCTGCACAACTCTCTAAAAAAGAAAGAGTGAAAATGTTCACTCTTGAAGGAGTGAATTACAGAAAAGAGTGAGTTTTGAGTGAAATTG
This sequence comes from Diadema setosum, assembly GCA_033980235.1. Lineage (NCBI taxonomy): Eukaryota > Metazoa > Echinodermata > Echinoidea > Diadematoida > Diadematidae > Diadema > Diadema setosum. The sequence goes on from CM067064.1 coordinate 7,221,276, forward strand.
GAGTGAATTTTGAGTGAAAATATCTATTTTCACTGAAGTCACTCCATAATGAGTGAAAGTGAACATTTTCAGTCCAAAATCACTCTAATTTCACTTGAAACTCACTCTTTTCTGTTATTCACTTCTTCAAGAGTGAACATTTTCACTCTTTCTTTTTTAGAGAGAATAGCTGTAGCAGCAGCCTGACAAAGCAGCTCTTCAAGGATAGCAACACCTTGAGCCTCTTCTTGGCAGAAATTTATTTCCATATCCTGGAAATCCATCTTGAACGGTTGTCACAAGAGATCTGAATTCAGTGGAAGGTTTTATGTCGTTTTATGGGTCTTACTATACACAATCGACTGGTACTTTTCTAGGTCCAAGAACATTCGCAAAATTGTCGCAAAGGATTTGCAAACAGTTGCTAATATTTGCAAAACTGTCGCTAACATTTGCAAAATTGTCGCTAACATTTGCAAAATTGTCGCTAACATTTGCTAACATTCGCTAATAGTCGCCACCTGTGTTCGCAAACACTTTCGCAAACATTCGCTAATTAAAGTGTTGCTAATTGTCGCTAAACATCGCTAAAAGTCGCTAACTGTCGCTATGGCAGAAGCGAACTTTGATTTTTCGCAAACATTCGTCAGAAAAGTTGGCGAATCTCAAATTCGCTACGTTCGCAAACGTACGCCGCTCAGTGAGATACCAGCTTAACAGTTGCAAACATTCCCAAAACACTCGTAAGAATTCGCAAACGGTCGTAATACGCTGTCGGTAACCTTTTTATTTGATTCGCCACTGCTATAGCGAACAAGTAACCATTATGGTTCCTATATAAAAGCTTCTGAAACAGGCAAGGTTCCACTCTAGGGAAGTTCTTGAACCTCTTGACATCTCCATCATTGTGATTGCTGCAAAAGCTTTTCATATTGACCCGCCAAAGTCTATCCTCCGCAACAACCACTCTCTGCGACCCAAACAATCTTTCTTTTCTTCTTCTTTTCTTGTTTTTCTTCATCTTTTTCTCTTAAGCTGCATGTCACGATAGCTTGTATAGGTGTGCAGCAGCTATGCAAAGCAGCTCTTCAAGGATAGCAGCACGTTGAGCCTCTTCTTGGCAGAAATTCACTTCCATACTCTGGAAATCCATCTTGAACGGTGGTCACAAGAGATCTGAATGCAGTGGAAGGTTGTACATTCGTTTTATGGGTCTGACTATACATAATCGCCTGGTACTTTTCCAGGTCCCAAAACATTCGCAAATTGTCGCAAGGGATTTGCAAACAGTTGCTAATAATATTTGTAAAACTGTCGCTAACATTTGCAAAACTGTCGCTAACTTCTATCATGCTAACAGTCGCTAATAGTCGCCACCTGTGTTTCATAAACACTTTCGCAAATATTCGCTCAAGTGTTGCTAATAATTGTCGCTAAACATCGCTAACAGTCGCTAACTGTCGCTAATGGCAGACGCGAACCTTGATTTTTCGCAAACATTCGTCAGAAAAGTTGGTTAATCTCAAATTCGCTACGTTCGCAGACGTTCGCCGCTCAGTGAGATACTAGCTTAAGATATCCACTGCTAGGTTGTGACTGTTTGGGAACTTTTGTCAACTCCTGGAAAATACCAGGCGATCTATGGACCAAACCCTGGTGAGCAAACCTTCACCAGCATTTCAATTTCTTCTGACCGCAATCGAAGAATATTTTTGAGATACATTTCCAGAATAAGGAAATTAATTTCTGCCAGGAAATAGAGGACCCATCACCAAGAGGTTCAGCAGCAGCAAGGGGGTTTGTACCCTCCTGGACTGGAAGGAGTTATCTTCCTCGGCCGGGGCCTCGGCACGGACCTTCGACCGATTCCAGAGGGTTGTGCGTTGTTTCTTCGATATACGGTCACCTACATGGCAAATTTATTTTCTCTCAGTGGGTCACTTTCATATAGGACCTTATGATCACGTGTCGGTAGCACTGGCGAAGTGATATAGAAAGAACTTCAGCGACACCGTCTTACGACCGCTTGCAAAGATTTACGACAGTTTTACAAACGCTTGCAAGTTGCAACTGTTTGCGGAAAGATAAATTCGCAAAGAAATTTTGAACGACGAGTGTTCAAAATTTATTTGCGACAAAAAAAAAATTATTGTTTGCGACAAGGAAAATTTTTTCGCAAATTGTCTTTTGCAACCTTAGGTACCCTGGCGAGATACCAAATTAGCTACGTTCGCAAGCATTCGCCGCTCAGTGATCACAACTTCCGTGAATTTGAATGCTTTTAACGTTATATTGAATGGCAAAAATACAAAATATGGAGAAAACCTGTATTTGGGTGAAAAATATGTGCTTCTGCTCACTCTCACCCCGGTTCGATTCCCGGGCCCCACTGAGCAATGTTGTGTGTATAATCATACCGTCCCCTCCAGTAAGAGGCAAAACACAATGTCCCTTCATAGACATATAAAATGGAGGTCCCGTGTGTGAGAGAGTCACAACTCATGCACGTAAAACTCCTGTTTCATTTATTCATCCCAAAGAGCTGGGTGTTCAACCCGGTGAAGTTGTCCCTCCTTAACATCCAACTGGACCATGTGGAAGACCAGCTATATATTGCAGAGTTTGACATGGAAAATAGGTCCATGAGTCATACAGCCCATGAGTCATAACAGCCCACGAGTTCGACACTATACGCAAAAGCTATAATTTATATAATAGAGGCTCACGAGACCGACCACCAGTACGGGGAAAAATAGGCCCACGAGTTCGACAAGATGAACAGCGCCATCTCTATGCCTGATGCATAATCATACATTAAATCCCAGGGTGTTGCACTAATGATAGAAAGGGGTAAAATAACATACTGGCGGTGCATACACTTTCGTCACACTATCAATTTTTATCAATGATAACATCGATTTATTAATGATAACACTGTACTCTTCATGGACCCCCCCCCCCCATACACACACACACAAAGGACAAGAACAACGTATGGCTTCAATAATATTCTAGGTCTTTAATAATGACATCATGCTGATTTCGCTAAAAGGCTTGCCCCATTTCTACAGAAGATAATACTCAGTAATAATGTTTTGGCTTGAAGCGCGCAGGTATACTCATACGTCATAGAAACCACGATTATATTATTATTTGTATAACATTTCTCCGTCGTTTGCTGCTAAAATATTTTCCTGTATCTACGCCTCTGATTTTTCCCCCGAATCATTGCTGTGACGCTCAGAGCTCCTAATTGATATAAACACTGTATTTTTTGTTTTTTTTTTCTCGAAATAATGATACAGCTATAATAATCTTATCTATTTTGTAAAACATATCATTGTGTGTGTGCTCTATTTAAATACTGTATATTACATTGGGTTGAACCATGATATTGGTATGTGTGTGCGTGGTTGGAGGTGTATGTGTGTGTGTTTGAGTGCGTGCACGTGGATGAGTTAGCGTGCGGTACACGCGCGCGTGTATTGTGTAGTTATTAGAGTTTGTTTGAAGAATATGAGGTATTCATCAATATCATGAGCTCCCTCGTGGAGACGTAATGAGCTCCTTTATGGAGACAAAATGAGCTCCCTCGTGGAGACTTAATGAGCTCCTTTGTGGAGATAATATGAGCTCCCTCGTGGAGACGATATGAGCTCCCTCGTGGAGACTTGGTAAATATTTAATATTCTTGTTTATATTTCTATCAGATTTATAATGTTTGTTTTATGTTAAGTGCTGTCTGGGGCAAATTATTTGTATAGGGCCCCATTTTTTTCTCTCTCTTCTTTCGTTCTTTAAAACAACAACAAATAATAAGCAGGGCCGTGTCAGGTTTTCCACTTTTCTCTATCGCTTCGGTATTAAAAGTATTTGATTGTAACCCATCCGACCGTTAAGAAGTATTAAAAGCAATTTGGAATTTGTAAGTATCTCTCTAACAATGTGTGAAATGAGGGTGCTTTTGCATTTTCAGTATTGAAGAGGAAAGCCGGTTGATCTGGTGCACACTTTCAGTGAATTTTGTTAATTTCTGCACACACACACACACACACACACACACACACACACACACACACACACACACACACACACACACACATACACACACACACACAATTAGAGGTCTTAAGGGAAGGCAACCGACGAGGTATAAAACCTATCGCCCGTTAACAGTATAAAGCAACCCCCCTTTCCCATCACGGGCTCGACAGGATGAACAGTGCCGTCTATAAACCAAATGCAATCATTTTCTTCAGCACTTGGTTTATAGATGGCACTGTTCATCCTGTCGAGCCAGCGAGCCTTCTTTTTTCCTCCATAGTGTCGGTCTCAATAGTGTCGAACTCGTTTGTTTGCCTTATAGTGTCGAACTCACGGGCTATGACTCATGGGCCTATTTTACTTGATGTCGAACTCGTGGGCCTTACTAACTCTGTGTCTTACTCGTGGGTATAGTATAGCGGACTGTATATGCCTTGCGGGCTGTATGACCGTGTGGGATAACTCGTGGGTATGACTCGTGTATGGGTATAAGTTTTGTGACGTGCATCCTTTATATAGGGACTCGCCCGACGGGACTAAAGAGAAATAAAATAGGCCTTATAGGAAGCAGACTGTTTCATTGTGATTCTTTAAAAGAAAATAAGTTAAGCAAAATAGTTTATACAAACATGTTAGGTATAGACTGCTGAAAGAGCTGGCCTATATATACAATGAGGAAACTTACAAAGCACAACTGCTTATCAAGGACAGTACTTACCTTTGAAACTATTTGTAATAGTTTCAAGGCAGAGAATTGTATTAAAAATTTTGTTACTTGTTTATAGAGTACTGCATGGTCAAGCACCCGGTTATTTATCAGAATTCATATCAATGAAATCACATTCATATTCTCATAATAATTTACGAAGTACACAGGATAGGTTGCTTCTAAAGCAATCTCACTTAAAAACGAAAGTAACTTTAGGGGATTGTGCCTTCAGCTGTGCTGCTCCAAAACTTTGGAATAAATTACCTGAGAAAATGAGGAAGGCCTCATCACTTGCTGTCTTCAAATCTTTATTGAAGACTTACCTTTTTTTCAGAAGCCTTTGATTAATTTGTTATCTATTTTTCGTGTGTCCTAATCAGTAACAATATCAGGAGCTCTGTTACAACACAGCGCAGTAGAGTATATTTACATAGTAGCTGCGCTATTTTGTCTAATTATTATTAAATTATAATAATAAAAAACACGCACATAAACTGATTCGCTCATTAACAGATTCACACACACACACACACACACACAAACACACACGCAAACAAAGATTAAAGGAACTGTACAGTTCTGGTTGAGGCGAGGATTTAGCTTTTAACGTTTTGCGAGATGTGTATTCAGAAATCACTCTATGAGATGTCAAAGAGCATGCAATAGGGGTATCAAAAGTTTATTTGATGAAAATCGGTTTTGAATGGCTGCAATATCCAAAAGTAAGATGAAACAAAGAGATCGTAATAAAAATCGTGGCCTGTAGCCTTTCATTATTATCACTTTTTGGATGTCTCAGCCACATGAAAACCAATTTTCATCAAATAAACGTTGAATTCTTCTTAAAATCACATGCTTTTTCATATTTCATAAGAGGTTTCTCATTATCTCACTTTTAAGAATGTTATAAACTTGAATCCCCACCTCAACCAGTACTGAACATTCCTATAGTAATTACATGAGGTATACTAAAGTAGCCTATAGGTGCATGACTATAATAATATAGCTCCACTCGGAGGGAAATATAGGAAGAGGAGAGAGAGAGAGAGAGAGAGAAAGAGAGGGAGACCCTTAATTCGTATAACGCACATGATAAAGTCGACCTATAGTATTTGATTTTCAAGAGACTAAAGAAACTAAAGAGACTAAAGAAACTGATGATGTAGGGATGATTTATACAATTAATCCATGCTTCTTGTGCAGCACCGTTTCACTAATTTAAGTTACACTGCTCCTGTGGAACATCTCTCTAGATCAATATAGGAGCTAATATCAAGCGATCAGTCAAATTTATCATTTTTCTTTTTTTTTTTTAATAATTCTATCGGGAAAGCTAGATTGCAACTTACAAGAATATACCTAATAACGCGTTTTGACCATGCATAATATTATGTTTTGTAGGCCTATGTTTATAATATTCAAAAGAGGAACTGCATGCATGATCTGTTCTTTCGACATACATGTATTATTATATCTATATATACAATAAATAGCGATTCCATCAGAATGACATAACCTTACGTACGTACATTACGGTCTTCAAAGTTTACAAATTTATCAAAAAGTCTTTGGACGTGTGAGAATCGTCTCATTGGATTTATTTTTATGTAGTAAATGGCAGTAAAGAATGTGCTTCATTGGTATATCAGTTATTTAATTTACAGGGGTGTATCCAGGATTTTTTCTGGGGGGGGGGGTCGTAATCAAAATTTTTGGACCTTTACCTTTGCGAGGGAACGGAGCGACCGAGCGGGGGGAGGGTGTGGGAGGGGGGTGTCCCCCCTCCCACGGTAGGGAGTTTTTGAATTCTATATTTTAAAATGGGGCCATTTGGTGCATACAAAAGTGACTTTTTCGGCATGGCAGTGCGGCTTAGAAATAAGGTACGGGCATGGCATATTAAAACTTAAGTTATGAAATTTAAGAGGTTTTCGACAATTTGCTGGAACACCACCTGGTCACTTTTTTTCCTGTTGTATATAGGGTAAAAACCCCTCAAAAAACAAAAATGTCTTTTACAAAAAGTGGACCTTTTGAAAATTTGGGGGGTCGTACGACCCTCCCGACCCCCCCCCCCCCCCCCCCCCCCTTGCATACACCCATGATTTAGTAAGGAGATGCTGGGTGCGGGTGTAAACGGATGATTGCGACGTCTCGAGCCAAAGGTATCCGCTCCATGCGACGAGTGTATCATCAGAAACTGGTATCCGACGTCACGGCAGTAACTAAAATTATCGGCTATCGATAGCAGTTTCACGTTTTCTGTCATACAGCGTTCACAGCACAGTTACCCGATTAGCTGATTTTGTCGTCTATATTCAGTTTCTCGGTGTTCACTATCCCACGCACGATCAAACAGCACTTCGTGCATTCCCCCAGTACGTCGCTTTGCATACATGTATGTACACGCAGCATAGCACTACGCAAGTCCCGTACACTTCTCTCACGTTGAACGGTGTGTTGTCATCAGCTAGCACTTTGAAGACCTTCTGCATAGCCTACTTCTTTGCTGTGTGTTTTCCAGTTTTGGCATCGTAACTTGATATATTGAGCTGCAATATCACCAATGGCGTCCAACATGGAAGACGAGCAAAGTTTGAAGGAATGCGAAGCCTACGTTCAGAAGCACAATATCCAGCAATTGCTGAAAGATTCTATCGTACAACTGTGCATTCATCGGCCTGAAGATCCAGTAAACTTTCTATGGGAGCACTTCGGAAGAATGGCAACGGTAATAAATACTTGAGTTCTACCTAGCTCGTCCACGTTGAGGTTAAAAAATACGGTTATATTTGAGCTTATATGTAAATAAGGTGTATTGGAGAATTAAAAATATCAGTTTTGATACACAGGGGACCTTGAGTACCCTGTATATGTCCGGTATTTTTGCACATGTTGTGGTCGGTTTACCCGCTAAACTCACACTACGTTTTCCTTTACATACGGTGACCGTACCTGATTGCATCTGAGTTTTGACAACACACACAGTGCAGCATAGTAGCAGTGCAGTGCGATGATCATGATCATGATCATGGCTCTTGCTATATGGCATGCTCAGAATCGAACTATTTGCCGGTGCAGCGCCACAGTGTTTACTAGTATCAGGCATACCGGTAATATGGGTCCCAGTGAAGCCTGTCATTGAATGCATATGGGCAATTCCGCAGTTAAATAGGTGGACATGGCATGGAAAAAAGAAATGTGCCTCTTTTGTTTTATTCTTACTCTTTATTAAATTTAGGTATCAACTAATGCCATGGGATGTTCACCAATCATTAAGGTCTGTCAAATTCAGTAGATTTTATTTTTCGTATTTATTAATTTTGCGAGATCTAAAACCATCAGTGAAAATGCTCATGTGGGACTGGGGACGCTGAAATTCACTTAAATTCAAATTACAATGGGTTCATTTTAAAATTTTTCCTCATAAGTTTTGCTTTTACATTTAAATACTCCAGAAGTCATGTGACATTTTGTCAATTACAAAAGGGCGAAATGGCCTGCGGAATTACTCTGGACAAATGTAACGTTACTAACCTTAAAGGGACTGTACAGTACTGGTTGAGGTGGGGATTCATGTTTTGAACATTCCTAAGTGAGATAATGAGAAACCTCTTATGAAATATGAAAGAGCATGTGATTTTAAGAAGGATTCAACATTTATTTGATGAAAATTGGTTTTCAAATGGCTGAGATAATCCCCAAAAGTGATAATAATAAAAGGCGACATGCCCCACCTTTATTACGATCTCTTTGTTTCACCTTGTTTTTGGATATCTCAGACATTTCAAAACCGATTTTCATCAAATAAACTTTTGATACCCCTTAGAATTGCATGCTCTTTGACATCTCATAGAGTGGTTTCTGAATATCTCGCAAAACGTTAAAAGCAAAATCCTCACCCCGACCAGAACTGTACACACCCTTTAAACGTTACTAACCATGCCTTTGGGGGTCTAGCTAACAGATTATCGGTCGAACTGCTAAAAATTTTTGCGTGAACACTTGTCATTATGCAATGATTAAAATTAATGCAACACTTTGTTTGAAGTAACTTTAATTTTTGCATGCTTTTTGTTACAAGACATTGATTTTTTGGTCATGTCCTTTTTTCGTAACATTACTAACCAGCTCTTTTAGTTGGCATAGCAATTCTAATATTTGTTGGATTGTATTCATTCTTTTCTACTGTACTGTATATCATAAACCTGGGAAGGATGAACATGCTTTTAACATGATTTTGACTTGAAATGAATAAATGGTGATTTAGTAGTAAAAATATATATCTAAAGTTGTTTAAATGTAACGTTACTAACCGCGGAATTGCCCATACATTACATATGTTGGCTAAAAACAGATATCAAACAGCAATCCAGGGGTAATCGGGATCCGTCCAGTTTAGACCTCAACAGTGTCAGACAGAAATGACCAACAGTTAGGCTTGATTCATGATAATCAATATTTTGGGCTACTTACTACAGGCACAGCAAATTATACTCTCACAAACTGAAATACAAATGTATGTGAGAGTGTAATTTGCTGTAGCCCAATATGTACGGTATTTGATGTTACTGTATGATGCAACTGTAACCGTAGATCATGAAATTGTTGCAATAAACATTGCCCATTGCATGCAGAATTAATCAACTCTGACCAGTGCAAGAATTTGCTTCCTACTCAATTGTTAATACCAATTATCTCAGTTTGCAGCAGGGTGCCTATTAGTGGCAGGTGCAGTTTCCATCACCACTAAAACTACAACTGCCCAATCAGGTGCAAGAGCGAGAGTAGTCTACTCGCACTTCCCATTACTTGTTTGAGTAAAGGACTGCCTCTCTTCTATGTAAATTATGTGGGACTAAGCCCATTCAATGCTCTTTAGGTGAAAAACAACTGGAAATTCCAAAGAAATCCTCTCAAGCTGGTAAATTCACAAAAATATTACAGTCAAATAATTCCAAGGCTTTATAGACATACTCCTAGATCAATTTAACCCTATATCTGTCACATACGCCGTAGCCAGAGTGCTCAGGCATTTTGCAGTGCACAGACACAAGCTTGTTGATGGCCATTTCTGATTATTATTATTGACATTAATGTGTCATGTTATACATCATTTGAAAGCTCATGGTCTACACTTTCATTTTCCATAATAATCTGAGTGAGGGCGCACTTCAATTTCAAGTAGGACGCCCTCTTATGTCACATAATTATCAATGTAGACTTATTTCTACATGTTACCACCTCATTTTTCCACACAACATGAGCTTGCATCACAAAAAGGTCTCATAGATGTTGTAGAGAATTTATTCAGCTTTCAGATGGTATGATTTTTTCATCAATAGCATCAGTACTTTTCATTTTATGAACAAAAGTCTGTGGCAATTACAACCTAGATTTCACACATTTTGTGTAATTTCTGATTTTGTGAGTGATGTTGGCCTGAAAGTAGACAAAGCGTGTTTGTATCTTGTCAAGCTGAAAATATAAATTGAATTGTGCTTTTTCCTTTCAAATTTATATTAATCTTATCCTATGATAATGCCATAATGATAAGACAATCTAAGGATAAAAAATGTTATTGAAAATATTCAGACGTTGGAGTGTCCATGCATTCCAGTTGATCATCATATGCTAGTCTACGACTTTCTGCACTTTCCTTATTGAAACAGAATTAACTATCACAGCAGTCATTTTCTTTATGATAAACCTGCATTGAACTGAAGTTTCGCATAGTGACGGTTTCATCATGTAATAATAATAAACAGTCAAACATACCCCAACATCAAGACTGTACAGCTTCAGGCCGCCAGCAGGAAGCTACTGTAACCCTATTGCTCCTTACACCTGCCCCGCTGGCCCGGGCTAACTAGAGACCCATTGCACTGCTGTTAGTGCTGAGTAAACAGTTGCAACTCCTGCACCGAATGTGCAGTGTTCATCTATTCTTCAGATCATTTATGAGGCCGATATAACTGAAATTATACAACACCTATTTAGAATGTAGCTATCCGATTGGTCGATTGCCCATCACGTGACATTTAGTGAAAGGTTCTATTGCACGCTCTGGCTGTCTCAGCGTGCAATTTTGGTTCGATCAAAATGTTCTATTGCATGCGCTCTGATGTCACAATAAACAAACATGTGCTGCGCGCACTCAACAACTACAAGCGCGCTTACAAGCGCGTACTTTTGTCACTATTTTTGTAAACAACTTCGTTTTGCGTACGTACGTACCAAACAGTACACGTTAACGTACATACACGGTGACTGCGACTGTGAGGCTACTCATTCGTCTTTCACGGAAAATGGTTGCCATTTCTGTGCTAATTTCGAGAATCTGTGAGTACCAAATTCGTTGACGCTTGAGGTGTTGTATAAAACAAATAGTGTATGGTCTTTACTCGTGCAATGGAACGAGATTTTGCACTCGGTGAAAGATGAGGCGCACTATTCAACTCGGCTTCGCCTCGTTGAATAGAGCGCCTCTATCTTTCACCTCGTGCAAAATCTCGTACCATTGCACTCGTGACCATTCACTATTTGTATACTATACCCCTTCACAGAATTCAGAGATGTTGAAATCCCTAATCTGAATGTTTTCACTTCATGTTTTACTATTTTGACTTAGATAAAATAGATGAAAATTGACCCACGTGTACGATCTTTTCATCGCTCGCGGCGATCTCTATAACAGTCCCACATATACAGATTCGTGTAAGTTCTCCACACATGGCAAAACTGTACACAATACATTGCAGTCTGAATGCAAATGAACATGGGCGGGGCCACCACAATTTCTTGTACTTTGAGAAAGCTTTCCTGATTGGTTAAAGGTGGGGAAGCTTTTTTGACGCTGGAAATCATTTCCTTACACTGTCAGCCAATCACAAATGAGTTTATAGAGTGGTAGTGTCATAGCCTTTGAAGTAATCTGTCAATCAAAATAGGGCCGATAATATCGGCCGAAGCATTTCTATTGCAGTTTTTGGGCCGATTTAATCGGCCCGTGACAGAGATAGGGTTAAGACGAATACAGTCCTAACTTTGGAGGTCAATTTGAGTTGATGTGAGAGAGTAAATACCATGTTTACACTAAGCAGAAAAGGGGGTTCTGAAGCCTCTTAGAGTCCTGTAGCAGTCCTGAGCAGCCTTTCAGCTCAGTATAAACAGACAGAATTCAGAAAAGGAGATCCGGTTAGGTCAGGTTCTGAAACCCTCTATAGGGGATGGTTTTCTGTAGCAGCCTCAAAGAGCCTCGGATGCAGTACACTTGGGGGTTTGAGAAGCCGCTAATTAACAAATTGCCCTGCATCGACATAAATAAGCACTGAATTGAGCAGTGTTTCGAGTAGTAGCCATGACAAAAGAAAGCATGGGAATACAATTGTACATACTCGGGCAGGATTCAAACCTACATTGGACGACCTACTGATCTCTGGACAGGCATCTTATCCACTAGACCACCAAGCTTCTGCCCAGCAGCTAGTGCTGGTTCTAATCCTTGTAAGTTTGCAGCGAGTACTGTGTAATTATCCAAATTCCTGAAATTCTTGCGTCAAGTTGTTTTTATATTGTAACTGATTAACAAATTGCCGTACATCCACATAAATAAGCACTGAATTGAGCAGTGTTTCGAGTAGTAGTCATGACAAAAGAAAGCATGGGAATACAATTGTACATACTCAGGTAGGATTCAAACCTACATTGGACGACCTACTGATCTCCGGACAGGCGTTTTATCCACTAGACCACCAAGCTTCTGCCCAGCAGCTAGTGCTGGTTCTAATCCTTGTAAGTTTGCAATGAGTACTGTGTAATTATTCAAATTCCTAAAATTTTTGCGTCAAGTTGTTTTTATATTGCAACTGATTAACAATTGCCCTACATCCACATAAATAAGCACTGAATTGAGCAGTGTTTCGAGTAGTACTTGTAGCAATGACAAAAGAAAGCATGGGCATACATACATACTCGGGCAGGATTCAAACCTACATTGTACAACCTACTGATCTCCGGACAGGCATCTTATCCACTAGACCACCAACCTTCTGCCCAGCAGCTAGTGCTGGTTCTAATCTTTGTAAGTTTGCAGCGAGTACTGTGTAAATATTCAAATTCCTAAAATTTTTGCGTCAAGTTGTTTTTATATTGCAACTGATTAACAAATTGCCCTACATCCACATAAATAAGCACTGAATTGAGCAGTGTTTCGAGTAGTAGCAATGACAAAAGAAAGCATGGGCATACATACTCGGGCAGGATTCAAACCTACATTGTACAACCTACTGATCTCCGGACAGGCGTCTTATCCACTAGACCACCAAGCTTCTGCCCAGCAGCTAGTGCTGGTTCTAATCCTTGTAAGTTTGCAATGAGTACTGTGTAATTATTCAAATTCCTGAAATTCTTGCGTCAAGTTGTTTTTGTATTGCAACTGATTAACAAATTGCCCTACATCCACATAAATAAGCACTGAATTGAGCAGTGTTTTGAGTAGTAGCCATGACAAAAGAAAGCATGGGCATACTCGGGCAGGATTCAAACCTACGTACATTGTACAACCTACTGATCTCCGGACAGGCGTCTTATCCACTAGACCACCAAGCTTCTGCCCAGCAGCTACATGTGTGTAGTGCTAGTTCTAATCCTTGTATTAAAGTTTGCAGCGCGTACTGTGTAATTGTTCAAATTCCTGAAATTATTGCGTCAAGTTGTTTTTATATTGCAACTGATTAACAAATTGCCCTACAGCTACGTAAATAAGCACTGAATTGATCAGTGCATTGTACAATGTAAGATCATAATCAGTGAGTGGCCCCTAAATCCCTGGATTGCTGTGGTGAAATACCCTACCCTAGAATTCTATAGACTTTTTCTAGTTCTAGTTTAGGTAGTGTTGGAAAAATATGTCTATTTAGAGGCATTTTATGACTTTAAGTTTAAAACATTGTTTATGATCATTTATTCAGTATTTTTTTTTTTTTTTTTTTTACTTTGATGGTTATAAATAAAAAAAAATTTGTCCATTCATACAATGTATACTGTAATGCAAGAAATGTTTGTGGCATGAAATTTCGCAAATTGCCACTGGCATTCAGTGCATAATAGTGTAGACAAGAACTTTTGTATATGTATGCATTTTGATTTTGTAAATCTAGGCTCTTCAGAAATTTGTGAAATTAGAATGCATGCAAACCTTTTTGGTTTTACCTTTGTAGTCGCCGCTGTGTTGGGATCTTCAACTAGGGTTGAACACTGTCCTCGTTGATGTCCATGTACACTACTACAATGTATGTAAAGGTTGAAGGGTTAGGTGCCTAGCCCTCCATGTTTATGTAATGGCTAATGATGGCTTACAGTCAGAGATCAGTAAATTTTAACTTACATTGAGGATTATTGTCTTTGTATGTATATAAACTCATCAGCATAATGAAATATCCAAGATTTGGGTGAAATTTTCATGAAAAAAAGACTTAGCTCAGCTATCAGCTTGTCAACATGCCAATTAGCAATCATCGGCAAATGATTCTTAATAGCCAATCACATTCGTTTCTGTGAGCAGAGCACTCCTGCGTTATTTGATTAGGTAGTACATAGGAGAGGATATTCTGTGTTCCAAGATGTATTCTCTATGGAACATATCCCTGATAAGTTGGATCTTTCTGTCAAAGGTAGTGTATACAGCCACGTTTACATGTTTCCTCTTTCCTGTTGCTTTAATCATTTGCCCTGATGGGTTATGTTGAAGCCATGAGATTTTAAGCATCATTTTGCTTTTCAGTACACCTCCCGTTCCCCCAAACAGAAAAAGAAGAAGGAGGAGAAGAAGAAGAAGAAGAAGAAGAAGAAGAAGAAGAAGAAAGAAGTATTGGATGCATGGCAACTTTTATACAACATGCTGGCATGTTTATTCGAAGAGTAAGATCCTCTGCAAAGCAAAGGCTTGTGCTGTGAAAATGGATACACTACTCATTGGATGATTCATTGTCTGCTGTATCACTGTAGTCTTGCACAGTGAGTGTGGCAAGGGAATGAAATCTTACGGGTGCAATATGAACGATATTTAAGAAATAAAGAAAAAATGAATTCTCAAGAAGAATGACGTACTGTACACATCTATCAAATATTCTACTGGCATCAAATGTAACAACATACAGTGGAGGGCAGTAGCAGACTTGATGTACCGGTACAATACTGTGCCAGTACCAATGCACACAGAGAAATAAAATATTGCATTACCCATGTTAAGAAATAACAGCAATCATTGTCTCTGCTTTAGCCCTTTCCCAAAATAATGATTGTAATTTAACAAGATATTGTTGTTGTTTTTTTGCCTTTGTTTTTTTTTTTTTTGGTAGGCTCATAACATGCAGAAAAAAAAACTTTTACAGCTGTTTTAAAAGCCGTTCTTGAAGTCTTGGATAAATTGAGAACATGTACACTTGTACAGATACGGTATGCACTTGCCCTACAACTGTACCTTGTAAAACGTGTGATGAAAAAGTAATGTTGGTGTTCTTTTGCCTTTGTTTTTTTTTTTTTTGGTAGGCTCATAACATGCAGAAAAAAAAAACTTTTACAGCTGTTTTAAAAGCTGTTCTTGAAGTTTTGGATAAATTGAGAACATGTACAGATACGGTATGCACTTGCCCTACAACTGTACCTTGTAAAACGTGTGATGAAAAAGTAATGTTGGTGTGTGTGTATGCATGGATGTTCATGCTTTTCTCAGAGGATAATGATTAGATGGTACTGATGTCTCATATTTCATATCATGAGAAAATGGGCCATATACCGTACTACACTGTACATGTACATTGTACAATGTACATTGTACATTTGTACATCACTTAATTAGCAGTATAGTGGCAACCCAGAGGTACAATCTGTACAACTGTACAGAGTGTACACATATTAGAAAACCATAGCTAAAATGGACTTTTGAAGTTATATTATGCCTATAAAATGGACTCTTCAATAACTCAGCATGCACATCCAAACTATTTACATTGTATTCCTGTCGGATTTTCTTTACAGTGTATGTGGCCCCATATGATACGTGTAATCATGTTTTAAAACATGAATACATCATGAGAAAAAGTTTTTATGCTGATTCAAATGACATACCTGGTACTGGATTAAAAGCAGTTATTTTTGTGAGGGTTTGATTATCGCAAATCGCTGTTCGATGCTTGGACCAGGAAATTTAACATGAAACTATTGCCACACACTGTGATTGTACTTAGTAGTGCTTGCGATACCCTCCTTTTCAGATCGCGAAAACAACTTGTGAAAATGTTTGTGATTTCCTCATTTGCGAACATATCTTTGCATGAAAATAGCAGCTTTTACAGTGAGACGAACTGCATTTTACAGTCTAACATGTTGCATGAAATCATACTGCTAAGCCTCTCTGTTTCTGCTTAAATAATACTGAGTGAAGCATAAATAATACTGCACCAAATTCAGTAGTCTCTGTTTCTTTTTGGCTCAATATCTTGTAATTCAATTCATTTCTATTCATTTTATTTTATTTTTCCACAGAACATAGCCAGGGGTCGCACTTAACTTTTTTTTTTAACTAGCCAGGCGGACTACTTAGAATCAATTTTAACACTGAAGAAATATTTTGGCTAGCCAGACGGACTAATAACTTCAGAATTTTATGATTTTTAGCTAGTCCTTCGTGATTTTGGGTGGCCAATGGCCAGCGGACCATTGCCAATTTCGAACCCTGATAGCATACATTGTGTATTTGCAATACACAAAAATAACAAATAATAGATGGCTTTGTCAGCAAAATCATGTAGATTTAGGACTACATGTACCTGCAATGTGCATCAATGTATTACATTGTACATGTATAAAGGAACCAAACTTGAAGCTGTTTGTGGCATATTGTATGCACTATTTCTGTTAATGATTTTTACCTTGGCCATGGCACAGCTGGGCAACCAAATTCTGTAGCAGTGCAGTTTTACTTGGACAGAAATGAACTAGATACAATGTAAACACACACAACATTCCTTATGGCAGAATGATTTGACTGTGATTTCTGACTGTACACTACTGAAAAGTTTCAGTTCACGTTGTAGTGTCTGTGTATAGTAGAGCAGCTGGAGCGTGGTGCCTCAACTCTAGGGAAAATGGGGTGAATGCAGTCAGTTACTATATCATACCTACCTTGGATTATGTGTAGTGGTGTGAATCTACCAGTTCAATAAAGGTGTAATGACAGGGACATTATGTGCTATATTATACAAATGATGCACAGGATAGAGTGTGTTAGTGAAGGTGCGGCGCGCTCGAGAGTATTGACAATGGTGCGACATTGGATTACGTGTAGTGGTGTGAATCTACCAGTTCAATACAGGTGTAATGACAGGGACATTATGTGCTATATTATACAAATGATGCACAGGATAGAGTGTGTTAGTGAAGGTGCGGCGCGCTCGAGAGTATTGACAATGGTGCGACATGCACGAGGCGCAGCCGAGTGCATGCTTGCAACCGTTGTCAATACTCGAGAGAGCGCCGCACCTTCACTAACGCCACGAAATAATCCTGTGCATCATTTGTTTTATAAAATGGGTCGAAAACTAACAGCATTATTCACGTACCTTTGTGGGTCAATACCAGTCAGCTACATGTAGCACTCGCTCAAAAGTCAAGATGTCCGAAGATGTTCGTCCCAAACATTTACGCACGTCGCACTCGGAAATCCCGCACATAAGTACTGTAGGTACGTACGTATAAGAGTATACGTACGCCACATGTTATGCACAAGAAAGGCCGCCGGCTGTTGTGGCAGCCCGCGGCCCGAACTAGAAGTTGTTTACAGGATTGACAGCGCGTATAGTAGCGCGTGACGCACTTGTAACAACTGATTGAGTGCGCACTGCTAGTGTAAATATTGTGACGTACGTCAGGCCAGGGAGGTGGAAGAGAGACTCTTCTTAGTGCATACCTGAAGAAATTAATGCACGCACACGTGACTCATTTCAGCGCTTCCAATTGGCTACATTCTTGAACCCATTTTATAAAAATGGTTGCAGAGCATCTACTGTTCATATGTATATTGTGTGTACAGCTGTGTAATGCTTTTTTTAAAAAAATATCTTGCCAAGCTCGGCTGCGCAGTGTAGCAGATGACATTGTGCAATACACAGTTTGGCCACCTACATTTTGTATGTGCAACTCTGTAGCAGCACAGATAATCCAACCCAAAGCAGCTTTAAAATCAGAAAAGTCAATGTCAAATTCTTAAAATTTCATTTTTTCTCTTTACATGTATACACTGTAAGTCTGTGATCTGTGACAGTGTACAGTAGAAATGCCTCTTTTTGTACAGTCAGTAAAGCTGTACCAATTAAATCATTTCAATATTTTTTTTTTTCGTCAACACATGTGACCACAGTATCTTCCCTGCCATAAGACATTGTTGGGGGTGCATTAGGTAGAACTCTCGAAAAACTTGTAATGCAAAACACTGTGTCAGGTAGGATTGTTGTGTGCAATTTAGTGGGATCAGGGAGGGTGTGATGATGAAACCTCATGTAATGCACAAGGTATGACTTTCATGATCTTGGAGCCTTGTACATAGTGTCGTTGTACATTCGTGTACATTGTATCTATATATTATTATTATTATTATTTTAATAGTGAGTGATTCTGCGTAAAGTTTCAGTATGTTGCAGACCTGCAAAATTGTATAAAAAAAGTTGTCCATTAGCAAGCATTACATCTTTTATTGTAGGCATTGCGGTGTGGTCATGTGATATTTTTAGGTACAGTTCAAGTATGAGGTGCTGTGGCAGAAGCCTTGATAATGTCCCTCATGTTTGTTTAAAATGTTTCATTTCGAACAAGTAGTGATGGGTACATACATGTACCAAACAGTAGCTCCTCCTGAAATGGAAGGAAGTAGTGATAGTCTTTTCACCTGAAAATGCAAACTGTGTCAAGTCTAGCATTACAGTGATTTTCACACTGTCTACTATTGAGATGATGTCTCTGTAGGCAGCAAATGTGTAGGACAATTTTATGTGTGCAGATAATGTTACTGCATTTCAAATGCACAACAGTGTCCTGTTTTGCTGAGATTTCGCAAAACATTCATTGTATTATTTGTGTAGGTAGTGAGTTATTACAGACTCCATGTAATGTACAAGCATGGAAGAATTACATGCATGTTTACAGTGTTAGAGTAGATGGGCATGCATTTCTTGCCGTGACGACAGCTTGTGCATGTACATGCAGGTAGTTTCAAACGTGATGGCACACGTGATAAAAGCACTCCCGATGAATACACGCATTATGCATGGAATCACCACAGCCGTGAGGTGTGCATGGCAACCGATACCACCGTTTGTACACATACAATGAGTAGCGCTCGTGCACGTTTTGGATGCCCTTTGAAAAACGAATTGAAGCAGAGAAACTACAAAAAATAGAAACCAAAATATCAGCAACCTCTACATGTAGGAGATGTCTACAATATACGTTGTACTGTATGCAATTGCAAACCGTAGTTGAGTAATGCATATATCAAAGAATCATAAATTTTGCAAGAAGCAAGACAATCACAATGTTACCTCCACATTGCATAGTCTGTACTGCAGTGTCACCTACAGTTTTTGACCTACACTGTATAGGCCTGTACTTTGTTGCTGATGCATTGCACCAAGGCATTACTCCTTGATTGCATGTTGCATTGAGCAGCGTTTTGCACAGATAAATGATTGCTGAGACAACCCGCAAAATCATGTTGTTGTTTTTTTCATACATTGTAGTAGTTTTTAAAACATAGAATTTTTGAAATGATACACTTGAGGATTCCTGTAGAAAAGTAATCTATAGCCTTTTGATATTGAAAGTTAAATCTGGCAAGCCATGAAGAACTTCTATTGACAGCACACAAGTTTAATATTTTTCCGCGCATGCTGCTAGTTATTGAATACAAATGTAGGAGTCCCATTTTTACGTTAGAAAATTATAAAGACCTGTTGTTATGTACAACAGTAATTCTCAAATAAGATTTGGCTTTGAGGAAATCTCCAAAGTATTCAATTTACCGTAATTTGTAATGCATCTTTTTATCATGTACATTGTATTAGGTATACTGGTAGACAAGTTTTAAGATCATGGCTTACCATTACGTTGAAACAGGGAGGTGGAAAGAGACTATCCACCTCCCTGGTTGAAATGTACAAGTGTACAGATCAATTCATAAAGTTGGGCCTATAATGTGTACATGTATTCAAAGCATCCCACCTCCACAATAAAGAAAAATGGTGGATAAGTGTGTGCATACAGCTGTAGAGACAGATGTTGAGAAGAATCTAGTAAACCCAGGTTCTAAATGTATTTTGTGTTGTCATGTGGTGATATTTTCATGGTTGTAATTTGCAATCATATCACAATGTTCATCAGGGAGGGAGAAACTAGAGAGAGAGGAAAAAAGTGTATTTGCAGCTTATACTGTACTATGTATGAGGCACACACAATCATGATTGCCCATGGTTCATGATAGCAATCACAGATAATGAACTTTTGACATGCCTGGATCCATCGTTGCCTAGCGGGAATACAAAATACGAAGACAAGTCGTAAAGATCAGAACAAAAAACAGTTACTGTATACAGTGTATGCTTCATATTGTGGTGGTTTTATCTTTGAGAATGATACACAGTGAGTTGACCAATATTCATGAAATTAACAGCTTGCAAAAATTTTGCCTCCAGACCCCAGTAACAAAAATTTTTGTGTTTTATCTAAAATGAAAAATCACAATTTTTTCCTCCTCATTTCTCCTGTCAATGTACAGCTGTAGTTCTTGATTGTGAAGTCAGCCACTGTGGAAATTGTCTTACAAAATGTTCCAGTTTGCAAAATGTATGCTCTTTTTTCCACTTTCATTGAATCAAACTTGGTCATCCAGATGTGTATTTAATACAAACGTCACATATGTGATTTTGACAAGTTGTGGTATCATTTCTAGGTTACAATTTTGTAGGAGTCCATTTATGTAATACTTCAAAAAAGTAAGCCTTGGTCAAGCTCTTTGTTATGTCATCATTACTGCAGCCCTTTGCAATGCCCTCTTACTTTTAGCTCACCATGCTAATTGGGTGTGATTCTAAATTATGAAATACTTTTCAGTGTAACACAGTTTTAGATTGATAAGATCATGAACAGGCATACCACTTGCACTATTTTTCGTAAAAAAAAAAAGGAGAAAAAATAGGAATCAAACGGACGTGAATGTTTTGTCGTGAAGTAATTTTATATATGTATATTATACAAATTTGTATATTATATTATATCGTTATATTAGCAGTATATTTTATTCTACATTGTACATGTTTTAAACCTGTAACATTTAAGGAGGTGTACAGACATAACTGTACGTGTACAGTGTATGTACAACACTATCCAGCTGAAAACATGAATGTCTCATGGTTCCACTTTTGAGGAAATAGTTGATTATTGTGGGTTATTCTTAAATACACGTTTGAGTGCAGTGATACAGTGTACAATTGTACATGCTGGTAAATAAGTGTGAAGTAAAAAGCATCTAGGAATGCACAAAGGGTTTTAAAAAAAAGAAATGTAGGAAAGATAAAGAAAAGAAATGTAGGAAAGATGTAGAAAAGTAATGCTGATCTTTTCTGTGCATGGATTGTGGCCTTCTTTCAAGCTTGCATGGGATAGCTATCTCTGTACAGTTTAGCAAAATGCCCGAGGGATACAGTCCTCTAGCCTACTGTAGATTGTGTGTACAAGCAAACAGCATGCCCGTACACGTGAAATTGGTTTACGGTGCTAGCGAGCGTGTCCCAATGGCAATGGATATGATCATGCTGCCAGGGCCTCAGCATGCCACAGACATGCCATCAGATGCACTGCACTGACACCACTGAACACTTTACCTATTTTTTGTTGTTGCTGCTGTGATTAAAATTAAATTACATTCGTGTGTGTGTGTGTGTGTGTGTGTATGTATGTGTGTGTATGTAATACATGAGGATGTATATTTTGTATGAAGAGCCACCATGGCTGACTACTGCAGGTATTTTTATGTAGCTGTCTCGCCAGGAAATTGGAGGGTGTAACTGGATATTGTTATTCCTGAATGAATGTAGGAAAATTCATGTTCATCCATTGAGTTAGAGGCATTAGCTTTGCTGTTTTTTTTTTTTATTTGTGTGTGTGTGTGTGTGTGTGTGTTTTTTTTTTTTGGGGGGGGGGGGTTGGCGTCTTGCATTATACTCTTTCATATGATAAAAGTACATTCCGTATAAATCAGCTGATGATGAAGTACACGTACAATGTGATGCACAATATTTTAAAGTCCTGTGAGACACTGAGCTTTACTGCTGTACATCACAAATAATTTTATGCACTAGAATTCTGCAAAATCAGTACAGTACATAGAAGAAAACACTCCAAAGACATCACACATGCATTTGCTGGACATGTCAAAAAATACACAAATACTCAGTATAGTAATTTATTACTGTACATCACTCTGGTTCTTCATTGTTAATTCTATCAGCTGCACAGTTGTCTTGCAAGTTTTAGTTTGTGAAAATATCTTAGAATTCTTGCAAAATCAAAGGTGTACATGCATACAGTAAATGCCTATAATGTCAGCTGTATTAAGTTCAACTATGATTTATTTGTGCTTCAGGAAAAGAACATTGTATTTCCTGTCGTCCTGATTCTTTATTGTTCTACCAGTGTTTGGAAATTTAGTAACAAAATTTAGTCATAATGTACTGTATTTATAAGCTGTTATTTTCGCGAGGGTTTAATTTTTGCGAATTTCGCGAATCACAGTTGGATCGCAAATTTAACAACACGCGAAAATGTCTCCATGCATTGTGTTAATAGAGCATTGTAAGCGTTGGCGTCGATTCGTGAAAACAACATCGCGCAAAAATTTCTATGACCTCGTTATTCATGAAAATATCTGTACACGAAAATAACAGCGTATACAGTATACTGGTATCGTTGCTGCTGTCTACTGAGGCTGAATGAATTTTGGGTACCGCCAATATGCAATTGCCTCCCGGCCTGCCCTGTTTCAGATGCATGGTGGGATGGCTCAGTAGCAAAGTTGGATCCGGTATGAGCTGCATCTCTCTCACCAGACCAGTGTACGAACAGCGTTCATACGTAATTTAGTAGGATGTGCTGGGGAAGAAGCTCCTCGTGTACTTAGAGCTTGCCAACCATCCAACCCAGGTCATGTCTTTCATCCAGGGGTACATGTGCATGTACAATGTATTTTTGAAGATTTCTTTTCTTATCATTGTGTGACCAGCACATTGCAGCGTTTCAGTGACGACCCATGACTTTAAAAGCCGCAAGTAAGTCAAATTGAAAACTTGTACACTCTATTTACATAACTTACACCAAATTCAAATGGTGGAAAAGAATAGTAATAAAAAAAAAAAAATGCAGGCACTGGTTGCATTGCATCATACATGTACAATGTATCTATGTACAGCTTGTACATGTAGATAGATGTAGATAGATAGATGTAGATAGTTTAGACCACTGGAAGCAACCATGCTACTGAGCTATGCAACAGTGCATCTGTGACAGGGTTCTACAAAGGTGTTTTGTATATGGCAGTGCCTCAAATTTAAAGGGTTTCATTAAATAGTAACAGATTGTATATTTACTGTATATGCCGAATATTTCGCGAGGTTTTTATTTTCGCGAATTTCGCGAGTCACGTGCTATTCGCGAAATTAAAGACGCACGAAAATACTGATTCTGATCCCGATGTGGATGTGACGTACGCGTGTACATTTCTCCATTCAGCACAGGACTCCACGATGGCGAATTTAACCACTCGCGAAATCGTCGGGGATTCCCGATACGCAAAAAATTAGACTCGCGAAATATATGGCGTATACAGTATATCATAATATCCACATGCATCTAGTATTTTGTCATGTACTTGTACATAGGCATAAAGACACATAAATTCTGTGTGTTGTGTGAGCACTGACCAGTGAGCAGTAATTTGAACATGTGTACGCTAGCACAAACATTTACCTCGCTTATCTTTTGATTTTCAAGATTCTGTACTATTTTCAAATACGAAAAGAAATTTCTAAAAACACACAAAAAAAAATATGCGTGTAGCTCTGGATGTATCAAATTTATAATCTGCAGTATCATAAGCTGACATTGCAACTTGATTTATGCTCAGCACATCCCTCAACTGCCATTCCAGATCCGCAATACCATTAAGAATTCATCAGTCCATGACTGTACTGCAATGTATCAATGACTTCACACCGAGTCAAAAGCCCCGCATGTGGCATGCAGGGCATGCAGTGCTCAATGTGCCATGTTGCAGGGATGCTGATTTCAGGCAACAGCGCCCACTGGTGTTGACTCATGGACAGGCTCTTGCAGCAGGGGTGTAGCCACTCCATTATCTGTTGGTGCTCTGCATCAGTTTCCTCTCATTACAATCATTGTGAAGCAAGTGGATTGTGAACTGGCAGGTGTGTGGATATTAACAAATGAAATAGTCTTTTTTATTCCCTCTAAAAGTTAATAGTCCTGAAAAATGTACCAAAATATTCTAAATTTGATATGTGTGTGCCAACAAAAAATTGGACATAGTTCTGTCATATGATGCTTCCAGTTGGCTGGTACAATGTATACATTACAATGTAATTTGCTCTCCAAATGAATGCAAATTTTACATGGCCAGAAATTGTCAGCTGTTGCAGAAAATATCCAAAAGATATTAATTTGTCCCGAGATTCTTCACAGCTTTCCAAGCTTTCTAAGTTTGACATACCGGTAGTAGTAATGTACAGTTCAAGGATTAGATAATTTCTGCCATCTGATCAATAAATTAACATATATATACAAAGACTTTTACACTAGTATGATATTAATCTAGCGTACATTATGCACTGTATTTTACAAGCATTATTTCCACTTACAGTACATGGCACATTGCAGATTAAACAAATTTTATGAATTTTATTCATACACATCCCCTGTCACAACGTGTATCAAATGCTGGAAAATGTGTTGTATGGACCGTCTTCAATATACAATGTATGTTTGTTACACTTTTGTTTTTACTAAAATGGGAAAAAATGTCTTGAACTCAATTTCTATGAATTTGTTTCATTTATTTAGCAGTCTACTGATATGATAATATAAGATGCAAAAAGGAGAAGAAAAAAAAACCCACAGAGAAAGGACTGCCAGAATAATACAAATAGGTCATTAATTAAAAAAAAAAACAAAAAAAAACTTTAATTTGTATGAATCTACATGTACTTATTTAGTGTTCATACATAAGCCATGATTTTGTGGTTGATTAAAGAGCTTTGACGCTTTGTTAGTTTGTTTTTTTTTTTTGTCAAAGTGCATACATTTTACTTTGTTGTTTTTGCAACTTACAAGCACTGTCCTGTAGACCTCTTCAAAATGCACCAGTCTTTATATGGGAATTTGTAGGGTGCCCATGTTTTCATGTTTCATCCTGTAACAATTGCGAGCACCATATTGAATGGACATTTCTGAAAATGCTGCACCATTGTGCATGTTTTATGCTAATGTCTTGCAGTAGGAGACAATGGTGACCAAAAAGCTATTGATAATCTGTTGTGGACATTCTGCTCAAAATCAATAATTAGCAATTACTAGTATGCAGTTGTGTAGGTGCTACTAAAAAGGACAATGACTTTTACCACACATTAATCTGAGTGTATATGGAATCAGATCTAGGCTGCTGTTGAATTAGGATTTTTAATCCTCATGGCGTAAAATGTCTGGGATTGGAAAATTCTGGGACTAGGATTTTTTACTGTGCACATCAACCCAGAAGAACCCATTCACTGGTCTCTCGCCAATAATGTGCATCCATATTGTTTCTGAGCAAGCTGAGTACTTGCCCGTTTTGTTTGTTTATGTAGTGTATGTATATACATCTGTATGGGTGTGATGTCTGTTTCACAGGGTGTAGTACTCCACATTTGCAAGAAATTTTGTCAAGTGTGGTATTAGGAACTTGCCCCTTGTGGTTTTACATCACGTATACCCCATGGTGTAGCCATGTAGTATTCATATATTATGGTCATCCAATACAAATGTAAGTCCTTTTAGCCAAGGTTCTGTAATCTTAGAATGCAGTAAAAGTATCAAGCAGTCACAAAACAGGCTAAAAGGAATCAAGTTGCACATTCACCAGCTACCAGCATGTGCTTACGTAGACTGAACGTAAATTTGACGTAATATGCATAATTATGAGCACTGTTACACAGTGTCAATTGCAGAATATTCGTGCATACATATATTTTTTGGGGGTAATAATTTTATTATCACTAATTTTGCAAGTCGAGTGATGCTGTGTATATTTGCAAGGTGATGGCTAGACCGTGTGTAATATTGCCTCCTACAACACAAATGCACTGTTCATTGCCCTCCAAGTTGGAAAATTACGAGCTTGTCTTGTAATGGAGGATAAAATTTACTTTTTATTTTAAAGTCATACTGTGGTTCTTGACCTCGAATACATCCACAAGATAATTGTCTTGAATACAACTCCCAATTTGCCAACTACATGGTATACTAGCAGTTCATATGGATACTTGCAAAATATGCATGACATGTGTTATAAGCAGCAATACGGGTCTTGCATTTATAAGAGGATTATATGCCTTAACCTTTCTGTGCCAAGGCACTTCACTGTTAAACTTACCAAGCATTTTTATCAGCATCCAGTAATATAGCCAAACCTGACCTAGTTAAAAATTATCAAGCCCATTCATAGTCATGTACCTCAGTCCAACAGAACGGCCGTGGTGACACAATCTGTAGGGATTACAAATTCCTTGGAAAGATTAGGTAATCTGTATTATTTGGCAATTACTTTCTCGGATTCTGTGCTACTCGGCGTGGAAAGCACTAAAGCATGCATGCCGATTTGCGTACATATTACAGTAAGTATTTTAATGGTATAATTTCCCTTCCTGGCCCTTATCCATGTACTGTAACAAAATCACTTTCACGAGCAAGTCATGTGAGACGTAAGGTCACCTTTAATATAAATGTGCTCATGTTAAGCCTCGCCCACTTATATTGTTCTTTGGTCGCCTTATGTTCAAACACACACAGAAAGGTGAATCGTTATTGAGATTCTAGTTTCAAAACAATGCTCTGACCCTTGTTCCATTATAGGATATTTTGTCAGTCAGCATTCAGACACATTAATCCATCGTGTAGCTACGAAACATATAGGCCCGAATTCACGAAGGTGGTCTAAATCTAAACCATGGTTTATGTATATTTCTTCTGTATAGATATGATTGACAGATTGGGTACGCTAACAGGCATCCAGTAAAAAAAAATGTGCATTGATGCGCGCATGTATTTGTATGCCTATTTAATGCTTATTTTAGACCATGGTCTAAATTTGTACCATGGTCTAAGTTTAAACCACCCTCGTGAATTCGGGCCATACTGTTTAATGGTATAAATTCTTTTTGTCTGAACATCCCGACAGTTGCAGCCCAGTGCTACAGGAAAAAAAAAAAAAAAAAAAAAAAAAAAAAATATATATATATATATATAAAACACAGCCGACTAATAATCTCTGGTATCGTTAAAACAGTGAGGGTGGAGGGATCGCTTTGTTTTTTTGTTTTTTTTTTTTCCTAGCTGAATCATAAAAATCACGGTGGGATATAGAGGGGAAAATGGGAAGGCATTGGGGGGGGGGGGGTGTGGAGACTCACTCTATCATCTAACCGACACAAAGAAGGCCTTAATTGCTAATGGGGGTAGGATGCAGGTGGCGGATGCAACGGGTCAGATAGCCAGTATACATCTCATTAGGATGGCCCATGTTCTGGTGTAACGAGTGAGTGTGACCCCTGTGTGTATGTGATGTGTGTGTGTGTGTGTCTGTGTGAGTGTGTATGGTTTCATTACTTGGTAAAACCTTGGCAAAGAGAGATCTGGACTGCAGTGAGATGGACAGACTTTCCCTCATTAGCTGTGCCATTTTCATCATTATGAGCATTTTAAGAACGAATACAAATTGGCAGACTTTGCTTTACATCCATCCCCATCCCCTACCCACGCAAAAAGAAAGAAAAATGAAAGAAAAAAATATACAAATTGTTATTGCTCTGGCCTGATAATCGCATCCCAGAAGCAAGCAGAAAGAATACCTACATTTTGTGTAGAGAAAAAGTGAAACGTATTAATGGAAGCAAGGGGCAGAAAAAAAAAAGCTCAACCTATTGAGAAAATTTAAGTCCTCAATCTCTCGGCCTTTTGTGCGCTGATAAACCGCTATGTGTTCATGCTCTAGGGCCCCTGAACGCTGAGTGTATACATCACAAATACACACATGCTGCATTTCTCTGAAACACTCTCATTCCCATCTCCCCCTCTCTTTCTCTCTCACACTTGCATGTATGTGTGTACCCTTTTTCTCACACACATGCAAACACACACACACACATTTACACACAGCTTCACGTCTCTCTTGTTTTTTCTCTCCCACACACACTCACGTACACACACACAAGAACAAGATTTGTGCAGATCTGCATTCACTCTCGGGCAGGGTTTTGCCTGATGAGATATATGCGGGTTTACTCTGTCGTGGAGATGAGTGCGTGGCGCCTACCCTTGGCTCTTGCAGTCGAATCCCTGCCAGCGCCTCGCATGCATAATGTCGACAACCCAGCAGCCCTCCGCTCGCCGCGCGACCCCCTGCCAGCTGCAGTCTTGCGTGTAGCTGCAGTCGGACGGCGCAATTTAGACTATCAGGCCAATCTGTGCTGCCGTATTTAACTTGGGGACGGGACGGAACGGAAAAAGAGGGAAGAAAAACTGAAAACGCATACAGGCATGGTGCAGCCATGAGGAAAAAAATCTGAGTCACCTCCTCCGTCACAGGCATTTCTGCTCTAAATGCATTCTGCAATTTCTTCCACATTCCACGCTTGTAGCTTCCATATGCACCGGTCTTCTTGTTGTGCAGCAGTGCGTCTTGACTGCAAAGTTTTTGTCGGGGGAAAACTTGCTTCGCTTGCCACCCTGGGAATTTAATTTGTGGATAATCCAATCTGCGAGGAAACATGCTTGTGTGCCGTGACAGCCATTGCTTGTTGACAATCATAATACCAGCATCTATGTAAAGATTCTATGCAAAGATATATAAACATTCATATTCCTATCATCCCGGGAGCAGCGTACTGATCAAAATTAAGTGGAGGGAGTGCCCCTTAGCCAACTTTTATTGTGAGCTCTCTTAATTTTAAGAAAGCACTTCGAACCCAGTTGCAACATCCAAGATGAGCTTCATAAAGTCAGCCATAAACCGAAGAAGAAAGACTTCCAACGGTGGGGTGCCGTCTGAACCGCCAGAGGCGGTGAGTTCAGAACCTGACAGTGCAGAGCCAGTAAGTCACAGGTGGATTTCGTGGCATGTGAGAATGAATTGCAAAGAGCCGTCATCGAAATCGGGAGAGAATTCGTAGAGAAGAACCTTTTGGGGATTTTGATGTGTAGTTTTCAAATGGCAGTCTTCATCATTGTCATTATGCTGCTCATTCATTCATGCATGATTTTACTTGGATTTGTAAAAAAAAAAATTGTTCTGATTCATTACTGTATATGCTGTTATTTTTGCAAGGATTTGATATTCATGGATTTCGCAAATCTCAGTTATATTGCAAATTTAACAACACACAAAAATGTCTCCATGCACCAAGGTACATGTAATTGTGCATTTATGATAGCTGCGATGCCAATTTGCGAAAAACAGCAACTTGCGAAAATGTGTATGAACTTCTCATTCATGAAAAATTTCTGTTCATGGAAATAACAGCTTATACAGTATTTGTATGCTCTATCATTGGTTAAATATAGTGACGAAGATGCATTTTAAGAAATTTTAATTACCTCTTATAAACGAGGAAACTTTGCAGTGTCAACGTTTTCATGCATTTTGCGCAAAACAAATCTAGCACACAAAAAAGCGTGCAAATGTTAAAATGCTGATTTTTTTTTCTTTTTTGTTATTTGCAATTTCCTTCACTCGAGCAAGTCAAGTAACGTGTAATGCAGACAAGCTGCCTCTTTCCATAGGATGTACTACCAAAACCCTGAACGGCCATGGTAGCAGTGAAATGTTTAAAGTGCTAGCTCGCTCAGTGGTTGTGACCGTCCATGAAATTAGTCTCCCTCGGCCAAGCGCAAAATATTGATTGTTTGAAAAGTTTTACTCAAGTACAATATGTACCGTATTGCACACTAAGAGGTGTATGTGATATGCTCTAATACTGGGCTTTGTTGGATCAGCTGCAACACACACGACACACACACATACATTACACATGAGTACACAATCCCTGTGTGTAGAAGTGGTCTCAATGATATGAAAAGTTTTGAGCTGCATTGAGTTGAAAATCTACCTACACTGTATATGACTCATAGATGCAAGCGTCTATGCAAGCGTGTGAAATAGCTTCCTATTCCACCTGTAATTCTGAACAGGCAGGTCTTTATCTCTCAAATACAAGTTTGATTAGCATCTTTTCGATTGATTTTTTTCCCCCCTCCGATATTAAAAGTCCACTTTGATTCTTCATCAAGGGTGCATTCACGTACACTGTACGTATGATTTAGTATTGCTTTCCCATGTCCACCATAGCAGGACAGTGTGATGTACTCAGTTTTATTCCGTTGTTTATTGGACTGTCATCGCTTTTGCTCATTGAGGTATTAGCCCTGGGGGGTGTTTCATAAAGCTGTTTGTAAAGTTACGAACGACTTACAAGCGACTGGTGATCAGTTCTGCTGAATTATGGAAATTCTGATAAGTATAGTACAGCAGAACTGATCACCAGTTACTCGTAAGTCGTTCGTAACTTTACGAACAGCTTTATGAAACACCCACCAGGACTGTATTCATTTGCCGCTTCAACACTGGATCTATTTCAGAGGTTTTAGGGATAATAGGTTAACTGGCTTCTTGTTCCTTGGTATGTAAATTCAACACATGGCTGATCCTAGAAAAGAAAGGTATGTGGGGAGGAAGACAAAAGTCAGTTGAAAGAAAGAAAAAAACAAAAAAAGGAAAGAACAAAGGGAAGAGAGAGCGAGGTACACACTGGGAGTGAAAAGGGAATGATAATGAGTGTGTCAAAGAAAAGACAGAGGGGGAGAGAGAGATGTTAACCCCCAAAAGGTCATCATCCCTATGCCCTTTGCATTTCTGGAGTGACCGTATGGAAACCCCTGGATATGTCCAAGGACCCCTTAAATTGATATGCTTAAAATCTGAGCTGAGGAGATGACTATCTCCTAGAGAGATAGATAGATGGATGGATAGAGAGAACGAGGGAAAGAGAGAGCAAGAGAGGGAGAGAACGAGGGGGAATAGCTGGCGGAAAAGCGAAATTGAACCGACTGGGGATAGGCCCTCAATTACGCTTCCCGGACTTGCGCCATTAGCATCAGCTAGTGATTATCTGGGTGTTATGATTTTCTCCGCTACGCACAGAGCCATCGGAAAATGCCTGCGCCTGTGCTTTAGGCAGCAGTGCACAATGATGGCCAGTGTGGCAACTTTGCCCATAGCATACCCAGCTCTCTACCTGTTGGGCCTCATGCCAGTTCCATCTGTGATTTTAAGCATAAAATCCAATAATGATGACAGGAAAGTTCTTGGATTTTTTTTTTCCCAAGCATGATAACATTGCACATTCACTTTTAATGATTAAAGAGACAACATGACAATGAGCACTAATCAAATTGGCTGAAACAATCTATTTACTGCAAAGGAAAATAAAATGTGTAATGATATAGATTCCACAAAGGCTACATGGTGCTTGTCATTATGTTCCCATGTAATTCTGTTATATACTGTATGCTAAGGTACTATGTTCTCTGTGTATATTGTTACATGTACATACTTCTGAATGACACAGGAATGGATGATATTGCAAAGAAGGCAAACAAATTTCATGCCTATGGTGAACCCATATTGTCTGTGCCATCACTTCACATTATGCTTACATTATGATGCTGCTTATGTGACTTTAATGACACGAAGAGGCAGCTACAAGTGATTGCTAATGATTCATTAAGAATTCACAGTGGATGAACACCAATAAAGAAAATGCTCTGTAAGTCTTGTCGCACCAAATAGTTCTTATAAATGGAATGTATGTGCAAGGGAGATCATTGAAAAGTTAAAGCTTTTCCCCCAACTCCCACTATCTTAGAAGTTAATCAGATTATGCCAGTTTGCTGTACGTAAAAGCAAGACTCCTGAAATTGTTAACATGTCCAGAAAAAAAAAAAGTTATAGAAAAAGTTGGGAGTTGTGTTGATTAGTAAGAATATACACCCACATATGGCATGCATGGTATTTAGGTCATTCTGTATCATGAAGTTGGGAGTAGTATTAATCTGTAGATAATCCAAAGATTCACGTACAGCATGCTTTAAAGGGATGGTACAGTATTGGTGGAGATGAGAATTGGGCTTTTAACTTTTTGCGAGATACCAAGAATACCAAGAAAACACTTATGATATAGTACAGAGCATACCATTTTAAGAGGAATTCATAGTTTATTTGATGAAAATTGGGTTTGGAATGACTGAAACATCCAAAAACAAAGTAAAACAAAGCGATCGTAGTATAGTAGGGGTCCCACACTTTATTAGAACTGCTCTTTTTTGGATATCTCAGCCATTTCAAATCCAATTTTTATCAAATAAAGGTGGAATTCCTCATAGAATTACATGCTCTTTCATATCTAATAAGAGGTTTCTCATTATCTCACCAAAAAATGTTAGAAACCTGAAATTAGGTCTCAACCAAAACTATATGATCCCTTTAATGTTTAAGCCATTAACTCCTGCTTTGTGTGTTGCCCGTAATAGTTTTACGTAATGAAAGTGTATGGAGATAGATCTTCTACCGCAACAAAGAATTGTGATTACGTAAACTCACTATTTCAGTCTGACAAATAATCAGCTCCCTTTAGCAGCAATAAGGATTTGATTGTGATGAAAACATTGTTAGGTCCCTAGAAAAAACAAACACTGCCACCCCCCCCCCCCCCAATAAAAGATAGAACATGTCACCGATGCAAAGAAGTCATACCCACCACACTGTCTGAAAAGGGAAAATAGATCTAGACTAACGTAATTAGATTATAGGTGCACATTGCGTAGAATCCCATTTAAAGTTTGGTGTTTTTCAATTACCACCACCACCTGTTGGCCTCATGGCATGTCTTGGAGCGTCCCAGATGAACTCCTTTGTGGCTTGCCTCATTCTCAGCCACCGAATCTCAATCGCCTTCAGAGCTCATTTACGTTTTAAAGCAGGTATGTTAATACGTAAGAATGATAGTGGGAAGTGTAGTGTGCGGAGTAATGATAGAGAAAGTAGGATTCAGTGAGCAGTGATTTTCATACATTTTCCTCTGGAGGGAGATGTATTTTAATGCAACTGAAAAAAAGTTTTCTAAAATAAAACACATTTATGTCTTAGTTTTTGATGGAGAGAGATCATAAATACAGCAGAAATTTTCTTTATATCAGTTCTCGGAACTTGCTTCAAGACTGCTGAGTTGAGTTGTAGGACAATTTTGAGGCTAGTCAAGTTCACCCGTTAAAACTATCGTGTAGGAATAAGAAATTAGCATTTTCCCTTTTCGTGATGCAAAGTTAGTGATGTCTCTCCTTGGAAATGATGGACATGTTGCAATAGTGTGCTCTGTTGTTAATTTGTACCTCATTGTACGGATACTGGCAAAACCTCTCTCCTTTTACTAAGGAGAAGTATTCACATGAAAACATATCAGTCGACTCATGAAATGCGCACAAGTCATTTTACTGTATCAGTGCCTTTTGCAATTAGGAAAATGTTGAACAGGTGCAGCATCCCTAAAATGTGGCTTTGTGCATCCTTTTAAACTATACATCATGCAAGGGTACAAACGGCCAGAACGTAAGGTAGAGAAGCCACGCGCTCACATGGAGAACGTAGTTCAGTGCAAGGCCACAGGTTCCAGAGCGTAGGCTTAAACTGGGGCTGTTAATGGGAAAAATTATGCATCAGTACCCACGTCTTAATTACAGTAGTATCCTACCTACTGTACCTTCCCTTCCTCCCTTCTTCCCCCCCCCCCCCACAACTCTGTTCATGACTGACTATTACCCTTCAGTACATTTCGAAGGCAGTGCAGACATGTATGACATGTATTGCGTAGTTGATTCTCCCATGTACCGTCTGGCAAGCCAAGGCAGAAGGCAAATTGCTGCAGACAAGAATATTGAGACAGATAATTTCGTAATTTGACAAATGCTGGCATAAGACGTTTCCCTCAAAACAGCTACATGTAGTTATGATGATATAGTATCTGCTGACAATATTTGTCTCATGACTATCCTGTTTTTGTTTGCAATTTGGCAAGTCATTTGAGATTGTTGGTTGACTGCTTTCAGGAATTATGCTGGCTTGCAGGCGATCATATTTTCTGAATTTATTCAAACGCTTTGCCTGTGTGGAAGTTATATTTTTGGTGGCATGGATACATCATTGTCTAAAAGTAGCCAGCATGTCTGAAGCTGTATGTTGATTGCACTTTACTTGTTAAGTTGTATCAGGCCAGCAGACCATTAATTTTCTTGTACAAGGTATGTGCTTAAAAAAAAAAAGAAGAAAAAAATAATGTTAGGGTCTCAGTGATGAAATTAAGTATATTTGTGTGAAAGATTAAATTTACAAAATATTTTCCTGTGCCATGCGTGTGTGAGAAATGTGTGGTGTCAGAGTTGCGGTGATGAATATTACATACATGTGTGAAAAAGATTACTACTTAAATTGATTCTGAAGTACAATGACTGATACCTCATAACTGATAACTCATTATTTGAGAGGTGACATATGTGTTTTGCAGACCTAGAGCCTCATGTGGCACAATAGTATCCCTTGTGATTGTAAATTATCATCAGTCTTTACGATTATGCTTCTTCCTCACTTGAAGATATTCTCATAAGATGAAATGTCTTTCAAGGAACATCATTGATTCTTTCAATACACGCAAAATAAGGTCGGTCGATAGAAAGTCTCCTAAATCCTCCAAAAAAAAAAAAATGCTGCCAGGGCAGAGGTTTATTTGGGTTTAACGTAACACATGTAGGTCATGGGTTCAAAGGCCATAGGTTATCTCAACAGACCTCAAACTTGTCCAGGTGTACTATCAGCAGTAGATGTTGAAAAAGTGCAGTTGTGCATTCAAATCTGATGTCCACTCAGTGCATTTAAAAAGACTCTGGCAATTGTTCAGTCCATAATACTATCTCCTTTCTCTTTATTTTCTAATTTGTGTGTGTGTGTGTGTGGGGGGGGGGGGGAATTGAAAAGGAAGGTTTGTAATCTTATATGAGCAGTGGATATTAAAGGTGTACTCAACTTTGCAACAATGCACAGATAAAGAGTTGATGATTTCAAAAATGGAACATTCATATTCTCATGCCTGGTCCACAAATGCACAGCAAGTTCTGATTTCTTCTTCACTAGGATCAATTATCTGTAGAAGAAATACATTACTTGTGAAAGGTGAATATTATGTAAAGGGTTGCTTGTAAGAAAAAATCTGATCCATGTACCATTGGGGAGTAAAATTATCATCAAAACAGAATGTAGAATTGTCTACACGATCACACTTGAAATATGACAATACATGGTATTTTACAGTTTTTCGTGGTTCCAGCCATCTTTTGTTTTTTAAAATCTGCATTGTATCTATGTGAATTTATGTGTGTGTGTTTGTGTATACATGTATATACATGTATGTGTATATAATGCATGTATGTGTGTGGTGCCTTTAGATTGTTAATACATGTATGTACTTGTTTCAGATGTCTCTTCAGTTATTAACTTATTTACCTTGTGGTGAGCGGGGGGGGGGGGGGGGGGGGGGGTTAGCCTTGGACTTCCATTGGATAATTAAAAGACAAAACACTGGCGAGTCAGTCACCAGGAAGATATGCTGCTGCTCCTTGGCCACACAGTGGTTATCGAACCCCCACTAGGAGCATTGAGAGGGATAGGGAGGGAGCAGCTATCAGCAGCTCTCACACTCAAGATGCCCTGTGTCAGTTTCTAGATTGATGAGCATTAACACCATCATGGTATATGATTATATGCACATTAAAGGGTAATTATTATGTCCCTCGGGCCTTACCCTCTCCCGCCCCAGACACACATGCCATGGCCAAGTGTTTCTTAAGAGCATCTTTACACTTTAGACATGGATGCCGTATATTCCACGCAAGGACATAGCTTAACAACCTGAAATGTCTGTCCTTAAGTCATGGAATTTAATGACCAATTTATACATCAGCACTTTAACATGAGTCTGCCTCCTGAATATACACCCAATGTTACACAGTCCTTTATGTCTTTGTTAATAAATCTGTTATAACCTCTCATCCACAGAACAGATAAGATCTAGGTGAAGTACGCTTCTACCATGCAGGATATACTGTAAGCTTGTCCCCCTACAATCTATAGTTCGCATACATCATACACCATAGTGGTTATGATCAGTGCATATAAATGTTATGAATTATGGACACTTTTTATATGTAAAGAAGGACTGTAGCGCTTATCATACACATGACAACATGCTAGCATGACTTGTCATCTGTGACCTGTGGTTGGCCAAAAGTCTTCCTATATGAACTTGCATTGTAATTCCCAACATGTGTGTGATAATTATTCTTGACCAGCATTCAAAACCCCTTGCTAAGAATATTCAAGATGCTTGCTGACCATTTAAAGAGTATTTGACTTTCAATTGGGGTAGGGGATATTTATCCCCCCCCCCCCCCCCCACGCACAAAAAAACCAGAAAGGCCAGGCTATTAAAAGGTATTTTTTAATATTTTTTTTCTCGAACAGGAGAAAGTCCCTAGAGGCCAAACTTTGATGCACCAATCACATAGAAACTCTCTTGAGGTACTCTGCACTGGAGAAGAAATTGTCTCTGTGTTGACTGACTGTCATCTATAATTTGACCCTGTGCATTCACTGGACATAGCTTTGAAACAATGGCACCTAGCTGTTTTGATGTTAATACTTCTCCAAAAAGGAGAGAGGTTTTTGTCAGTATCCGTAGAATGAGGTACAAATTACTCAGTGCAAGTCAGTCTGTATTCAAGATGTAACGTACATTGTATGTGTATAGTGGATTTCTGCTCCTTGTCTCTGGAATAGCACCCTAGCATCTATGCTCTAAAAGTCACTCCAAACGAGGACACAAAGGGGGAAATTTTTCTACTCCTTCCGTGCTACTCGAGACGGGTTATTTTCGGGGGGGAACGGCATCCACAAGCGTGGCCGGGGTTCTCGTTGAGGGCCCTCTGGTGATCGATGTACCCCTAATGTGGTGACATGAAACAGTAGAGCCGTGGACTGCTCGTCAAGCAGCCGTGGTGTTGACCGAGGGAAGAGCCGGGGCTATATACACACTCTCCTTTCACTCTTCCCCCCCCCCCCTTTTTCCTTCTTTTTATGGCTTTGTTTGGCACCATTTTTTTCCCCTCTTCTCTTAAGGACACTGCTGCCATCCTCTTCTCTGCAGTGTGCCCCACTTTCTGTGAAATTTTACCTGCAAACCCTGAAGGCTCCCAATCCAATAACTTTAATATGTTGATGATGTTTGGCGTATATGAGGGAGAGATCTTTTCCTCTCCCGCTTTATCCCTTTGGAAGTGAGAAGAGGGAATTTATTGAGCCTCAGTTTGTTTGTTTGTCTTTTTTTCTAGATGTTATTTTGATTACAGTGCAGTTGACATCTTTCTTAATACTTGATTCCAAATTATAGTAAAAGTGGACTATTTCTTGGCATGAAAATGCTTGTAAATTTTGCACTCACCTGTCCTTATGTGGCATTATAGGAACATGCATTTGTGTGTTGGGGAAATATTGAAATACAGTCAAACCTGCCTATAGCGGCCACCCAAGGAAACAAACAAGTGGTCGTTATAGACAGGTGGCCACTATAAACAGGTTCTCTTACATGCTTTTTCTCTTTGGAGGGAATTTTCTTCAGTGGTGGTATATGGCAGCTGGCCGCTATAAACAGGTGGTCGCTAGTAGCAAGACAGGTTGGACTGTATGTACAGAAATCCTCAAAATAACGAAGAAATAAAATTCACCAAGATTTGTCCTGTTGAGAAAAAGAAATTACATCTAAATTTCTGCCTTTGTAACAGTGGAAAATGCGTGCTTTTGCATGTTACTGAATTCATCACTAAGACTGCATGTCACATCCAGGGAATAGCCGTTATCAAAAACAACACCACAAAATCACACTTTTCTGCAATCTGGCATCCAAAAACCAATATCAAATACACACTTTAGGGCACCTGTGAGTTAAGTTTGTGCTAGGAAACTGTTTTTCAGCTGAAGGAATGGAAGCTGTTTTCTGCGAGCCTGTCCAATTTTCAACTAGTTAGACCCATAGATGGTATTTGGCTTTGGAAAAATGATCCAACATGGACTAAAAGTACAAACATACAAATATGAGTGTGTTGGATTGATTAGATAGATTAGTGAAGCAGAATTTTTTTCCCCTTTGCACGTTCACTTGAATTGTTTTGATTGACTAAACTATTTGGTAATCAATCAATAAGTGCAGAGGAAACCTTAAAAATTCTGTATCCTATAGGTGAGAGTTCAACCCAGCTTTACATACCAGCTGTTTATGTCAAACAGCTTGTGTTAAATAGCTTCAGCTCATTGACTGTTGGCTATGATTAATAAAATCATTGAATGGGAGGTGATGTGACTGATTATCGAGCCATGTGTTTGTTTAACCTTGGAGACTTTATATAGGAGTAAAAACATGGGGTATCTGTATATTTTTAATGTGCTCTTTATTGAACGACCTTCTCCATTTATGTAGAAGACATAATGTGCTGAACATTGCACAGTAATTACAGTTGCGTTTACACACACTTAAGAATCTCCCATCGATGTGGCCAAAGTCATCGAGGTTTCTGCCGCAAATCTGTTGTGGGGCATGGCAGTTGGCACTCGCAGGTTTCTAGGTTAGCGTGTTAATGACGTAAGCAGTGGGACTCACTGCAAAAGCATGGCACGCAGGAAATTGCCAGCCCGCTTTCACACTTCGTGAGTCGTCAAAAACCGAGCCGCTGGTACAACTGTATGAGTGGACATCCACATGTACTTGTAACGTCGACACAATTGGTTGTTAATATGTGATGTAGTAGCTTTTCTCCCCTTGTTATTAGGAACCAATTCATCTTATCTTGCACGCTGCTGTACAGTTGTTGGCAGCGATTGTGTTCAATCTGGTGCAATATTGCCCTGCCAAAATATTAGCTTGCCTAATAATCATCTGGCATCAGAATTTATAGGCGGCAGGATTTTGAGTTAGGGAGTGGCGAGGGAGAATTTTAATAAAGCGTACAAAAAGATAATCATTATGTTAGAATATTGCCTTTCAATTTCTGTATTTTGCAATGTCTGATTTCCAAATGACAGCCATTCCCATCCTGCTTAACAAATATTCCTTTATCCTACTAAGCAGTGTAGGTGTTGAGAAGGTGTTAAAATCCAGAAATCTGGACACAGGATTGATTGTTTAAAGGGTAAGGCTAGTAACTGATCAGTGGGAATCAGTGGAAATGCTGGGAGATG
This sequence comes from Diadema setosum, assembly GCA_033980235.1. NCBI lineage: Eukaryota > Metazoa > Echinodermata > Echinoidea > Diadematoida > Diadematidae > Diadema > Diadema setosum. The sequence goes on from CM067064.1 coordinate 7,260,770, forward strand.
ATTGTTCCAATCCTTATGGGATTCATTCAAGAGTTCATTGTATATCTATTGTTGTGTGAAAATGATTTGCTTCAGAACGGTCTCATATTCAGTAATGTGCAGATTAATGCTCTGTCACTGACCAGGGACGCTAACCTGGAAGCATTAAACTGCACATTACTTGAATATGAGACAATTCTGAAGCAAATCATTTTCACACAACAATAGATAATACAATGAACTCTTGAATGAATCCCATAAGGATTGGAACAATCATCTCCCAGCATTTCCACTGATTCCCACTGATCAGTTACTAGCCTTCCCCTTTAATCCTGTAAAAAAGAAAAAAAAATGTGGATGAGTAGAATCAGTCCCACTGACTGAAATGTCAACCACAAATCAACCCCAAGATGTTTGTTGCAGAGTGGGGCCAATGAAGTTTGTTAAAAGATGCTTTTCCTTCCTAAAGCATGGCCTCTCTCTATCAGTGGAAGATTGTGGTGACAGCCTCCTTTGAAAGCATGTTAGATGAGAGAAGAAAGGAAATACTTTTGTTGGTGCAATTAATCTTGGAGAGGTGTACTTTCTGATCAGAATTATTTATTGAATCAGAAGGGTGGCGCTTGAAGTACTGTGGTATCTATTGCAGTTGTATTTTGCCAATGAGAGTGATGATAGTGAATTACCGTGGCATCATTACTATGGTAGTTCCAATGTGAACGCACCTTTGGAACATGTAGAAGATTACTCACCTGTGCCCACAAACCATTTCTTAAACAAATGAATTAAAAAAAAAAAATCAGAAAATACTGGACATATACTCATGTGTCACACACGTCATACATTGTACTTTGCAGCCACAAGAGATTTATGCAAGAGTTATGTAACACCTTTAATGGTCTCCTCCATCGGATTGAGTAATTACCTCATCGCATTAGCAGCAGATTTGGTTATTTCTGTTTTTCTCATGAATGGCATGCATAATGAGCTGTGATGCCCTAATTGAGGTATCTTTGGGTGGCATGAATATGAAGCATAGAAGTCATTCCATAATTGAATGTTATTCCCAAGCTTGTGGTTGAATTGTAATTAGGTAATGATGCCAGGATATCATCCAAAAGGCGAGGGTTGCTGAGTAGTATACAGAGTCGCCAATTACTTTCTCAATTCTAAATAGTAATGAATGGGGGAGGGTAGGGGAGGCTACATGTAGGATGTCTGTTCTGAATCATATATGTGTGTGTGTGCATGTGTGCATGTGTGCATGTGTGTGTGTGTGTGTGTGTGTGTGTGTGTGTGTGTGTGTGTGTGTGTGTGTGTGTGTGTGTGCATGTGTGCATGTGTGTATGTTTTTGCCTGCTGCAGCCATGTCATTGTTCTACGAAAATCAATGCTTACCACTGCTGAAACATGAGCAAGGAAGTTGTGCCTTGTGACTTCTTGGTCAATATTGGAACAGTGTTAACCCAAGCAGTGGATAATCAAAACTCTCCCTTATATAGGAAACTTGAATTAATATAAACGAATACATCAGGTTTTGTGTCATCCAGTGATGTGACATATAATTATCTAAGAGTACAGGTTGGAAGCTTTTTCACGGTAGTGGTTTATATTGCACTATGATCAGAGTGATCTGAGGCATATGATTTAAATCATAACTGCATAAGATTAGGTGAAAGTAAAAACTGGTCAATACCTTCAGTTAAAGGTCCTGCTTACCTGTGGGAGCAGTGATTTTTTAAAGAAAATTTTCAAGGCATCACATTTGATGCATAAGTATAGGTCTGTATTGTATCACAAAACATCCTGCCATATAAAATTTTCTCAATAAAGCCTAAAATATAAGGAGATATCACTATTTTTCTCTATAAACCATAACTGTAGATGGTTTAGTCTGGAAACATTCTTATTATAACTATTGTTCACATTTTGTGTATTTAACAATATTTGCATCTACTATGCAGATTCAATTCAAATGATAAATTATGCCTTTAATACACAGCACCAACACTACTGCCTGAATGAGTAAACTCTGTTGCCAGACTCAGACTCAGTGTTTACAGTGTATTTAAGTTTAATTTGTGAGAAGACAGCAAAACGTGTACAACTGTACGTTGGTATAATAGTTCACATTTAGGTCTGTGTTTATGTTTATCATGCATACTCGCAATCAGTTGGTGATAGCACTTCTTTTTTTTTTTTCGTCATGGCAGAAATATGATAGTACCAGCTCATGTACAAATTGTATCATCACAAAACATCAGAATTGTCAGAACAGAGAAAATCCCTTTCTTACAGGATAGCAGTGTCATCAAAGCTGTTTGGAGTTTGTGAGGAGAGAAGGAAAAATAAATACCAAGTCGACAAACGGGACAGTTTTGCAATTTGAATGATGTTTATTACAATGGTCATACCCGTTTGTCGACTTGGTAATTATTGCTTGAAGCAGCTTCAGTAGCAGCCACTGAAGGGAGACAGAAAGAGCTTGTGGCTGATATAGACAGGTGGCCACTATAGGCACATGTTCTCCGACATTTTATGCATATCACATAATATTATGTATTATTGTTGTGTAAAGTATGTATTAAATTATGTACATTTAAGTGAGCATGTGTGTCATGCATTGAATAAGCTGTTGTTGATCGTGTTATTGCATACGAGCATGCCTACAGCAAGCAAGCTTTTCACAAGTTCATGACATACCCGAATAGTGGAAGAATGCAGTGGTGGCAATCTTCGAACTGTTTGCCATTCACTACCAGCATGGCTGCAAAGCAGAAAAATACACTAAATTATCAACTCAACTGCAGCTCTAAATTGGTCTGTTACCGCAATACACAAGTTGAAATACACAGCAGGATACGCAATTAGTGGCCACTGGTTGCTGTAGACAGGTGGCCGCTATGCACAGGCTCATTGACATGGCTTTTCTGTCAAGGGGATTTTTCAGTGGCTGTTTACAGCAAGTGGCTGCTGAGGCAGGCTGGACTGTATGTTACAAGTGTGTAGACACCCATCTAGCCTGCATTTCTCCAAAGATTTAAGGCATAGGTTGCCTTAAATGAGATGAGAAGGTAACACATGGTATTGAAACTGATGTAGACAGTATGTCTAGCAGTGCTTCACTATAAATGAGAAACACCCTTTATAACATCAGTGAATAGTCTCTGTGTAGGACAAAATTAATATCATATGCAACCACTGCCAGTTCATGTATTATGTCATTCATCATCTAAATGAGATATGAAAAAATTGGAATCATAGGAGTACATGGGGACAATTTGCATGTATATGCTTGATATGTGTGTTCTTTTATTTCCCACAGTGGCACCCAAGCGTCTCAGGCATATCCTTGCACTATAGTAAACTCCCTTTATTTTCTCCCAGGCTAGCCACAGCCACAAATACCTGAAACTGATGCAGTCTATATATTTCTGTTTATGAGGCATTCCAACTTCACCCAACCTACTTATTCTTGCAGAGATGAAAGCCATCCAACCTCAACATCTCATGGTCCACTGCATTTTCTTTAAAAGATGATGGTAGAGTGCGGGAGTGAGATGGAGATGGAGAGAGAGGGAGAGGCGGAGAGAGATGGAAAGAGATATGATTAGAGAGAGAGATAATATATAGAATGTAAGATATAATATATGAAGTTTTGAGAGATAAAGATATAGATGAAAAAAGCAAAAAAAAAAAAGAGAGAAATAATCACATGGGAAGAGAGTGAGAGAGATCCAGTGTAAAGACATAGTAAGAAAGAAATCAAAGAGAGAGAGAGAGAGAGAGAGAGAGACATGCACAGGTGTAGAATAAGGGGAGGGGGTACAATTTGGAAGTAAGATAGAGAGAGGGAGAGATATAGGGATAGAGAGAGGGAGAGATATAGGGAGAGAAAGAGGAGAAAAGACTATTTTAAGACACAAGACACAGTGACCCAGATTAACTCTCTGAGCTCCTTTAACTCTCGTGATTAAATTCACCTGAAGGTTATTTGGTGGAATTCCCACCTCTCCCAATCAGATAATCTGCTGCGTGAGACTGGCGTCTTCATAAGTCTCATCGTTTTCAACAAATACAAAATTGAGATTAATGTTGCCTTTAAAGGGAGTAATGCGTATTTGCAGAAGTGGATTGAAATATTCCCATTTACAAATTGAATTTGTGTGTGTTTGTGTGGATGTGTGTGTCTGAAGAAAAAAAAAGGTATATATTCATTCTACCTTTCTTTGTGAATATATCTTTCGTCATCAAAGTTTGTAAAAATCTATAGGAAATAAATTGCAATGCATATAAAGTGGTTATAGCTAGATGTTACGCTGCAGCTACAAAGCTGTAAACAAAGGCTGTATATCAAGAATAATGGTGCAAATTGTGATTTACTATGTACTGTTATGTCCATATTTTACCTGTACAAAATAATCTATCTGTATACATAATATGTACCTACATTTTTCTGTGGAGGAAGGTGGGCTGGTGTTACTGTCTTTTTTTTTTGAGAGAGAGAGAGAGGGAGAGAAAGGGAGCAACTACTCAAGGGGAACTTTTTTTTTCTTTTTGTATAACAATTTTGTATGTTTGTGTGTTTGGGGGAGGGGGGCAAAGGCAATTGTCCTCTTGTGATATTATGATATCAACACAGCTTTTAGATATACATGTATATCCACATTCATTGTCAATTGCTGTAATTTAACTTTGGTATTGGCCCCTTTAATCTTGCTTCATCCTAACCTTCCCCATCCCACCCCTGCCCCTCCCACTTCCCCCTTTCCCCACATGCTATCATCTAAAGACAGCATGCAAATAAAGATAGAAATGTTGAAATCCTCTAACATGTTCTGTCCACCCCCTTTGAAAGTCTTTCTTATTTTTAGAGGTTGAAGTTTGACTGACTCCATACTTCGTAAACATGTCAGTAAAATGGGTCCCTGGTCTAGACACTGCCCCCATGATCTGTCAGAAACAACACTTCCGACTCCTGGAGAAAGAGTCTTTTTGTGTCTGAGGCAATGCCGAACATGACTGCCATGAATTACGTCAAATGTCTAACTATGAAAGGCTGTCGCCTGGAGGCGCAAGAAGACTAGTCATGTTTTCTTTGAAACACCTGCCTCAATATTTCTCAGCTAAAGTTGCAACCTGTTGAACGAAGACCGGCACAATACCTCTCCCCACTCCAAGGGGAAGGACGTTATGCGCTAATGCTGCACTTTCAGGTCAAAAACTCTGTAGTTGCATCGTTGCGGTCAGGTGTTCTGCCCACCCGAGAAATGTTGTCATTTTGCAGGGCTCTGTTGATTGTCTTGGCCCACCTTGTTCTTCCTTGTCTCCTTCATCATCTTTTTCTTCTTGTCCTTCTTTTTCATATCTGCATGGCAATCAGCTGATGGTCCCGTGGACATTGCTGATGGTGATGACAGAATTCCGAGGACATTCAATTTAGGGGCTTGATTGAGAGCAAAGATAGGATGGCTTTTGTCAAGTAGTAATGCATGTTTGTTTGTTTTGTTTCTTTTACATTTTTGTTTTCTTCAAAACCATTCCAATTTGAAGACATAACTCTTTGTGTTTTCATTCTGTCACTTCCATTATGTCAATAAAAGATAAAGGGGGATATGAGTTATAACTTAAAGGCATAATTTAGCATTTGCAGATGAAACAAAAACATAGCATTAGTGCTTCAAAATAGTTCTAAAATGTGAGCCAGGGATAGAAACAACCACTGTAAAATTTTGAATCGGTAAAATCGATGTCAATTATTGTTAAATGTGCACAATGTGAACAATAGTTATGATAAGAATGTTTCCAGAGTAAACCATCTACAGTTATGGTTTATTGAGAAAATACAGATATCTCCTTATATTTTAGGCTTTATTGCAAAAATTTTATATGATAGGACATTTTGTGATACAGCAGACCTACACATATGCATCAAATGTGATATCTTGAACATTTTTTTAAATCACTGCTCCCAAAGGTAAACATGACCTTTAACATCATAAATGTATGCTAATATGGATGGGCATCTCTTGAATGATAATCCATGGTTCACTGAGAAAAATTTGATGAGTGGGTATCATTTTTTTTTTAAAGGAAGAAATAGAAAAAGTTTCCAAATTGTCTTATATCCCTTTTGTGACATGTGTTCCTACATGATTTGAAATAGTATTGATTATTAAAAAAGAACAAATTTCCTTTCGTTTTCATCTGCATTGAGGTGTTGGATGGAAAGCATTTTGGTCTACAGCAATAGACAAAGAGGGGTCAAACTTCTTTGCAGCAAGAAGCATTTGATCTACTTTTTGGTCTGTTGAACTTCTACTTCATGATGGCGGCAAAACCATAACAGACTATATTTTGTACATCTCCCTTGCTTCAAGCTCCTTTCATTATTAACGTGCTGACAAGCAAGGGTCAGCAGATTATGAATCGCTCATCAAGCTTGAAAGTGACACATTGAGGAAACGTGGTGTGATCAGCGCGCAAACAAACTCCCCCTCTTACGCTACTCCTAGCAGTGTATTGTGTGTCGAGTTTATGTACAGTATGTATGTGAGTGTGTGTGTGTGTGTCTGTCTGTGTATATGTGTATTATTTCTTTTTTTCAGCAGTATTCTCGTCCTTAATCTTGGGCATTCTTGATGAAGGCATAAACATAGCAGTCCGTTGCCAATCCTGATTATTGCCTCCTTGCAGTGAGTGCATGGACGATATCACACGTCTTTCACTCCTGTCCTCGGACAATGGCAAGTCTCCAGCACTGGCCTTGAGTTCAGCTTCTTGCCTTTCGTGGCTCACTCCAGGCACCTAGAAAGCTGCTCTGCTCATTCTTTTCATGTCAGAAGTCAGGTCACAAATTTCTTGACTTCTTTCATAGTTTGACCATGTTTTCTTCACACCTCAAGAGTGACCTATCATGATGTCTATATGCCTTTGTACATGAATTATAAAGGGCCAATTTATGAATAGGCCCTATGTATTATGCACAACATGCATTCAAATATTTACAATGTACAATTTTGATCATCACTTGTGCATACTGTAAATCCAGGAATGTTCCTTTGCATTATAATTTTGCGAGTTTGAAATGCACACAAAAGTTCTTGTCTACATTATATGCATTGAATGCCAGTGACTATTTGCGAAAATTGTATGCTGCAAAAATATCTTGCTTTAGAGCATATTGCAACAGATAGCAAAATACAACTGGATATGAGCGCATTTCATTGCAGAGTTCTAGTACCGGTCAGTCTAATTCAGGTTATTGCCCCCACTCTTCGAAACCTGAAATATCATGTGGCAGCACTTTGGTTATAAATATATCCTGGTTGTTTTTCAAAGTTCACTGGCGGTCAGGATGTGGTTTCATTAGATGTATTGAAAAGCAAGATACAAGCTCATGCACAGTTTTACCGTGTATTGATGTCACAGAAGTGCCACAGAGCAAATGAATTGAATGAACGTGATATTTTCACATTTCCCATGCCTCTGCCCAGAAGAGTGCTGGAAGCATATTTTTGTCTCGTCGTGTACCAGTTTTGTGCTGCTTGTGAAATGTGCCAAAATTTTCACGACATGTAACAAAGTAACCATGGCTAGAAGAGGGTCAAGGGGTCACTTTCTAATGCTCCACCTTCTGAAAAATTTTGGTCAGATGCCATATTCCACATTTTAACTTATCATGGCAATGTAGCAAGCCCTGACTGGGGGGTAAAATGGAATTTGCTCAGTGATGCTTTGTCTTTTCTTTCTTCCATTTAGTTATTGCCAAAGCTTGAGTTGTTTGATATGCAGCTGGAGATTTTCATTCATTTCACTCATTACCCATTTCATGCATATCAAATTTTGTGAAAATGCAAACATGGCTTGCTTATCTTATAGGAGGCTAACTGTACAATTACAATGGACCTTCAGTCTTGCCATGTACACTGCGCTCCCCAGCATTTTGTTCTAATCAAGCATACATTGTAGATTTGCTCTAACAAGAGGAGAAGAGTTGTGTATGAGCCAGAGCTTGAGGCACACGAACAGAAGTCATGCCAAATTGGGAGAAATGAGTTTGTCGATCTATCTTGAGCATTCACTTCTTTTTTCTTTCTTTTTTTGTCTCCGGAACTGGGTGCACAAAGACATGGCTGTCATTCTAAAGTGGGTTATAATGAAATAGGCAAATGCAGCTGCCTGTATGCTGGGTAGAGACCGAGTTATTTCATTTCAATTTTGTGTATGACTGTGTGTTGTTTTGTGTGCCTGCCTCCTGTTATTCTTTGCCAGAGAAACCTGTCAAACATCGTTCTTGATACAAACAAAAGTTGATCTACATTTTGTATATCAATCATAATTTTGAGAACTGGCACAACACCAAGGTCGAGTATTACTTTCTGCCGCATTTCTCATTACTATCTCATCCAACCAAGGCTTGGGGGAGGGGGGAGGGTAGGAGGGGGATAGGAGGGGGGTAGAGAGGCTTTTCTGTATTGTGTGGTTCTGATGTTGTAGCAAACAACTTGGAGTTTATCAGTGGGAAGCTCCTATTTACCTGTAACTACTTTTAGTAAATATGTGATATCTGCTTTTTGTTTGTTTGTGTTTTTTTAGTCAAAGATAACAACGACAAAACTGTCTAAGGTTGTTAATGGAGGGGAACGTTGCACAAGTTGGCGTCTTTGGTTAATACCTGACATGCTTAATTATGAATGAATTCATGCATACTTAAACATGTCGAGGCAGGAAGAGAAAATGTCCACATAAAGCAGAGGAGAGAAATCTGGCTGTAGTAAAGATAAGCTAAAATGTGGATGAGCGACAGTGTCTGCATGTCTTGCGCCCGTGAAATTTGGGTATTGCATGAAATGCCGACGTGAAGTGCTGGTGGCTAATGAGTGTGACTCACACCTGATGAGCAGGAAAGGCGCACAGGTTGTGTCCAACGCTAACCTTGCCATGTTGTCGTTAGTTCTTTTCATTCTTCCTCCTTCTCTTCTGTTCTTCACGAGGGGCTTGGCAGTCTGTCGAGTGCTTGGACCTGTCACGCTTGCTCTGAAAAACGTTCTGACTTCAGTCATACACCCATGCTTTCCAGTTCAATCTGAGGTTTATGTAGCGGTGCAAAAATATCCTGTACATCGGGGGTAGTGCTTGCTTTGCCATGGTGAATATGTGTGTGATTTCTGGAGTGGAGGCTTTTAAGTCGTGTAATTTCTGTCCATTTGCAAGTTTCATTTATTCTGGGAGGCGATGAGTGCCCTGGGACAGGCAATTGCTGCAACGACTTGGAATTGAGATCCAGAGGCTTTGGATACATGGTGTACATGGAACTTGGTGGGAGAGATGGGGGGGGGGGGAGAGAACGAAAGTGGGAGGGGAGGGGGGTGGATGATGTGTAGAGTTTTTACAAATTCCTACCTGTGTGGAGCTGTTGGAAATTTTTTTTGTTGATGCGTGTAGATGTTTGCATGTGCGCATATATTTGTGTGTGTGTGTGTGTGTGTGTGTGTGTGTATGCTTTACATTGAAACATATAAGCCAATGTGCAATGGGATGTATTGTTAGTTGTGTACGTGTAGTTCTGCTGAGAGTTGACTGTCGGAAGAGAGGGAGGAGCGCGTGGGGAAAAGCAATGAGGGTCGGACACTAGCCGCCGAGTGCGTGTGATTCATGGCATGGTGCTGGTTGAAGGGACAGAAGAGACCCATCGAGCGCCAATTTGCATTTAGGAGTGTCTTGAGGGGTCGCAGTTGACTTATTTTCTTCTCTATATTTGGCAGGCTAGTGAAGCATTATTTTGGGTAATACTATCACAGTGTGACGTCTTTCTTAACCCTCCAGCTGTATATTCTTGCCATTGGATAGCAGGTAGTGTCTGATTTAAACTGCTGTATTTTGATTTGCTTTCTGATGTCTTTTCAACTTTGTAGACTTTAGCTCGTACACTGTAGTCATATGTGACTCTACTTGCACAAGACACCTTTGAAGACATAAGATGTTTATACTTGGTTTGTTTGCTAGAGTACATGCCACGATATAATCCTAGATTGCTTTCAGATGTCACTTTTTAACTGAATGGCTATAGACATGTGGATTTTCTGAAAGTTTTTACTAATGGGTGTGTTTTTTTAATTTTTCTTCCTTGTAACATACTGTTTACGCTTCTGTTGTCGGGCAGATCATAGATTCTTTACTACAAATGCAGGGTGTCCCAGTTGTTTGGGAATCTAATCCTGTAGGTCCCTGCATGTATAAATGCCAGGTTTTTGTTTCTGTTGTTGTTGTTTTTCACTGTTCCCTCTAATAAATTGCATTCAGAGTTTTTTTCAAGCTTTCCGTAAATAGAGTTGGAGTGACTCACTTAGTCCTTATCACCTGTGTGGTTCTGCACCCTTTAGGTCTTGTTTACCTTTGGGAACAGTGATTTAAAAAAAAAAATATTTCAATATATGACATTTAATGCATATGTGTAGGTCTGTTGTACCACAAAACATCCTATCATATAAATTTTTGTGATAAAGCCTAAAATGTAAGGAGATATCTGCATTTTTCTCAATAAACCATAACTGTAGACGGTTTAGTCTGGATACATTTTTATTTTAACTATTGTTCGCATTTTGTATATTTAACAATTATTACTTAACATCGATTTTACCTATTAAAATTTTTACAGTGGTTGTTTCTCTCCCCAACTCACATTTAAGAACTATTTTAAAGCACTAATAATGCTGGGTTTTTGTTTCATCTGCAAATGGTAAATTATGCCTTTAAAGCTGAAGGCACGTAGACGGTCCCCTGAGGCGTCATGAAGGCAATAGGAAAACGTGCAGTGAAGACTGTTAATCAGATTTTATTCTGCAGTTATGTCCGGGAATGGTGATGAGGTGTGGCGGGGGTGTTAGATGGTTCAACTTCTGTGCAGAGAGCCCTACTTCTAGTGTTGAATGTGACGCTCAGTCGTTGACACTGAATTTTTATTTTTGCCGGAGGTGAAGCATGTGTGACATCGTGTAAAGCTTGTCACATGGAAGAAGACTTGCACTTCGTCATTCATGGTACAGTGTCGGGGAACCCATAGTCTACAGTAGCCACCTTGCATGCTTGGAAAAAACTGACACACATTTCTTCACTTGTATGCAAGTCGGCCAACAACTTACATACATTATAGTGATATTTCTTGCTCAGATATTAACCTGTGGATTCATGTTACTGTCCATCAACCAATGATGCACATATTAAAAGTTTCTGTCATAATTACCCAGACAGTCTACCTTTATGTCATATTTTGTTTTGCTTTATTACGTACACGTATGGGTCTTGATTATGTCAGAATCTTTTATTTTCTTTAATTTCACTGGGTTTTTTTTAATGTTAGTCAATTAAAATATGAGTTCTATTATGAACGTTGTCTTTTGTTTCTGCCTCCAGGATGCCAAGCCGAAGTCCTCCCAGGCGGCCCAGCCCTCCCAGGCCCAGTCTGGCTCGGCCAGTGAGGACAGGGAGGAGGAGATCTCCCCAACGCCACCGGCGGTGCAGCCCAAGGGTAGGCGCAGGCGGGGCGCCTTCAGTGCTGAACCCTACACAGAGGAGGACGCCACTTCCTATGTCAAGAAGGTAAGAGAAAACAAGAGAGAGAGCTAGAAAAGCATGCTGAGAGTGCAGACCTCTGCCAAGCAACTCACTTTCATCCAACTCGTGATTTCCACAAAAAATTAAATAAAAGAAATTGCTGGATTCAGACGTTGATCCGGATCACTGCCAAAATTTAATCATCTGTTCCTTATGTCATCAAGGTTCCTCGAAAATTTCATTCAAGTCCATTCATAACTTTCAGAGTTATTTTGCAAACAAACAGTCAAACAAACCAACACCTGCAAAACACAGTAAACCTCTTTTTCATAGGGAGATAGCAAAAAATGAAATTCTGAACATTGCGTTCTTAAAAGGAGGATGTAGCAATACTCGCCATCATTTCATTCACTCATTGTTTACGAGGTGAGGTTATTTCAGGAATAAAAGTCATATACATACAATCAAAATTATTTTTTTTGCACTTTTGATTTCAGATTACTACTACTCCAACACAAATCATTATCCTGGCAAGTGATGTCGGCCAGACAAGTTTCTTTGCAGATCCCTTAAATTTATTGTGAGCAAATTCAAAATGGTGGAAGATGAGTTGTGAGCCCTTCTGTGGACTATGTTTTGGCTTTAAGCCCCCAGACATGCTAGGGTTGAGATTGGTTAAGGCGTATATTGAGATACTGCCAGGTCAGCTCAAATTGCATTTTGGATGAGGAGAGTCCATTGCCTTTCCATCTCATCAATCAATATTTCGCACACATACTGTAATTGTCATCAGCTGTGCAGATCTGTTTTCCATGGCCATATGAAAATTACGCCATTGCTGTCAATAAAACTGCATCGCCTCTCAGTTCTGTCATTTACTTGGTTAACGTCAGGGATAGAAGCAGAAAAAGAAGAAAAGATGATTTAGCCCTAAACAAATTCTTAGCCAACGAAACATACAGTTCATCAGTCCTGCCCACAATCCACAAGAGCCAAATGGAATCATTATTCATATGATTCCTGTCAATCCAGAACCACAGACTGATGCCAAACAGTGCATGAGTAATTTGGACATTATGCCGGCCAAGGCACACGAGTACAACCATGCGCAGGGCACTTGGATCGGGCTCCGTCGTAGTGTCATATGTAATTGGTTTCTGAGAAGCGACTGGATAAACAAGACAGGCTTGCACTAGGCAGCTGTCAGGCAAAGAGTGTGGACATTTGTCAATAATATGATAATGATTTTTTTTTTTTTTCGTTGTGATGGGGGTTTTCCTCTCTTTTAGCCACAATTTGTGAATGTAATACATGGTTAATGTGTGAATTGCTTCCTTTGATTTATTCAGTACACACTTGACACAAGGCCTAAAAAAAGAATACATTTTGTAAACCTCATCCATGTTTTTAATACTTTTTTTTTTCTGAAATTAATCAGTATGGATAGCTGACTTCTTGGTAGTACTGCATATTCATCTTCCCCAATGTTGCTGTTTCTTTTCTTCTTCTTTTTTCTTGTGTGTGTGTGTGTTGCTGATGAATAAAGACTTCTCCGGAAAGCTTGCATGTTTGTAAGACTTTGATCTAGAGTTGGCCATTATTAATCCATTTGCTTGTTACCTTGTACGTTAAATGGTATCCAGTTGATACTTCTGTTTGTAGGTCCATCCATTCATTCATTCATTCATTCTTATATTCATTCTTTTGTTTATATAGATACTTTGACTTATTTATCATCTCCCTGTAATAGTCCCAATGCATACATGTGTTCTTTTTGTGATCTCCGGCCTTGTGCAGGTTATTCCCAAGGACTACAAGACGATGGCAGCCCTGTCCAAGGCCATCTCCAAGAACGTCCTCTTCTCTCACCTGGACGAGACTGAGAGGAGGTAGGTCCACCGTGAGGCGATGATGATTTATGAAGGTGCAGAGTGATGGAGATGATGATGATGATGTTGATGGCGGCGGCGTTTGTGGAGAGCATCGATGACAGGGATCGATGAATCCGATGTCTACCTTGTTTTTCTTGGCAGTGCACACACAAGCTACATGGTGATGGGAGTTAAACACATGCACGCACAAACACACACACACACGCACACACACTCACACACACACAAGGCATTATATGAGCATGCCAATGTATACCTGTATACAAACACTGCAGGCAGACTAGAGCATACACCTGTAATTATGTTGGAAGAACTGTACACTCAACACAACACAGTCACTCTAAGATCTATTTGTTGGTGAGAGCTGTGACGATTACTATATTGACGTCAAAGATGATGATAAATACGTCACTGAATGATACAATTGCTGAGTATTGATGATGACTCAAGGATCTACTGGGTAATATCTGGCGAAACCTCACTGTTTCCTCATTATTTAGCCTGACATTGATAACTAGATGAGACAACAGTTTGAAATACGAGCAATAATGATTTTAATTTCTTGCGATAATGTGATGATGTAGACATTGCCTGCTGGAGAAAGATTCTACATATTCATGGCAGTCATATTCTTAAAGCCATGCTGTCAGTGTACACATTCATCACTGTATTTCAAGATGATTGCCAATGTGCAAGCAGTCATTTCTGCCTTCCTCTTTTGTCTGATTTTGCTATAATCTTACCAAGAGCCTTGCTTTCATGTCCTGATAATAAATAGGGTAATTTCCCTGGTTGGGGTTCATTCTCTTGCAGAAGACACTTACACAACAGATAATGGCTGGGGGATGGGGAGAACACACAGACTGCTCCCTCCTAACCCTCCCAAATGGTATACAGAGAGGCAAAAACCTCTCTGAAATGGCATTTCGAACTCTTGAGGTTTGAACATTCTGCATTCATTCCCATCGACAACCGTCCTCATATGTTAATTGTACTCTAAGAACACATTCATACTTTCCACTTGTCACAAAATCTCTGGTGAGCCCTGCATCTTCGGGCACTGCCAACGACTTGCGTTTTTATTAACATGGCTCCCGAAGTCTCATTTCTGTATGCTTACAATTCATTATATGCCGTCTGCTGCTGTTTTTGTTTTCCGAAAGCATTGTGCAGCATACAAAATTTGATTGCATTGATTGTGCTATAAATATCTTCGTTCCATACAATGTAGCTAGGAGAATCATCTGTCATTTGTATGATACACAAATATGTTCTCCCATAGGAGAATATAAGGAAATGTTCCACCATTACATAATCAAGTTTACCTGCGGGATGAGTGGTATGTGACTGAACTGTGATGTAGCCCTTGATGGAATCACAGCTCTCCAGATGAGGTGTATGTGAGGAGCTACATGGGGTTAACACTCAACACCCTTAGGCCTGAATTCACAAAGGTGGTACAATTGAAACCATGGTTTAAACCATGGACAAAGACCATGGGGCGCCAAGTGTCGCATGGAATATTTCGTTACAAAATCGATCATTTCGTTGACAAAATGATTATTTTGTAACGAAATGACAACATCTGGCAAAGAAGTGAACATTTCGTCAACGAAACAATAATTTTGTTAACGAAATGGTCCTTTCGTCAACGAAATGACTGATTTCATAACAAAATATTCCATGTGACACTTGGCACCCCATGGTCTTTGTCCATGGTTTAAACAATGGTTTCAATTGTATCACCTTCGTGAAATCGGGCCCTAGGGACACACACAGACAAACAAATCATTTACACACATGTATACATCACTGTTTGGTCTTCAAAAGCAGTATTGTCTCTTGTAGATGTTTTCTGGATCTTTTCTGTGATCATACAAGGGTTCCTTTCTGTGACCATCAAGGCGTCAATGTCATTTATGTGCTTGAATATGGTCGTTCCTTGTGACAAAAATCATGTGAGAGTGTTACTTGAGATAGTGTAATTACACTCTGTGTCCACACAGTGGAATGATTACACTTCTGGCCTGCAGATGAAAAGGTAATGGTCAAGAGCAACGGTCAAGGGTAAAGGTCATAATTGCTAATAATTAGTCAAACAATGTGTGATAAAAAAATGATAAAACCAAAATATGTTCAAAAAAAGAAACAGTACATGTCAATGCTCCTGCATGATTTTTATACCCCCGCCAAACGAAGTTTGAAAGGGGTATATAGGAATCAGCGGACGGTCGGGCGGTCGGGCGGTCGGTCCGTTGCAAATCTTGCGTCGCGAACTACTTCCTCAGTTTTCAACCGATTCCCATAAAACTTGGCACAGATGTGTGCCTTGGGTTGTAGATGTGCAAGACGTATTTTTTGACAGTACCCAAAAGTACGTTGCCATGGTAACGGCATATTATGGGCAAAAATGGGTACAAATCTTGCGTCGCGGACTCCTCCCACAGTTTTTGATCAATTTTTATGAAATTGGGTACAGATGTTCATCTGAATATGTTAATGTGCAAGACACATATTTCCGCAGTGGCAAAAAGGGCGTTGCCATGGTAACGGCATGTTATTGGTAAAATATAGGGCAAAATGCTTTATGGCAAAACTGCTTCATCAGTGTTCTTCCAATTCTCATGGAATTCATATTGAATGTTTGTCTTAGGATATAGGTCAGCATGACACATTTCTTGACGGTGACAAAAAGTATGTTGCCATGTTAACAGCTCACATATTATGAGCCAAAATGATGGAAAATTTTGTGTTGCAAACTACTTCCTCAGTTTTTGCCCAATTTCCATGAAACTTGGTACAGATGTGTGCCTTTGGTTGTAGATGTGCAAGACGCATTTTTCGACAGTACCCGAAAGTATGTTGCCATGGTAACGGCATATTAATGGCAGAAGATCAAGGAAAGATCTTGCGGATTTAACTACTTCCTCAGTTTTTTGACCAAAGCTTATGAAATGTTGTTTTGACCAAAGCTTATGAAATGTTGTTTGGCGGGGGTATAACCAGTCGCTGTAGCAACATTTCTAGTTTGAATTGAAAAGGCTGAAGTCATATTGCGAAACAATTTTTTTTTTTTTTATTCAATACTGATTGTCAATATTTGCACATTCTGAATTGTTTGATTTAAACTATTATAAGACCTACACTATGTGACATGAAGAGAAGATTGACTTTGTCATATCAAAGACATGCCATAAAGAAGATGAAGTTAGTGACATTTTGAAATGTCATATTTAGATAGTCTGATGCCACTAAAGCAGGTAGGGATTCATGTTTTGAACATTCCTAAGTGAGATAATGATAAACCTCTTATGAAATATGAAAGAGCATGTAATTTTAAGAAGGATTCAACGTTTATTTGATAAAAATTGGTTTTCAAATTGCTGAGATATCCAAAAAAGTGCTAATAATAAAAGGCGACATGCCACAACTTTATTAGGATCTCTTTGTTTCACCTTGTTTTTGGATATCTCAGCCATTTCAAAACCGATTTTCATCGAATAAACTTTTGATACCCCTTAGAACTACATGCTCTTTGACATCTCATAGAGTGGTTTCTGAATATCTCGCAAAACGTTAAAAGCTAAATTCTCATCTCGACCAGAACTGTACATGCCCTTTAATCTTCGTACACATTGATACAGGCTGTAAGAGCAAAGAAATGAAAGGGTATCAATGGTATAAACTTAGTAGAGTAAATTTTAAACACTAGTAGAGTCTTCTCTATGGTACGCAAAAATTTCCATTTATATGTATTTCTGTAATTTGACATTTTCCTGATGCCATCAGGAAAAATGTGTGCAGTGGGCAGTGGAATGGCATTTGACTGTAGCCAAATTTGATTTAATTAAGATGACAAGGCGGATTGAGAGTTCAGGGGGGCTTTTTCAAACTCTGGGGCGAGCGGCACTTTGTGCGTGATCTGCAGATGCTCCTTACGAGGGGCCCTCTATCCGTCAATTTGAGGTTGATGCACTTCCCGTGCTGGGACTCAATGGCAATTTTGCAGTCAGGTTCATTTTTCTCCCTCTCTACGTTTCCCTCTGTCGCTTTCTATATCCCCTGGTTTCATTACCTTATACACACATGGACATAAACATAACACATGCACTCACACACACACACACACACACCCACACACTCACACACAAATATTGATATATATGCATGCATTCATGTATGAGAGCATATAAATTATGCATACAATAATTTAGTCTTGTGTATTGTTTGATATACGCACAGTGATGCCTCATTTCTCCCAGCCATGCACTATATGTCCCTATGGCGAAATTTGTTCAAAATTTCGTACTCCCTCCTCCTCCCATGTCATTCATTATCTCTTTTTGCCCATGATCTAGCTGCCATCTTGTTTCTTGTTCGTCATTTTTTTTTCTTCTTAAATGTTTGCCCGCTCTGTCACTGCATGTATACCTACATTCTTGTTTCCTTTCCTTTTTCCTCTGTTGAGGGTTTGTCACTTCCATGTTTCTTCTTCCTTTATTCTTTCCATCATTCCATGTCTCCATCTTTCTATTGACCGATTCGGGTTCGTTGAGGGCAGCAGACATTTTATGGCACTGGGCGCAGCCATGAGCTCAAATTGCGGTGTCTCAGCAGACCCCCCCTGCTCTCCCCCACCCCACGGGCAACATGTTTATCGCGCACTTGTAACAAAGGTTCGCGCACTAAGCAAGCATTCGCGCACTCAATACGAGACACCCATTGGCTAAAGCAACCATGCATCAGTTTTTCATTCTGCGCGCGTGCTAATGTAGGGAGAGGGGTGGGGAGTGGGAAGGGGGGGTCGGATGATACACTGCAGTAATGGCGCTGCCCATGCCAAAAATACACATAGCGCGTCACAGAATCGGTCAATACCTGCTTACTTTTTTTGTTTTTGTTTTTTGTTTTCTCTCATTCATCTGCCTCACTGCTGGCCATTCATCAGTTCAGTGTGCCTGATGGTACTACTGGGAGAGAAATTTTGAATTCTGTCACATGGTCATACCTAAGAACAAACAAACAATTGCATACATGAAACAAATGGGCAAATACATGTGACAAACAGTCCACAGGAGTACATAGAAACATATGAAGAGTTTGCAATGCAAAAAAAAAAATGATCTATCCATTTTTATGAACTTGTATGAGATTGAAGCTGCTGAAGAACAGAAAAGAAGTAAAATATATGTGATTTATTGTAATCATATCTTCAAAAATATTTCTTCTGTAATGAGCGCAGTATCATTGAAAGCATTTAATTCATGTCTATTTGATGATGAGCTTACATAGAAAAAAAAAACACCTTTACATTCAATGGCATTTATCCATTTTATGGCTTCAAACTCTTCATATAGACCAACAAAGAACAAGCCTGTAAAATGAAAGAGATATACCATTCATGCACTATGCTCTGTATGAGTCACCAAGTAGTTTCTCCAATAAACCTCGCAGACAACATGTGTGCTCTCCTTGATGTGAAAAACAGGGCGCACTATTAATGCAGATATGAATGCATTTAAGACATCAGGGGAATTTCTTGTGAATTATGTGCTGCCAGTGAGCCATGAGCTCTCCCTCCAAATGATGAGCAATTTTGGCATCAATTAACATTATGATACCAGGTTCCAATATTCACTTACAAGAAACAAATGCATCTCTTCACCCGTTGAGGACGAGTCCCAAGTATCCTCGTGCAAGTGTCTGTGGGAAATGCGTGTCGTAGCAAAAGCAGCCCGTCCTCAACGGGTTAACGCTGTTTGACAATTCCAATCACAGAGACATTTATTTTATGTGCAGTGTTATATCTCAACTGCCCGATACACTGCGATGATGTTTTCCATTTTTTCGTACTCAGTTTTCAGTTTTAATGTTCAATTAAGTGGTTTTTGCGTTCGTATTGTTTCATCTGTTTGTCCGTAGTTCATGCATGTACAATGTATGTATACCTGCCATATGGTCCATGTTGTAACACATACATGTAAATACTTGCCTACAGGAGATATGTATAGTTCCATATTATATGATACATTGCAGAATAACTGACCATGGAAAAGTGCAGGAGGGGGGGGGGGGTAGTGTTAGATAAGTAATGGTGTCAATACGCTCAATTATTGAACGCTTTTTTTTTTTTGTGGTATATGCATTTCAGCTGAGCTAGAACATTGGACTGACACAGCCCTGATGCATTACATTTTGTACTTTCCAGAGCTGTACCAGAGGACTAGTGCAGTCCCATATAGATTTTTTGAATGAGATGAAAGCAGTGTGCAGTGAGTTACATATATGTATGTGACCTGGCAAAGGGGGGGGGGGGGGGGAGGGGGAGGGGGCTTAGTCATTTCAAATTTCTTGTATATTTTAGTAGGAATAGTAGTGTTATCTTTCAGTAGCACATGATGTGGGTAGAAAATTTGAACAAAGATTTTCAGCCTGATAAAGCTGAAGATGATGTCTTGCATTAGGAATATGACACCATTCATATCATTGCCCTAGTAAACCATTTGCCTAATCCATGAATTGTATTCAAGTGTATACTGTATGTTAAGACCACTGGAAGATTGCTCCTCAGTCATAGTTCAAAGACAGTTGAATGCGTTTGCATTTCTCATTGCTGAATACCAAAACTGCTTTATAGCTCCATTTACCATATTCTCCTGTGATTGTTTATTGTAGCTGTACAATGTACTAGTATGTTTAATTTGGTAGAATTGAGATTTACTAATTCATCATATAGATCTATACATATTCGCCATTATATTTGACTACCTATATCTAGACGCACATTATATCTTCATCATCAAGTACACTATTCACTAATATCCCCAGACATGTGTGTGCGTACTACACATTCCACATACATACGTACACGTATATGTGTATTTTTACAATACTGCAGAGATTTAAGGTGATTAAGTTTGATTAGCCCTAATTCAAAAATTAAACATAATTAAGACTTAAAACTTTCAGGATATGTAGCCCACATATATGAGAGACAGTGGAGATAAAATCATATGAAACCTTACATTTTTCATGTATATTTTAAACAATATGCCTTAAAAATTGGCCATTTTAGGACACCAAATTTGTGACATGATTAGTACCCCTAAGATCAAATGCATCATACTCAACTAAATTATATATTTCTATAAGTGTTTTTGACTGATCTTATTCCAGAACATGCCTATTTGGAATGACATGTAAAGAAAATCCTGTTAATAAACCTTTTTCATTCCTAAAATGCCATTATAAACAGTGCGTAACGCGTGTTACGCTTGGTGTCCACGCGACAACCGTTACACAGAGATCCTAGAAAAGGTTGATCGGAATTCTGAAAATCAATGCATTTTTGCTGTTTTAATGAGCTCAATGGGGGATGAAAAATATGTGACTTTTGTACCAAAATATTTACATCTTTATGTCAAAATTAACAATGGTAAATCAGCAATTTTTTGGTGTCCAATGTAACCACCGTTACACATGAAGATTTGATCTTTTATTTTGTACATTTCCAATACTATTTACTGGCCTTTCTGATTTTTCTGAGTTCCTTTCCAGGATAGGTATCCAAAAGAAAAGAATATAAATTATATAAAATATTTGGGAAGAAACTATTTGCCTCTTTCTCTTTAGTGTCCAATCGCGACGCGCGTTGCGACACGCGTTATGCATATTTGGAAAATGCCTAAATAAGTACAAACAGTAAAATTCTGCACTGTTATCACAATACATTAGTTACATTATTAACAAATCAAGTTTATAAATATTTTGTGATCAACAATATGTGTTTAAAATTATTTTCAATATTCTATGTAACGGATGTTACATAGGACACCAAGCATTTTCAATGGATTTCCCTATAGGAATGTACACAAAATAACATTTTTCTGATTTAATTTTTTACAGAGCTTTTTTGTGCACTATCTCTCTGTACAACCCTGAATATCAAGAAGTCACTATTCATTAAAATGAAGCTTATTTTGAGGTCATTCTAGTGGAATTTAATTTGTAGTACAATGTCACACTTTTGGTTGCAGTATTGTAAAAATACACATATACATACATACAGTGTTAGGCATACCAGTACTAAACACTTGAATTGTAACTTGTGAATTGCATTCTGTCTGCTCAAATCATGAGATTCTTTGACTGTTTTGGTAACTTGTTAGACTAATCAGATCTTATGTAGCTTTGGATTTAGGTTTGATGACTCATTAGTACATATTTGTGTCATTTTCACCATGCTTGCAGATGCTGGCATTTTGCTGATTTTGTAATCATTTTGTATCTCTCAATCTTCTCTTTTCTTAGTGACATCTTTGATGCCATGTACCCCGTGAAACATGATGCTGGACAAGTGGTTATCCACCAAGGTAAATATAAATGTCAAAAAATAAATACAGAGAAAACAAAAAAATCATAACAGGAACACTCACAGACAATTACTTGCCGATGGCAGTGTTGCCAGTATGTCATTCATTACATTAATATGTAGCCATTCTGTCAACTTGTGTACAATGTACTTTGCAGAATTTGATAGTTAATTTTGTATGTGTGTGTGTGTGTGTGTGTGTGTGTGTGTGTGTGTGTGTGTGTGTCAGCATCAGTGGATTTCTCTATTGATAATACCAACCCTTCTTGAATTTGGTTATCATTTGTAAACATAAAAATCCAGATGTAAGTCTATTATAATTTTTTTAATGAAAATTCTATTTCAAGAAAATATTTGGAATTGTTACAGTGTTGGTAACAAATGGGCTGTCAGAAAGCTTGGTAAAAAGCAATTTTTCCATCCTAACCTTAACACAGATACTGCCTGACTTGCTTTCATATGATTGTGAAGGAAGTGAAAGATATGGCATTGTGTTACTGCTGTATATCTAAAGCTGCATGTCAAACCCCTTTCACACTGACAGGAAGAATGGCTCAATAAAGAGTCCCAGAAGTGCCCTAATTTGCACAGTGTGAACAGGCAGAAGACCGACCTGAAATTTAGGGCACTCCAAATTTTTAGGGCGCTCTTCCTAGTGGTTCAGGGCCACTTCACAAGGACCGTGGTGGCAGCATGAATAATGGCTGCTTGTATCTGGAGTGCTCTGAATCCAGTGGCCCGTATAAACCTGGTCACTGGTGCGCTGTTTGCCTCCTGCCCTTGTTTAGTGTTTTGTTTTTGTTTTTGTTTGTTCTGTTTTGTTTTGTTTTGTTTTGTTTTGTTTTCTGAGGTTGGAAAGTGCACTGCTGTTAATGCACCAACAAGGTATCAGCTTAAACATGTGAATGGCAGTTGCTGTCAAAATACATGTTACAAGTGTATGTGCCCAACTGAAGCTGAGGCTCTGATTTCAACATGAAGGCATGAAGTTTATTTTTTCTATGTTCATGAAGACAGACTCAAAAGGGAGGGAGAAAAGAAATATCTGCAATTTGACTTCATGCTCCAAAAACACAATTAGATATTCTTCACACGCTCGCAGACACAGAATGCATTCTTCCATACTCGTATGTGCATGCACACCTATACACATACACATATTCATACACGCACACACACACACACACACACACACATGCCCAATTCTTTAGCCAAAGAGTAAGTGTTGTTTATGTGCAGTTGAAATTTTTTGTTAAAATCTTTGTCATAAAAAAAACAATTTCCCATGGGCAAAGTATATATATGAAAAAAAGTCCTTTATCATAAAAGTCATCAGTCTACAGAGTGATAATAAAGATAAAGGATTAAAGGGACTGTACAGTACTGGTTGAGGTGGGGATTCATGTTTTGAACATTCCTAAGTGAGATAATGAAAAGCCTCTTATGGAATATGAAAGAGCATGTAATTTTAAGAAGGATTCAACGTTTATTTGATAAAAATTGGTTTTCAAATGGCTGAGATATCTAAAAAAGTGCTAATAATAAAAGGCGACATGCCACAACTTTATTAGGATCTCTTTGTTTCACCTTGTTTTTGGATATCTCAGCCATTTCAAAACCGATTTTCATCGAATAAACTTTTGATACCTCTTAGAACTGCATGCTCTTTGACATCTCATAGAGTGGTTTCTGAATATCTCGCAAAGTGTTAAAAGCTAAGTCCTCACCTCGACCAGAACTGTACACACCCTTTAAAGGGATGGTACAGTATTGGTGGAGATGAGAATTGGGCTTTTAACTTTTTGCGAGATACCAAGAAAACACTTATGATATAGTACAGAGCATACCGTGTTAAGAGGATTTCAAAGTTTATTTGATGAAAATCGGGTTTGGAATGACTGAAACATCCCAAAACAAAGTAAAATAAAGCAATCGTAATAAAGTGTGGGTCCCACACTTTATTAGACTCGCACTTTTTTGGATATCTCAGCCATTTCAAAACCAATTTTCATCAAATAAAAGTTGAATTCCTCATAGAATTACATGCTCTTTCATATTTCATACGAGGTTTCTCATTATCTCACCAAAAATGTTAGAAACCTGAAATTAGGTCTCAACCAAAACTTTACTATCCCTTTAAGCTGTAAAATTGTCATCAACCTTCTCTGTACTACAGTGTGGTCCGATATCGAGTCATGTAATTTCATTGCTCATGAGAGTGTCCTGTCATGTCTGCTTAACTAGAATGTGAAATCATTAAGCCTTGAATTGTATGTGTAGAAAAGTTTTTAGTGATTAACAATCAATTTTTCCTCTTTTTTTTTTGAGGTTATGTGAAAAAGAAATGCTATCCCCACATTATAGTAAATATTACCCAAGGAATTCATTTTCCTTTATGGCATTATGTCATAGCACTGCCACAAATGACAAGCTCCGTGCTCCTGTGGGGCATTTGCATTCACGTAGATTTGCAGGTTTCATAATTTCTCCTGCTATTGTAGTCACTCTCTTAATCAATATTCTCATTCACTTTGCACAGAGGAATCCATCAGTGCAAGTAGGGGGGAAAACCGATATTCATGTAAGGGAGAGAAATGCCTACGCCAGGGGAAAGGAAACAGGTGTTAGATTTCCCACGTCTCTTTATGTGCACATAGGCCGCCTCGTCACCGTCAATTACCGACCTGTCACGTGGTCGTCGATAGCCATGGCGATTGCTTTTTATTATTTTTTTTTTCTGCCCCCTACTCACTCCCGTACACACACAACTGTGCAAATTATGCAAACAGTGGGCACTGTAATAATGGAACTCATTAAGTTTACTGAAAGGAAGTGTATGTGCAATTTCATGGCAGAAATTGCGCTTGTGCTAGATGAATTCACTATGCCTCATGCGTAGTTAAAGAGAGAATCGCATGTGAAAGAGGGCAAGACTGCTGTAGACTCGTTTTACATCATGTTAATTGCATTTATAACACACACTATGTCCAACCCTCTATAAGATGCATACCGTTGCTGTGGTAACAAGACCTTGTATCTCAAATTTTGTTGAAAATCGCTTCTTTGGATTAATTGTCAGTCCTGCCCAAATCTGAGCAGTCTTAAAGGAAGTGTACAGTTCTGGTTGAGGTCAGGATTTAGCTTTTAACGTTTTGCGAGATATTCAGAAACCACTATGTGAGATGTCAAAGAGCTGCAATTCTAAGGGGTATCAAAAGTTTATTTGATGAAAATTGGTTTTGAAATGGCTGAGATACCAAAAACCAGGTGAAACAAAGAGTTCCTAATAAAAGGCGTGGCCTGTCGCCCTTTATTGTTATCACTTTTTTGGCTGTCTCAGCCATTTGAAAACCAATTTTCATTAAATAAACATTGAATCCTTCTTGATATTACATGCTCTTTCATATTTCATAAGAGGTTCCTCATTATCTCACTTAGAATGTTATAAACCTGAATCCCCACCTCAATCAGTACTGTACAGTCCCTTTAAGTAGTAATCTCTTTAACCCAAAAAGAAAGCCACCATGGCGTGTCAAAGGAAGGGTGATTCCACTTGTTATGGTTCTTTGGTGCCATGTTTGTGCTGTCCTAAACATTTGATATTTTGTCTCCCCAACAGCAATATATGTCAATTGTGCACATTCATGTGTGGTAAATTAAAATCAGATGTGCAAGATCATATTAAGAAGGCAACAGCAGTCACAGTGGATATTGGGTATACTGCACAATCTGTATAATGCCCTGTATTATGTTCTTCAAAGCTTGATCTTCCAAGCATTGTGTTTCTTTGACATGGCACTTTAAATGATATTGCCTAGTGTGTACATCAATATGACTCCATCAAATTGTGGAAACGATAATGAAATATTGACCAGTATATTTGGATTTTTACATCATTCATTCAAGGCCATTTCCATCCTGGTTACCTTCTTTTCGCTGTACTGATTCTAATTCCGAAAAGGCATGGTTTGTCTGTTTGGTTTCTTTATTTATTTATTTATAATTGTATTTATTGTCCCCGCCGAACGAGTTCCAGCAGGGGACTATGAAACGGGCTCCGTACGTGTGTGTGTCCGTGTGTCCGTCCGTCCGTCCGTCCGTGTGTCCGTCCGTCCGTCCGTCCGTGTGTCCGTCCGTCCGTCCGTCCGTGTGTCCGTGTGTGCGTCCGTGTGTGATCAAAATCTTCAATTTGCTACTTCTCTGTCATTAATGAGCCAATTTTGATTCTGTTTGCTTTATATGATAGCACTACATGGGAGCTTTGAAACTTCTACACAGAATTTCAGTCGTGACCTTTGACCTTGACCTTTGACCTATATTGTACATTTTGCTACAAAATGCTACTCCTTCGCCATTT
Organism: Diadema setosum; assembly: GCA_033980235.1. Classification (NCBI taxonomy): domain Eukaryota; kingdom Metazoa; phylum Echinodermata; class Echinoidea; order Diadematoida; family Diadematidae; genus Diadema; species Diadema setosum. Next base: position 7,286,925 of record CM067064.1, read on the forward strand.
CTAACCCGATTTCGATTCCGTTTGCTTTATGTGATGGCACTAGGTGAGGGCTTCAAAACTTCTACACAGAATTTTGACCTTTGACTTCTTTGACCTTTGACCTTGATTTTTTGACCTATATTGTACATTTTGCTACAAAATGCTACTCCTTCGCCATTTCTAACCCGATTTCGATTCCGTTTGCTTTATGTGATGGCACTAGGTGAGGGCTTCAAAACTTCTACACAGAATTTTGACCTTTGACTTCTTTGACCTTTGACCTTGATTTTTGACCTATATTGTACATTTTGCTACGAAATGCTACTCCTTCACCATTTTTAACCCGATTTCAATTCCGTTTGCTTTATATGATGGCACTAGTTGAGGGCTTCAAAACTTCTACACAGAATTTTGACCTTTGACTTCTTTGACCTTTGACCTTGATTTTTGACCTATATTGTGCATTTTGCTACAGAATGCTACTCCTTCGCCATTTCTAACCCGATTTCGATTCCGTTTGCTTTATGTGATAGCACTAGGTGAGGGCTTCAAAACTTCTACACAGAATTTTGACCTTTGTCTTCTTTGACCTTTGACCTATATTGCACATTTTGTTACAAAATGCTACTTCCGGCGGGGACATATGTTACGCACCGCGTAATTTCTACTTTTCCTTGTTCATTTATGTTTTTGTCATGCCAGTCTTGATACAATTTGGATCAGAGGCGTATAGCCCTGCAAGCTCTGAAAATTGTCTACGACTAATGTATGTCTGCTGTTAATCCCCCATACCAACTGGGCAAGTACCTGGTAGTCTCCTTTTGTGGCTTGGCGTATTGTAAAATATTTTAAGGTATGCTTGATGCATTGTGTAAAGATGGCAAGTTTTTTTTTATTTGTGTTTTTCGTCCTTTCTTTTGTCTTTTATAGGGGATGAGGGAGACAACTTCTACGTCATCGATAGTGGTGAGGTCGATGTAAGTATGCTACTCAGCAGACCTAGTTTGTGGCGTCATATACATCATGCGCTTGTCTGTCATAAAAGGAAAAGGGGAAACTTTGTACCCCCCCCCCCCAGAAACCCCATAACAACAACAACAACAACAAAACAACGAACAATTATTTGAAAGATGGTCAACCTTTCTGGCAAAGCAACATGGCAATTTCAAACAATTTTAGTTTGCTTTGTAGCTTGCAGCTGTGATTCATAATGAAAGCATGGACATGGAGTGTGATGACAGTTTCATAAAAGTGAAAGGCCTCGATCTGAGTGACAATGACTCAATTTACACCTGGAGTTTCAGAGGAGAATAAGAGATGGGGAATTTAGAGAATGCTTTCTTTTCTCTTGTAGCAACATGGATAACAGAAAGTAAGTTGTACTTTTGATTGCTAGGACATTTTTCATTACACTTGAAAGTTTGGAAGTTTGGAAGGTATTCACAAATGAGGGCTGCACAGTCAGTTATAAGACCAATAATTTCTGTGTCGTCTGGAGGAGCTAGGTTAATAAGTGCTCCTGTGAAGTCACTGAAAATGTTCTTATGTGAAAACGAACAAAAGTTTGTCTATATTGTTCTGTTCTGTGATACCACAAATTGTAGCACAGTTCCAATTTAGGAAAGACGTCACACAGAAATCAACCAAAACTTTAACATTTTTGTACCTTATTCTAATTGCCTATCACCTTTTTGTGAAAGCGTTGCCCAGTGTCTCCCCTAATAGTCTTGATTTTGTTGAATCCTCATTTATGTTTCGGGGAACTTCCCTTTAAAGGGCTCCAAAACAGGTGTGCTGATGTTTAGGGACTCCTTGATGTTGGTCAGGGAAGAGAAATCTGTGGTCTTTGTGGTTTAATGCTAGACTTCCTAGTGAAATCTTGTTTAGTGTTACATGTCTGTTGCCATGTAACTAGAACATGTGTTCCCTTCAGATTGGCTGCTGGATGAGAAAGAAAGGATGTGAGAAGTTTCTGTAGCATCTGTTAAAGGGGAATTCAGTGTGGGTTCATTGAATGCTGAACAATAGAAATACATGTTATACAAACTTTTATTCTTTTTATGAAAAAGATGCATTCCTTAACTTGTTATACTTGTTACTTGTTGTATGTCAAGGGTAATATTATTCCCCATGCCTTCTAAAAGAGGAAAGTCGATTGTGCTTTCATTAGCTAGAAAAATGAAAATATGTTGAATTCTCTTAACATTATGTTTATATCATTGCCCTATTGTGACATCACAAATTGTTTTCTCATCCAGCGGTGATGGCTCATGGATTTCATCAAAACTTCAAAAGTTCATCACTTTTAAACAGATTGTCCTGTTTTCCTCAAACTCCCCTAGTGAAAAGAGATTTGCATAGGTATTTGGGGTATTAAATTCCCCTTTAAACAGATACAATGTAATTACATGTACATCCTTCTTTTTCGTCATTTCTTTTAAATAGCTTGTTCTGAACCCTGTGGGTTACAGTAACTGTTGTAGAGATTTTTTTTTTTTTTCTGCAAGGGAAGCTGTGCTATTTTGAATGAAATCATATCAGTGTTTGCATTATGAATGCCTACTCATATATGTAAGTATTAACTACATTTATATGTAAATGCCAGGCTTTTGTGTTATTACGTGACATTGTCCTAGTGCAACTTACTGTAGCTTAATTAACACTTGAATCTGCTTAACACTTGGGTTTGATTCTGTTTGTGAACACAGATCTACGTGGACGGAGAGCGTGTGGTGTCCCTCAGCGAGGGGAGCAGCTTTGGGGAGCTGGCCCTCATCTACGGCACCCCAAGAGCCGCCACCGTCAAGGTGAGACGCCTCTCCTGTCTTAGCCTTTGTCAAAGGCACTATTGCTGTAATGATTGCAAGAGGAGCGTGCAGAGGGTGGTTACTCCAGACTAGTCAAGCCACCAGTCAGAGTCAAGACCCAGGGTAGAGGCCTTTTGGAAATCTGAACCAAATTTCTGAGCTTACGTGTCTGTGATTTCCCAGATTTTGCTCTCAGCACTATTAAAGCCACGACCAGTCAGCAGAAGTGCCTTTTGAAGAAAAGCTTGTGCAGACACATTTTGCCCTGAAGACTGATCGGCAAATAGAGCGATTTCATTGGTCGAAGCGACTAACTGAATCATTCAGTAACTGACTTAATAATCAGTATGTTTGATGCACAGGCAAGGCTTTCTAGCAGTCTATGAATGATAATAACAATTGCAGATCTCTATAAGGCCCTTGCACTGACACGCTCTTCATTGGCTCTCTAGCTCTTTGGTCATGACTTTGAGCGCTGAACAAGAGTGTGACTGAGTGTCCTTGAAAAAGCCTACTTCTGTGTCCGTGAACCCTTCGTCCCGTGAAATCTCTTACTAAATCAGTAACCTAACGAACTTTATGCTCATGCTCTACAGACTCTTTGAGGTTCCTCACAGCTGATTTCATAAGAATTTCATCATCACAATTTCCTCTTTCTTTGAGAGACCTCAGATTAGGGTACTCTCATGGGTGATTAGCCCTTTTGGCCTATACATTGCATATTAAAGTGATGCAAAAGTGGAATTGGTGGGAAGTATTGAAGAGAGTATCATATGACTTACCATTCCATTGCTGACATTTAAATATAATGTTGTGGCATGTGGGTGTAATATTCACTAGCCTCCCCTTAAGCATTGTCATAAGTCTGAATGAACACTGCGTGTTAACTTGTTTCCTTCAAAATGTCTAGTATCTTAAAAGGTGTAATGGAAATATCTTGGAGAATGTCATTGTACATTATGACTGTGTGGATTGCTTGGTGATATCAAAATCAGCATTGAGGTTTTAAGAGCATTTTGTGGTATTGAAAAGTTGTGTGGAAAAGTGTTCTGACGTAGTCACCTCCTTTAATGTGGCCACTTGGATTGGCCTGCAAGCTTTGTATATCTGGCATCAATTTAAGTGTTCTTTCTTATTTATTATTTTTTTTAAATACCTCCCACAGGCCAAGACTGATCTAAAGCTGTGGGGAATTGACAGGGACAGCTACAGACGAATCCTCATGGTGAGTTTTAGTCCCAATGTATTGGCTTTCATGTAGGAGTAGTCTTGTTTTTGTTTGTTTGTTTTTTTCTACTTGTTTGTACACCTGTGTGTGTGTGTGTGTATGTGTGTGTTGCCCAAGGGGTCAACTGTACTATGAGGATACAGCGTGTTAGTGTAAACTGACCCACATTGAGCTGCTCTTATCTGTCATTCACATCTGCATCACATTTTTTTACTTGAAGATCAGACTTTAATTAATAGACAGTTTGATGGAACATGTCTGTTTGAGAGGGAAGAGGAGAAAATGAGGAATATGAACATAGTGTCATGCTAGTACTAAATCTTTTACTAATCCTCTCTCTGTTTGTGAAGCTGAAAGAAGACCTTCACCTTCATACATGTCCCCCCAAAAATCTAAAGCAACGAATTTCTCTCTGAACTATATTAAAATCTTGCTCATATATGTGGAGCTAAACTCACACACTATTGTATACGTCATATATTTCCCCAAGTCTAAATTTTCACGAATCAGGCATTCCCGACAATTTCGTGAGTGGTTGAATTCGCAATTGTGGAGTCCTTTACTGAGTGGAGAAATGTGCACGGGTACGTCACATCCACATCGGAATCAGAGTCAAATTTTTCGCGTGTCTTCTATTTCGCAAATAGCACCTGACTCATGAAATTTGCGAAAATGAAAATCTTGCAAAATCTTCGGCGTATACAGTATGTGGCTTTAAAAGCAGCTTTTCTGCTTAAATATGAAAATTCAGTCCCTCTACCCTTTCATTACATTCTCCTTCTCCATTGTCAGCTACAATCAAAGTGTGAGCACAAATTTTGGGATGATGCACAGATTTCACTTATTTGCAGCTCAAACATAACTATTAAAAAACTGAAAAACTATAAAAGCAGAAAACACAAATTTGAAGAACTCTAGATAGGAAAAAAATGTGTTACAAGAACTTTGTGTGTTTCTTTGAAATCATTCACCTATTTTCGAAGAGGTGAATTAATTCAGGGGCAAAAGTGTGTGGCTTCAGTAATGTTGGGCGGCGTTCTGTGCTACTGAGTCTTTGAGAGAGGCTGAATGAAGTGGCGCAACTGGAAACTGCAGATTTGTCATGGTTTAGACCACAAAGGTGGCAACATCTCTCATTCAAGGGGGATATTAGCTTAACCGACACACACAAACGAAGATAGTATATACCCCCATGTTTGTGTGCAGTGCAGGTGCCCCCTTCACGCATTTTATCAGGCACCCGTTTTTGCTTGCGGCCACAGACATGTCCGCGGTTGCGCGGACGCCGGAGGGGGGAGAAGGAATTATTGACACCACTGTGGGCACGAATGTGATATGTCGCGTGTACTGGAGCATTCTCTCATTGGCCTGCGTATTGATTTGTAGCTGGCTCTCTCTGTTCCCATGGCTTGGCGTGGGTGTTTACATTGTATTGCCACATCTCGGTCTGTCTGTCTGTCTGTTTGTCTCTCTTTTTCCTTTCTTTGTTCTCCTCCTCACTCCCCTACGTGCGCAGTCCGCCGAGGAAGTGCCACATCACCGTTTCGTGAATGGAGCAGAACCCTTCACACATGTTAATGATATCGTGCAGTCAGCTATCATTTATTGATTCACGGTCAAGTTTTCTGTGTTGACAGTCTGCGTCGATGAAAAGCACAGTTTCTTGAGGGTCCTCTTTGGACATATACAAGATACACAGTACAACAGCACAGCATGTGAATAGAGAAGAATACAAGGAAACAGTGTTATCTGAAGTAGGAAGACACTGTCAAAGATGACAGTTACGTGCAGAGTGGTATCGTGTTAGGGCAAATGATCATATTTTTGTCCCCGCCGAACGAGTTCGAGCAGGGGACTATGAAACGGGCTCCGTACGTGTGTGTGTCCGTGTGTCCGTCCGTCCGTCCGTCCGTGTGTCCGTCCGTCCGTCCGTTCGTCCGTCCGTCCGTGTGTCCGTGTGTGCGTCCGTGTGTGATCAAAATCTTCAATTTGCTACTTCTCTGTCATTTATGAGCCAATTTTGATTCTGTTTGCTTTATATGATAGCACTACATGGGAGCTTTGAAACTTCTACACAGAATTTCAGTCGTGACCTTTGACCTTGACCTTTGACCTATATTGTACATTTTGCTACAAAATGCTACTCCTTCGCCATTTCTAACCCGATTTTGATTCCGTTTGCTTTATGTGATGGCACTAGGTGAGGGCTTCAAAACTTCTACACAGAATTTTGACCTTTGACTTCTTTGACCTTTGACCTTGATTTTTTGACCTATATTGTACATTTTGCTACAAAATGCTACTCCTTCGCCATTTCTAACCCGATTTCGATTCCGTTTGCTTTATGTGATGGCACTAGGTGAGGGCTTCAAAACTTCTACACAGAATTTTGACCTTTGACTTCTTTGACCTTTGACCTTGATTTTTGACCTATATTGTACATTTTGCTACGAAATGCTACTCCTTCGCCATTTTTAACCCGATTTCAATTCCGTTTGCTTTATATGATGGCACTAGTTGAGGGCTTCAAAACTTCTACACAGAATTTTGACCTTTGACTTCTTTGACCTTTGACCTTGATTTTTGACCTATATTGTGCATTTTGCTACAGAATGCTACTCCTTCGCCATTTCTAACCCAATTTCGATTCCGTTTGCTTTATGTGATAGCACTAGGTGAGGGCTTCAAAACTTCTACACAGAATTTTGACCTTTGTCTTCTTGACCTTTGACCTTGATTTTTGACCTATATTGTACATTGGCTACAAAATGCTACTCCTTCGCCATTTCTAACCCAATTTCGATTCCATTTGCTTTATGTGATGGCACTAGGTGAGGGCTTCAAAACTTCTACTCAGAATTTTGACCTTTGACTTCTTTGACCTTTGACCTTGATTTTTTACCTATATTGCACATTTTGTTACAAAATGCTACTTCCGGCGGGGACATATGTTACGCACCACGTAATTTCTACTTTTCCTTGTTCACCTTGGAACAAAAGTAATCTGTGTTGTGTATAAATCACAAGTCTCACCAACAAATTATGGGACATGGATAGCCGATAGTATTCTTATCTTTATTTCCATTTTTTGATCCTCGGGGAATTGTGAGTAAACTTTTAATAAGCTGTACATTTAGTCAACTGCAGAAGTCAAGCCATGATCACAATGTGTTTGGCCTGCGTGTGTGCAGGTGTGTGTGAGTGTGTCCTTCTGAACTAGGTCATGCACATGCACATTATACCTATAGTATTGTACTTATAGCAATAAACATATTCTTGTAGTGGTAATTTAAAGCATTTTATCTGTTAGTTAAATTGTGAGCTGCATACATTTCAGTAAAATTTATGAACAAAGTAAAACATCACATATCGTGAATTTTATTTACTATTATGTAGTACAATTTAGCATAATGTCATGTGATTGATACGACATGATATAACAGAGCATAGTTTGTATCATACAAGATGTATGATCAGATACATCTGAAGCAAAATACTGCCAATTCTGCAGTTGTGTAAAGAAAAAAAAATACATGAGAAAGCTCTTTTCATAAATGTTTCTACCTTTGCTTTGGTAAAATCAGTTGAGCAGTGGTAACGCAATAGTTGTGTCTTTTTTTCCTCCTGTTACAGGGCAGCCAAGTTCGCAAGAGGAAGATGTACGAAGAGTTTCTCTCAAAGGTCTCCATCTTGGGTGAGTGGGACTCTAATGCACCTGATGAAAGGCCCCAGTTTGTTTATTTGTTTGTTTGGTTTTTAGATAACAACAGATTGATGTTTGAAAGGAAGACTGGGATGGATTTTACATTCGTTTTGGGATTTTCACTTTTGATAGTATGTATGTAAATCCGTGGGACAAAAATATTTTAACATTAACGACAGCAATTTCTTGATCCAGTGTACCATGATAAAGAGGAAATAAGAATATTCACTGGGAAGAGTCATTGAAATGTCTTTAGTGTGAGACAAACAAAGTTAGTCCTATTAAAGATGATTGAAAATATTGTTAATATTCCACGGTATTTATTAACACCTGGGTATAACAATGTATGCGGGCTTGTCTGTAAAGGCAAATTGTTAGACTGGTAAGAGGAAAAATTGCCTAGGGCTTGCACCAATGGACCTACAACAAAAATGAAACAAAGTTGAAAAAGTTGTATGCGAGATCATGGCCTTGAACCATCTTTCATCTTTCTGTAAAATTTCTTTGAGCATTTTAACAGAAATCTTCAAACTGCTCTATCAGAAATACAGAAGGAATTAAAGAAAACAATAAAATACGTATAAGTTATTTTGATATAGCAATTACTTTACATAAGTTCATTTATAATGCTACAAAAAATATCTAGACAATGAATTAGCCCATTCAAAGCTTTTTATGTAGAGATTTAGAGCTTAAAATCTGATGCACATAAAATTAGCTGAATTCGCATAATTTTTAGATAACAACCATGTTTTGGGAAAATTAATGATTCATTCTTGGAGATTGCTTATAAGTAACTTGCGTGCCAATATTTGCCACACGCTATCGACCGCCGAGATGGGGAACCAGATAAGCTCCCCAGGCTTTACAATTTCAAAACAGTCCAGGCTATATAGGGTTAATGTGTGCACCTTTTCTGTGAAAGAATGGAAATCACAAATGTGCTTTCATGTAGAAGACTGATTGTTTTACACATATCTTTGTTTTTAACCCTATATCTGTCACATACGCCGTAGCCAGAGTGCTCAGGCATTTTGCAGTGCACAGACACAAGATTGTTGATGGCCATTTCTGATTATTATTATTGACATTAATGTGTCATGTTATACATCATTTGAAAGCTTATGGTCTAAACTTTCATTTTCCATAATAATCTGAGTGAGGGCGCACTTTAATTTCAAGTAGGACGCCCTCTTATGTCACATAATTGTCAATGTAGACTTATTTCTACATGTTACCACCTCATTTTTCCACACAACATGAGCTTGCATCACAAAAAGGTCTCATAGATGTTGTAGAGAATTTATTCAGCTTTCAGATGGTATGATTTTTTCATCAATAGCATCAGTACTTTTCATTTTATGAACAAAAGTCTGTGGCAATTTACAACCTAGATTTCACACATTTTGTGTAATTTCTGATTTTGTGAGTGATGTTGGCCTGAAAGTAGACAAAGCGTGTTTGTATCTTGTCAAGCTGAAAATATAAATTGAATTGTGCTTTTTCCTTTCAAATTTATATTAATCTTGTCCTATGATAATGCCATAATGATAAGATAATCTAAGGATAAAAAATGTTATTGAAAATATTCAGACGTTGGAGTGTCCATGCATTCCAGTTGATCATCATATGCTAGTCTACGACTTTCTGCACTTTCTTTATTGAAACAGAATTAACTATCAAAGCAGTCATTTTCTTTATGATAAACCTGCATTGAACTGAAGTTTTGCATAGTGACGGTTTCATCATGTAATAATAATAAATAGTCAAACATACCCCAACATCAAGACTGTACAGCTTCAGGCCGCCAGCAGGAAGCTACTGTAACCCTATTGCTCCTTACACCTGCCCCGCTGGCCCCGGCTAACTAGAGACCCATTGCACTGCTGTTAGTGCTGAGTAAACAGTTGCAACTCCTGCACCGAATGTGCAGTGTTCATCTATTCTTCAGATCATTTATGAGGCCGATATTACTGAAACTATACCCCTTCACAGAATTCAGAGATGTTGAAATCCCTAATCTGAATGTTTTCATTTCATGTTTTACTATTTTGACTTAGATATTATAGATGAAAATTGACCCACGTGTACGATCTTTTCATCGCTCGCGGCGATCTCTATTACAGTCCCACATATACAGATTCGTGTAAGTTCTCCACACATGGCAAAACTGTACACAATACATTGCAGTCTGAATGCAAATGAACATGGGCGGGGCCACCACAATTTCTTGGACTTTGAGAAAGCTTTCCTGATTGGTTAAAGGTGGGGAAGCTTTTTTCACGCTGGAAATCATTTCCTTACACTGTCAGCCAATCACAAATGAGTTTATAGAGTGGTAGTGTCATAGCCTTTGAAGTAATCTGTCAATCAAAATAGGGCCGATTATATCGGCCGAAGCATTTCTATTGCAGTTTTTGGGCCGATTTAATCGGCCCGTGACAGAGATAGGGTTAAAGCTGGTTTTTATGAAAAAATACAGTGTGCTTTTTATCTTGTGACCACAGTTCTATCTCATAGATGTGGCTTTGGGGGTAAACAGAATTTTCATTTAGATTACGGTACGGTAAGAAGGGAATAGAGAATCTAATATTTCATGAAAATTTAATGAAAAGATGGTATTTCCCCTATGGCTAGCCGTCTTAAGCGATCTTCAATTCCAAAGTAATTGAAATGTGGAATACAAAATTCTGACAAACTGACGCGCAAGTTTGCCAGATATATGGTGTAAGTATGAGCACATCAACAGGCCTGTAAATGTGATTGTAGATGTTGTTTTTCACACTATACAGAGAATCTGGACATGTGGGAGAGATTGACGGTGGCTGATGCCCTCGAGCCAGTGCAGTTCGACGACAGTGAAAAGATCGTCATCCAGGGCGAGCAGGGAGACGACTTCTACATGATCATCGAGGTAGGGTGTTGAGTCCCACAGGGTGTTACGTTACATCACGTAGGGTATCAGATCCCACAGGACTTCACTGTCACATGTCTGTCACATGTTTGGAAGGTTAAAGATGTAGATATTTATGACATATATCATGTACAGGAGAAACTCGATATAGCAAGCACTGTTATAACAAGATATTGGTTATTGCAAGGAAGCTTTTGCAGTCCCAACTTTCCTTCCACACAAGTCTATGTAGAACACTACTCTTAAAGCTGTGTAGCTTTGTAATTGAAATGTGATCTGTAGTCCCACATGCACAAAACAAATGTCTATATGTTGTGTTTTTTTTAATGCCAACTGATACAACAAGATATTGGCTATAATGAGGAAAACTGTTTGGTCCTTACCTCCTTGTTATATTGAGTTTCCCCTGTATTCTATATCACTGTGCAGATAAAGACATTTGGAGAGAAGCAATTCAAAGAAAGCAAAGAATTTTAGTCAAATTCCAGAGGGTATCGGAACTTTGATCTGACTCTGTTCAGTCTCTGTTGATTTTCATAAAGCTTTCTTTTGCCCTTGAAATCGAATCAGCGGACATGAGATTCCCCTGACTTGTCTCATCATCCTCATTCTGCACTGGTTTTCCAGATTAATCAGGGTTCCCAGCCCATCAGGGAAATCAGGGGAAATTATTTGACTTTTTTCAGTCAGGGAAAAGTCAGGGAATTTCATAAAAATACCTCAAATCAGGGAAAAGTCAGGGAATTTTGATTGGCCCAAAAGTCAAAAGTAGTCAGTCAGACTCTGTATGTATTTTGTTGCATATCAAAACAATATCTAACAACATAGAAAACATGTGAAACTGGATATGAGTTGAAATAATCATCATGAAATTTTGAGACTTCATCAGGGAGAAATCAGGGAATTTTGTTTTCTTGAAATGCTGGGAACCCTGTACATGAGAAATAATCATGCTAACGTAGTGCTTCATTACACTGGCATGGTGTGATCTGAGGGTAAAAGTCATGGTATAAGAGAACCAAGCTTTTCACCAGAAAGTCAGTCATTTAAATCCTCTTTTGGGAAAGCATTTTGTGAAAAGTGTAGTCATTGTCATGTTGCTCATGATAGTTGACTTGCAAATGTTTTGATATATTTTATAGAATATGATATACCGCCTGTTGGTAGCCCTATCACATTTAATGTAACGTGTGTCCTGCAACAGGTGGACATTTCCAATGCTTTACCTTTGTGTGGTGTCTAGCCTTCATATCGATGAGTAGTTTGTGAAAGTGCTTTTGGGGATGCTGAAGTGAATGTAAGACATGCTCCTTGAAAAGATTTTAGGGGAATAAGTGTTGTCTCTGTTTAATGACAAGGTAACATAAATCCTGTAAAAAAAAAAGACAACGCATAATGATAGATAAATGATGACAAAATGCTTATTTATGACCCTGCACAGGGCCAGGCCGCTGTTCTTCAACGCCATGGCAACAAGGCAGACTCCGAGCTGATTGAAGTCGGCAAACTCGGCCCATCCGACTACTTTGGTGAGATTGGAATGTCGCAAAATGTTTTTTACTGTTTGACGCAGGTGTGAAACTTGTAAAAAGCGAAAATACACGTTCATGCCCTTTTTATTTGCTCATAGAGTAATATTAGCTGAACCTAGTTAGAAGATGAAGCCGTATATATCTTACATTTTTAGTTTTTTTTCTTCCCTAGACCCATTTGGCTTATAGATGGACTGAGCATGTTCAGTGATGTACCATCCACTCATATTCATTCATCATCCATGGTCCATCACGCGGGCAGTGCACTTCTCTGTCCTGTGCTTTAACAAATTACAACTCTGTTTCATTGGTCTGGTTGGGCCAGATGAGATATTCTAAACTATTTTTTTTAAAGAAGAAATACATGCTTTGTAGAACACAATTCATGAGATTCCAAAAATGCAACGGGTCAGTTTTTGTGCTGCTTGTCAGCCGACAGCTCTCTGCAAGAAGTTGAGAAAGTAGTCTCCCAAAATTTCCAGTGAAGTTCAATTTAGCTCATGCTCTCCACCAAGATCACTATCTGCATTCAGGATGATGTTATAGATTCTTCATTGTCTCAAGATAGTCCATCATAGAGAGTCTACAGAGGATAGACTACTTCAGATAGCTATACTATCATGGAATGACAAACATTGTGATTCAGTCAAGTAAAAGACCTCATTGGGGAAAAATGATAATGATAATTATAATTAACAGTGCATACAATTGTATATAGCGCATAACACATAGTGCATATCGTCGCTGGGGTGACAAGACCTTGTATCTGCAATTTTGGTGAAAATGACTTTTTTTGATTAATGGTCAAAATAATGGGTTAAGTGATGTCCTGTCCAAATCCCAACTGTCTTACTCCAAAAATGAAGCCACCACAGCATGTCAAAGGAAAGGCTATCCCATTCGCCACAGTGCTTTGGCCGCCATGTTTTTTGGCTCTCCTGAACATTTGACATTTTGTACAAGGTCTTGTCACCCCAGCGACGATATGTACCTATGTGCTCGAAAAATGGAAAGATTATACAGAAACATACAATTCCATTTGATGGTACAAAAATGAGCTTCCTTAGCAGGGGTCTGTGGGGGTGTGGTCTTCCGAACACTGTCTGGTATTAGATTAAAATAGCTGACATAAAGAGTAACACAATTGATTGGAATCCACTACAGCAATCAGGTGTACTTCAGTTTCACACCTTTTTGTTCATTTTCCACTTTCTATTCTTTTACCTGAATTCCCCAGGTGAGATCGCCTTACTGCTGGACCGCCCCCGCGCCGCCACCGTGGTGGCCCGCGGCCCCCTCAAGTGCGTCAGGCTGGACCGCCTCCGCTTCGAGCGCGTCCTGGGGCCCTGCCAGGAGATTCTGAAGAGGAATATCTCCAGCTACAACAGCTTTGTCCAGCTGTCTGTATAGACCCCCTCTCCCCCTCCATCCCTGTACATCAGCCTCCATCATGGGTTCCAGCTGTTTGTACATAGATGTATGTATATTAAATAAGAATTAAAAAAAAAAAAAAGAAACGAAAAAGGTGTAGATAAAGCAAATGAGAGAAAAAAATGATACCTTGGACATTGACAGAATGATGAGAAGAATATGTATTATTAAAGGAAAGATGTCGCCAGAACTTGTCGGTTCTCGATGGAATTTGTGTAATGGATTCAGAAATTCAGACGGTATGTATCTCCGTCAGTGTACCCTGTGTAGGGCATCATTTCAGCTGGACTTTCTCTATTTACTTGTCTTAGTTCTTTCTTTTTTTTTTTGGTAAACATTGCATGAATGCAGATGGAAGATGCAGGATGGAAGGTTAAATGTGAAAAAAGAGTTTCAGAAGTGGAATTAAAGACAAACATTCTGTTTTATTTACATCCCCTTCTTTTCTTGTCTCCAAGGCATATCCTCCAAAGAAATTATATGCATTAATGCATATACACCATTTTGTGGTCCTGCAGAGAATTTTTCCTCTGTAGAAAGAGATGCACAACTGAATTCAGCTATTCCCCATGTATAAGACATCTGCAGTGAATTTCTACCAGCAGCGATTATTCTTTCCTGCCTTAGTCAATTGCACACAGACTACTATAAATATCACAGCTTTCTGTGTGATCCTTTTATTATTTGTTGGGTCTTTGAAGAGGAGCTCTATGTAAAAAGAAGGATTACAGAATGATTTAGTTTTTATCCATGCTTATGATGGGTTTGTTCAGATGACACTTGCACTCTAAACTTTATGGGAAATGGGTACTTTTATTCACCAGTTTTTTAATTGGTATTAACACGCTAAGGGAAATCCGTCATAAAGAATGTGAGTATGTTCACAACGGGGAAAATTTTCCTTATCTATAACTAGGGTAATCATTCTGTTTATCAAATTCAAAAGAAAAAATGTAATGAATTTCTTTCGGACGGTTGTGCTCATAAATCTGTACAATACTGCTGCAATTTCACAAAATTTCAAACACCTTTGCAACATGGGAAGACATGATGGAAACTCAAACTGGAAGCCAAGGGAGATATTTCAGGGGCATTGTCTCTAACTTTGTCCTGACAGCATTTATTTTCGTAATTATGGCATCAATATGCGAATGACACAAGCAAAGAAAGAAAGACTTGTGCTATGGTGAGATTTATTCTTCCTACCCTACCAGGCCCATGGGGCCGATTCTTCTTTGAAAACAGATTCATGGAAACCATTTTCATTGCAGTTGTGTGTAAATTGATGTAAGTGAATGAAAGAGTCATGAAGAAGAATTATGTGGTTGCATACGGTGTCGTTGCATCCTTTTCACAGACACACTGTGCTCTGTTGCACCTACATTGTAGATATAGCCGGGTGTCTCTCACTGACAGTTGAAGCTTGTGTGCACTTTTACGCCATTATTCCGAAAGGGACCAGTGAATGTACATTTGCAGAGGAAGTCTGAAGTGATGCTTCGCTGGAATCTAAAGCTATGTATAGTTTTGGTGTTCGGCATGCAATGAGCATCACATGACCTTTTGAGTGACTGTGTTGGTAAGGTCAATTTCATGGTTCAGCCTACCAGCTTCAGTGGGGGCAGAGAGTGTGACACAGCGAGGATTGCCAATTTAATCCGTGGAAAGTAAGGATAATTGCAGTAGTAAGGTATTGAATTCTTCTCACATTTTCAGCCTCGAGAGTCACGCCAGGCTAATGCGTGTGTATGTTTATGAATATCCCCTATTCTATTGTTGTTGGCGAGCATTGAGTTCGGAAAGTTCTCAAGACGCCCAATGGCATGATGCGTGGGTTTGCAAGCAAGTAGAGTATATACCGATCAGTTGTTGTCTAGTCCAGACACACATTTAAGTTGGGTCGAGAAAATGGTCTTAACTTAAAATTAGAATCCTCAATAGATGTGTGTCATTTTCGTATTTATTGTGGTTCCTTGCCAACAGTGGTTTTTACAGATTGGCCGAATTTTGAGTGTGTGTATATAGCTGAAAATTGTTATTCATTAGTAACTGGTGCTGTGTTTGAAAAAAACAAAAATCAAAAACAAAATCAAGGTGAGAGGAAACAGATCCATGACATACCAGTAGAAAAGTTAGTGTTTGGATATGTTTTGGTTCTGTAGGATGTGATATGTAAGGTATATTCACCCACTGACATCTGTGTGTTCATAGATATATATATATTTGTAGACAGTAAGAGAAATAGAAATTATTTGTTTTTGATGATTATGTCTTGGTTTGTGTTTTCACCTATATTTGTTTATCACAAGTTATGACTTCAATTTTTCTCCTGTAAACCATGCACCTGTTCAGTGTCGCGCTTTTAAGCTGGCTTGTATTTTGACCAGTTCAAAAAAACCAGAAGATTATTTAATGCTACTACGTACATATACCATGTATGTAAGATCTGATTGTTGTCATTGTAAGTGTACCGCTGTCTGTACGTGGTGCGTGTATCACCATTGGGTCTGTTGACCATTCTTGTGGCAGAAGTAAGTGTGCTCTTGCTGGAATATCAGCATATTTGAGACCTACAGCACTGGACCTGTTCAAGTATTAATTGTACATACACTGACAAGTAGATAGATTAATGATCTGAGTGTGATGATTCCCCAAACAAAGTTTATCGAGAGAAACAGAAGGATTCAGAAGTTATTTTTTCTCCTGCCTCATTCTCTCTTTTTATGTCAAATTAAGGATGGTGGTGAATATTATAGAAAGAAGAATATTCTTTCTTTATTTTTTCCAAATCATTTCTGTGATTTAACAAGTGGATGTCACAAGGCCCGCAGATGGTACTGTTTTCACAAAACCAAATGCCAGAGTGTGACAGCTGTAAAGGCTGCCTGTGTAATGCAACTGGCCAACATTTTCCGCCCTCGATCACTTGGGGCTTGAGGCGAGATGGCTGGAGTCTGGATGCAACATTGCAGTCTGTGCAAATTTGTGAGCATGTAGCAGGCCTAGCTTCTACCACATATTACACAACATTATTTTTTATGTTTCTCTTGCACTGCTTGCTTGCACTGAGTGTCAAAAGGTGCAGATGATATTTCTTCCGTTAGGCCACATCCAGTGATGGCTGGCAAAGAACTCTGGGCTCCTTCTGACACTTGCTACTGATTTTGATATGAATTTTTGATCATCATCTCCCTTTGTGGAGTAGCATTTCTGTGACAACTGTTTTGTGCATTTCTCATTGAAAACTTTGGGCAGAAATTTGAGTTCTCTGTAAGTTCACTTTCATCTCGAAACATTAAGAGTTCATTGCAAGCCAGCCTTGTCCGAACACGCTGCCATTCATAAATACTCACAAACACACCGCCGTCACACACACACACTCACTTCCTAAGAGTCTTTGATAAATGCCAATGTTACTCTTTACAAGATCAGGGATGTATTGTCAAGCCATCGTGGAACCCTAGTATTAATCAGTGGAGGAAAATACTGCTATTCCAACTTCAACCAACTGCCACCCCCAACAGTGAGAGTTGCATTGGGATCCCTGACAAGCGTGTGACAAAAATGTCTAGTGCTGTCCCTGTGTGAGGTGTACAACATTAAGCGTGTACAGACTGTACACCAGTGTACATGTATATTGTGTGTGTGTGCATTCTTTTAACCTTGTTCAGCATGCGACAGACTCTTCAACGTTGTACAATCTAGGGAGTTTTATCAAAAGTACTTCACGTGGATTGAAAAAAAAAGTGATAAAAATCTTTGTCTATAATAATGAGAGCTAGCTTGTATTATAGTGTGCAGTTGTGAGAAGCTATGAAAAGGAAAGAAAGAAGAATATTAATAGAAGTAGCTGTAATTATGATACTGTACATGCATTCTTCTAATACACTGTATTCTGTATCAATGGCACCTTCCATATTTTGACAATACAGTGAAGGCTAGTATTACTTTTACACTATTCTTTTTCATCTGTATCATAGATTGTGTTCTGCTTGGCAGTAATTTTCATGCCATTTCTAAATTACCAATTTTCTATTTCAGTAGGAACTATAAGGGGTTAAGAAAAGGGGGGAAAACTTTCCACTTTTTACTCTGTTTATTGTCTTTTGTTTTGGTTGGTTTCAGTCATCACAAGCAGGAAAAACTGTGTAATTCCCCTCGGAGCATTGCGTATGATATCATTACAGTGTTTTTAGCACGATATTGTGTAGAGCTATATATGACAAGTCAATGTTTTTTGTGACATGTACTCGAACCATCTTCATTAAAGAAAGAAGACAGGTAAAGTCTATATAATGGAGCTCATTTGCGTGCATGTGTTCTTTGTTTTCACGACTCCCTTTCGTGTTGCTAATGAGTATCTACTAGATTAAAAGTTCATTTTGTCACAGTCAGTTGCAAATTACCTGTTCTTGATGATGATAATTTGGGACAGATTTCAGCAATTGGAGTATCCACTAGTCTGTAATTTGCAAAAGCATTCACCACATTCAGTTACATTGTATATACATGTATCATCAAAACATACCACTTAGGATCACCTTTCTTCAATTTACAAGTAGGGAAAATAAAAAATTCTGCCAGACTTGGTAACCGAAGTGTGAAAATTCAGGATTTCAAGAAAATTTAGAATATTTGCGTAATTGATTAGATAGATTTGGAAAAACAATGCACATCACAAATTAGACTATGTATTCTTGTACAAAACATGATGGAATGCCAAGTTTCGTTACCAAGTTTCGTCATGATCAGTCAGTAAATGGTGTCCGAGAACCGAGTGTAGACAAATTTTACCATCGCAGTTTCATTCTATCAAAGTATCCCAGTCTACAGACAAATATATGTGTGGATTGAGTGAATACAGCAATATTAGTAGAACACATCAGTTGATTCTGAGGAAAATTGGACTAGCCGTTTAAAAGTTATGATTTTTAGCTCACCTGAGCCAAAGGCTCAAGTGAGCTATTGCGATCGCCCTTCGTCCGGCGTCCGGCGTCCGTCGTGTGTCGTGCGTAAACTTTTTACATTTTCATCTTCTTCTTGAAATCCCCAAGACCGATTTTCTTCAAACTTGGCAGGTAGCATCCCTAGGTGATTAGGAACTCAATTTGTTAAAATGGGCACCATGCCCCACCCAGGGGGCCCCCCAGGGGGCCCAAACCCCCCAAAATTAAGGAATCTGTAAAAATCTTCTTCTCTAGAACCAGAAGTGATAGAGCTAAGTTAATACTATGAGTTAGTACATTGATGACTGTAGTTTCAAGTTTGTTCATGGCAGAATCAGGGGTGCCCCCCTTAGGACCCAGGGGAGGGGGTGGGGAGGGGTCCTAATGGGGCCTAAATTGTACATTTTCATCTTCTTCTTGAGAACCCCATGACCCATTTTCACCAAACTTGGTAGGTAGCATCCCTAGGGGGTTAGGATCTCAATTTGTTAAAATGGGCACCATGCCCCACCCAGGGGGCCCCTAGCGGGGCCCAAACCCCCCAAAATGAAGGAATCTTTAAAAATCTTCTCTCGAATCAGAAGTTATAGAGCTTAGATAATACTATGAGTGAGTATATTAATGACTGTAGTTTCAAGTTTGTTCATAGCAGATCCAGGGGTACCCGTCTTGGGGGGGGGGGGGGGGTTGGGAACGTCCAAATGGGGGCCTGAATTGTACATTTTCATCTTCTTCCTGAAAACCTCATGATGGATTTTCGTCAAACTTGGTAGGTAGCATCCCTAGGGGGTCAGGATCTCAATTTATCAAAACGGGCACCATGCCCCACCCAGAGGGCCCCAGGGGGCCCCAAATTAAGGAATCTTAAAAAAAATTTGGCCCTTATTGTACATTTTCGTCTTTTACTTGAGAATGCCTGGTCAAATTTTGGTAGAGCTGTGAATAATTTAGATTAGTGACTGCGTGAAAGGTGAACTGGCGATACTCAGGTGAGCGCTAGACCCGTGGGTCTCTTGTTTTTTTGTTTTTTGTTTTTTTTTTAAATCTCAGTACCGCCATGGCTGGATGAGAAGACTACAATATTTTGTGACATCAGGCATGGACTGCGATATAAGGAAAATATAAAGAAAATTCAACATATCTAAAATGTTCTAGCATAATGTGAAAACACTTGACTTCCTTCTTTCAGAAAACAGGGAATTGCATTTTCCTTAAGAGGAATTCTAGTGCAGTTCAAGATTAGTCTGAAAGAGCAAAATTCTCTTAGTAAAAAAAAAAAAAAAAAATTGATCAAAATTGGCTGAAAAATTACAAAGTAGTGACATTTTGAATTTTTGCTAATTTTTCAGGAAAAGTTTCTTGAACAGCCAATATGAATATATGCAAGTGGTGTAGTGATGATGTCATCCCTCACAACTTGCCATAACGCTTATACATAAAGCTGTGAAAATTCCTCTTTTTTTCATTCAAATGCCATGAAGCACCAGTCCAAAATTCTGAGATTCTGAAGTTACACAACAAAGGAATAGCATCATGTTTTACACTTTGATAACAAACATTGAATTTACATTTTTTTTAACACTGTCAATGGAAAATTATGAGGTGATGACATCAGCTCACTCAATTGCATATTTATATCAACTGTATGAGAACTGTTTTCTAGAAATTAGCAGTACAAAATTTCATAACTTCCCTGATATTTATCCGATTTTGATCAAATTTTCACTGTTATATTCCTAAAATTTTACTCTTTCTTATTATCAGAATAAATGATAACTGGACAGTAATTCCTCTTTAGCATCTGTTAGTATCTGCATGAGTGAAAGTATATTTTTTCATAGAAAATAAAAGTGCTGTTTCAGTGTAGTTTATTTTCATGTTTCTGACAAACTGAACAATACTTTGTGGTAACAAAAATACATCACATTGGCAAAAGACATTAACAAAAATGATATGCAGTAAAATGTGTACATGACAATTTGTTGATATGTGAGATGCAAACGAGAAGAGAGAGAGATTGAGAAAATATATCTTAAAATCCTGTCCATGCGTGAAGCCACGAGCAGTTGGGTCTGCTCATCCAGAGATAGTGGCACCAAAAATGTAGATATTCATAACTTTTGAACAGATTGTCAATTTTTCCTCAGAATACATTTCATGAATTAAATTGTGAAAGTAGTTTTGAATAACAATATAAGATTTAAGTGGTGGCTTGGAGCCACTAAAAATTGATGTCTACCGAATTTCCAAAGGGGCTTTCTTTTGGTGGCCCAATTGGGCTATTGAAAATGGAGTGTTATGTTTCCCTTTATTTAGGGCCATCAATTTTTTATTTATTAATTTTTTTTTTTTGGTGGGGGGGGGGGCACCAAAGTTGCTATTTTAAAGATTTTAGTGGCTTGAACAGGCCAAAAGAGACTATTTTATAGTGTTGAGCCCTGTATGTGGGCCCTATGCAGAATGAAGGGTCCTTGATTTTTTTCTGCAACATGGAATTTTCTTCACATTTATTGACCTACAGAACTAAGAGGATAATTGTTCATTTACTAATTGATACCTATAGTAACATTTTCTGAGGGAGAAAAACTGAAAGTGGCATCAGTACAACTGGGATGAATATCTTTGCAGTATCAAACAAAGTTCAGTGATGGCACCAATACACATTGCTACTATATCACAAATTCAGGGAGAGATACAGTTCAATTTCATTTGTGACTTGACATCCTTAAAGGGACTGTACAGTATTTGTCGAGGTGGGGATTCATGTTTTGAACATTCCTAAGTGAGATAATGAGAAACCTCTTATAAAATATGAAAGAGCATGTAATTTTGAAAAGGATTCAACGTTTATTTGATGAAAAGTGGTTTTCAAATGGCTGAGATATCCAAAAATGTGATAATGATAAAAGGCGACAGGCCACGCCTTTTATTAGGATCTCTTTGTTTCACCTTGTTTTTGGATATCTCAGCCATTTCAAAACCGATTTTCATCAAATAAACTTTTGATGCCCCTTAGAATTGCATGCTCTTTGACATGTCATAGAGTGGTTTCTGAATATCTTGCAAAAAGTTAAAAGCTTAATCCTCACCTCAACCATATGGAGAACTTTGCACACCCTTTAATTCTTTATCTTCAGCAACACATTTAATGATAGTATACGTCAGCATAGTACATGTACCTCCTTATGTTAAAAGTGGGTCCTTACTCTAAAAGTGTTATTAATTGTGATCTGGTAATAAATCATAGGCACATCTCGAAGACTGCAAGATATGGGCAGTCAATTAGGACAATTCAGGGACACAATTACTTGGAACTCATTGGTTCATGTCAAAATGGCAGCTGAATAACGAGGAAAAACAAGAATGATAAATAATAGTACATCTGCTATATTGGGGGAATGAAATATGGGGGTGGGGACAAAATATGATGGGGGATGTAAAAACACGGAGGGA
Organism: Diadema setosum; assembly: GCA_033980235.1. Taxonomy (NCBI): domain Eukaryota; kingdom Metazoa; phylum Echinodermata; class Echinoidea; order Diadematoida; family Diadematidae; genus Diadema; species Diadema setosum. The sequence continues at coordinate 7,308,918 of CM067064.1, forward strand.
AAAAAAAGAAATAAAAAAAAAAAAGTACAGCGACTTCCCACGACCACGAAGGGACTCGAACCCTCAATCTTCCGATCCGAAGTCGGACGCCTTATCCATTAGGCTACGCGGCCGCACGCTACATTGTAAACACATTATGTATATAATTTATTTAATAATTTACAACGACAGCAACCTTGATAAAGTTGTATGGTAAACCTTTTTTTGTGGATTTTATGAATACATGCATTTAGCATGAATATTTCCCCCTGTAAATTCTAACTGTTAGATGGATTCGGCACTAAATAGAAACGCATCATTGACGTGCTGTGATTACGCGTACGTGCTGTACGTGCTTATGCTGCGCGCTCTCCATGCGCACGCACGGTCACCCACGTGTGACACAGCTACTGTACGTTAGTCCACAGAACTCTTACACACTGTGCGTTTAGTCCTGTCGCTTTATCATACGAACAGAGGCGAGGCACGTACGCCGGCTGATCGGGCTACTAACGTTAGATGTTTGCCGCTTGAGTAGTCGAAGCGCAGCAGCGATCGTCTATATGGCATGGCGTACACGCACCTGGGAATTCAGTGTTTGATAGGTAGAAGTAATACTAATAGGTCTAGAATTTAGGCCTAAAGATTTTCGTCTGAATGAAAACAGGTTTCCCAACGAGCGACATACAAATTATATCTCGAAGCCGAATGCGCCACATTCAGACCTGAAAGTGAAACGTATGTTGAGACGCTTGACTGTGTTCACGGTGTTCTGATGTTGAAGATCCAACAAGTTCAGTGAGTTATTAATAGGCCTACTAGACCTATTAGTACTAAACACTAAAGACGTTTCGAGTTTTGGTAAATTGATGATATGGCACACAATGCATCAGCGTTTGGGATGACATAAAACCATCCCTCCATTTCTAAAACTAACAACATAACAAAGGCAGTTTTGTGTGAGTAGGATTCACACGTGTGCACCTCAAATTCAATAGTAATTTAATAATAAAAGTAAAATAGAACTGGATTATCTGCGACTATACATAACGTTAGAACTCTAGCATTTAGACCTAAATCAAACTAAAATTTGTGGCATAAATTTACACACCTAACTGGGAGTGGGAGTGTTTACTGTTTAAGCAAGACCCTTGCTTGTTGTGCAGTGTGATTAGTGATTGATCAAACTGTTGATTGTCGTTGTGACGTTAGGAAATGAGCTTTATAAGCATAAGTTGAACAACCAACTTGAGCCTGTTGTGTTATGGAATTTAGTATTACAGTGAAACCCCGTTATAACGAGGTCTGTGGGACCGACGATATTAGGCCCTACCTCGTTATAACCGGTACCTCGTTATAACCGTACGCATCAAAAACAAAGAAAAACATAAGCACGACATCGGAATATACCCATCATTGAAAGAAACTTAAAAACATCCTTTGCGTTGTTATTACACAATTATGGATCATTATTATTGAGATAATAAAGGGAAATTATTTGTGAATTAGACGAAAAAGTAGGGGTTGAAATGAGATAATTCTTTATTGTAATTCTTGTTTGTTAATTTTTCCTAACACCAGCGCAAATAGAGTAAAATACAGGCGTTGTTTACCATAACTTGCGAGGTATTTTTACGCTGTTGGTGCCCAGCGGGAATGCGATGATTTCATGAATCATTTCGGCTGTAATCTTGCAATTATGATCGTTGCGCTCGAAGGGATTAAAAATGCGTCCTTTATTTTCTTCCGAAAATCTCTTCGCGATTTGTACATCCGTTCTTGAAAAATATGCGACAGGATTGAATGTGGAAAGTTACGTTGTGATCCTTTTTACGCAATTCTGTACCTCATAGACCATTCTAAAAGAAAGAAAAATCTTCATTGTGAAATGCAGTGTTAAAATTGTGATAATGAACAAACCCAGATCTATTAAAACTAATAAATACATTTGTTTCTTTTTCTGATTTAGGTTAACATGCTTTATTCAACTATTTTTTTACGCTACTGTCACCTGGCGAGATCGCGATAATTTCAGAGTAACATACATGCGTTGTTTACCGTTAACTTGAGAGGTATTTTACGCTGTTGGAGCCCAGCGGGAATTCGATAATTTCATGAATCGTTTCGATATAATTTTATACAATATATGATCGTTGCGTCCGACGGGATTAAAGATGCGTTCTTTATTTTCTTTCGAAAATCTCTTCGCGTTTTGTACATCCTTGAACTGTTAAATGCACTTGTTTCTTTTTCTGAACACCGATTAAGGAGGTTAACATGCGTTATTCAACTATTTTTACGCTACTGTCACCCGACAGGATCGCGATGATTTCATTAATTATTTCGGCTTTAATCATCCACACTCATATTTGCTAAGCAGCAAAAGAACTGGAAGTCGGAACCAAAAATGAAAAGGATATAATTATGAGTTGCACACGCATTCCAATTGTCCATTTTTGGCCACAAGTGTCGCTACAAGAAAAGTTTTTGAATGCGTTATCTTTTTTTTTTCTCGTTGCGGTGTGGTCTGCCCTAATATCACGCACGCGTATCATGATGCACCAAAATTGTCCTCGTTATAACCGGAATCTCGTTATAACAGAACTTGTTATAACCGATTCGTTCTGCCATAGGTTTACACGCAAAGGAAAACGGGACCGACGCGATCACCTCGTTATAAGCGGTTCCTCGTTATAACCGAACTCGTTATAACAGGGTTTCACTGTATATATTTTTGGGTTCTCTTTACCTCTCCTTAATTTAATTTTTTTTCCTTCTCTTTTCTGTGTAAAACTGTACTTCGTCTTGTAAATGTATATTAATGTCTTTTTAGTCATGTTTCAATCAGATTCAACTACGTTTTCAAATGTTAAAGGTGCACTCACTTCAAGCTGTGTTGTTGAGTTGTACTGAGTTGTCACCTCCGGTTTATCATTACTGAATTGTTACTGTTTCTACACGAATTGATCTGGAAATAAATGTTCTATTGAATTGAATTGAAATTGAATTTTACCTGAACAGACCTAACATTATACATTACTACATTAGAAGTCTAGACAGCTGTGTCGCTGTACATAAGTGTCACACCGCATCTAGACGGGCTACTGAATTACCTGAATGCTGAATTACCTGTAGACATATCTAACATCTACCTTACTAGCTATGATATATAATATCGCAATGACACCCAGTAGTTGAAGATTTGTAACGTTAGAGGGTCATTCAAATGCAGAGACTCCAACTCTCCCGCTTTCGACGGGAGATCTCCCGCCGAGAGCCCATTTTTGCAGAATCTCCCGTTCTCCCGCTTGAGATTCAATTTCTCCCGCTTGAAATGATTTCTTACTTAATTTCCATGTATGTTGAAAAATAAGCCTTAGATAGCACGAGAGAGCATTTAGAACCCTAGACCGCAAGGAACTTCGTGCTCAAAAAGTTGGAGTCTCCCGTTTGATACCGATAGGGGGTTTCAGGCGGGAGAATCTCCAGATCAGAAGGTGCTTACGGTTGGAGTCTCTGCAAATGTTTTTGTGAATTAAAGTTAAAAGGATTCAATCCTGAGCAGTAACCTTTACTCATTTGACACCTTCCTTTATAGTATACAACTTAAACTTATGACCATGTGTAACATGATCATTGATAACGAAGAGAACAGCTGGATCATAAAAGTCTTCCAATCCCCATATTATGCAAATCTTGATGTAGGTCTACATATCTGAATGTTCATGTCGATACTCTAGGGGTGGAATTTCCAAATACTTTAGTCTCCCAGACTACTGTATGACAACGAAAATTGTTTCTCTCCTCTGAACCGATTCAAGCTTTTTTGCATCACTTGTTTATAATTAATTCCTCAATCTCACAAAGAAATTGATGTTTTCCAACACTGGGCAGGTTTTCTAGATGGGCAAGGAGGATATTCTGAAAAGGGTCATTAGCCTCTCCAGTCGCCATGGTTACATCTATGGCTCCAAACAGCTGAACCCTGCTGGCGTTGGCGGTTGCTATGACTATGGTCCCCTTGGTGTTGAGCTGCGTTCCAATTTGATTAATGAATGGTAAGTCTTCCATTGGTTTGTATGCTCCCCAAAATGATCGAACAGTTCCTTCAGAATCTTCTGAATTTTCAGAATGTTGACTGAACATCCATCGCTGTCATCAGCATCATGTCCAGACATGACTAATTGTCAGTGTGGTGTGGACACAAATTAATTAGCCCTCTAAGGAGGATTGCAATTTTTTAGAAGATGGCTTTCTTTTTTTTTTTTTTTTTTGGTTTCAATAGGCAAAGTGTTCCAGTCTTCGATGGTTTGTGGCCAGAAACTATGAAGCTATGCTTCATAGACAAAGACAAAACATGACAAATGTTCGTTCCAACACTTTCCAGAAATGCACATCTGGCTACTGTGCCACGTGGTGATTTAATGATTGAATTGGTGTCATGATACCTAAAAGTATGTGCCAGAGTCAGTGCAAGATGGCTAAAGTGTAAATGATTTTATGTCTTTCTTTTTTTTTACCCCTGTATTGCTTATTCGTTTCCAGAGGTTTGCTTGTTTGTATGAAGTGTGTTTATGGTTGCAGGCATGCACTTTGACCAAAGTGTATGTTGCACAAAGTTAACTTACCTTGTATTTATGTTTTCTTCACATGCATGATCACTCTATCACTGCAACTACTATACTAGGTGGACAGAGATTGTGCGTTCCAGGGAGCACATTGTTGGCGTGCAGAATGCCATCTTGCAAGGAATGCCATCTATAGACCGTGAGGAGAATCTACATGACAATGTTGATGGTTCGCCTTTGTCCCCTAGTCTTCAAGTAAGGTGACTTGATAGGGTTCAGTATTATTTTACATATGAAGTAATTGTTCTTGAGCATACATTAATACATAGCTTGAGTTCTGTCTTTATGCTAACCAGACAGTAATTTTGTGTAATAATGCATTGCAATGATTTACATGGTTTAGAGCATCAATTTGTCTCACAGTTATTTGATTTCATTGATACAAATTGTAACATAGATATTGAATTGATGAAATACAGATGTTATCAATAAAATATATGCCCATATCCCCCACACTTTCCCAAGTATTTGCAGATAAGTTCAGCATTAATAGTGCTCTATTTTGTCTAATGCTGCAATGCTTATTCAGTAGATCCAAAACCAGATCAATTCTGTGCATTCAAAAATCAGCATCCTTTACCAGCAAGGGTTTCTGCTGACATAAAAAAAGAAAGCCCTGGACTTGGCGCACGGAGCAACTACTAATGTTTGCAAAAACTGTATCCCAAGTATTGCTTGTAATTGGAACCTGTGACGTGTAGAGCTTCTTGATATTCCCTTAACTGAGAAAAATATCAGTGAATTTGTACAAGACACCTACTCTGAATCCTCTATGAAAGAAATAAGGTAAAGGGTTTGGATACCATACCAAGCTGAATTGTTGTTCCAGTCATGATCAGAATGTTAAATTTGCTATGACATTGGTCTGTTTTGCCCCTACCCCCCCCCCCCCCCCCCCTTGCAGGTGTGTGGAACCTGGAGAAAAAGTTGAGGGAGAAACATGTTTGCAGAGGGACCTACATCAAGGTATTTCTTTATCTGGGAACAAGCTTTGATGTATTTAATATTTCCTATCTTTTTTATGTGATCATTTGTGACAGTTTGTTTACACAAGATCTGGGCTCCGTTTCATATAAGATGTTAGGACAGCAACTCTTGCTAGAATGGCAACTTCCAGTAGCAACAGCCAAGTAGGAATCTTGATTCTTCTTGTTACCATGACAGTTGCCATTCCAGCATGACATGACTTGCTATTGTATCAACTTTTTATGAATGGGGCCCTGGTCAGTATGTTTGTACAACTGTATTTCAGTTCTTATACTCTGTAGCAACACCATAGTATGCTTTGGACTTGGAAATTTTGGACAATTTTAAACATTTTTTAGCATGCTCGGAATGTTCTTTAGTTGTGTGTGAGAAAAAACAGCAAATTGATCTATTCATGTCTGTTCTAAAAGGTGGAATTTGCTTTGCTTTCAGAAGCTTTCTTTAGTAGCAAGCTAACACAAATATTGAAGACATTATTGAACTGATCTATTTTGCAGTCAAATGATAATGCACTGTGTTACTGAACTGGCCTTCAACCTTGGCGTGAGGTTTTCCTGACACCTGCCTGATTTGGCAGCACCTCCCCTTTCACAGTCCTGGGGCCGAAAGATTTGGGCTAAATAGGGATTCATCATCGCGCATTTGAGCTATAAATGGCCTTAAATGGGCATTCCAGACAATTATAGGATTTTATGTCATTAAGTACATAAATTGATGATGCCATGTATAGATTTGTGGAATTTATTGTGGTCCATGAGCATGCTAAACAATACTGTGAAAAACTAAACATAATACACTGAACAAGAATGATGAAAGAGGAGGCTTACATCTTCCAGTAATGTACCAACATAATCCATTACAATACTGCTTGCTTGTTAAAGAAGTTCACCTGTGTAGAATTTATGCATGTTTTCTTTTGCTCTGCTTCCTTGAGTACCCAATCATGCATTCTTCTGTGAAGCTTATATACTTTTACCCTTGTTCATTGTGATTTATTATGAATTTTGAAAATATTCTTATTCCTTAACCCAAGCACTATAAATTCTGAAATTCTACTCAGAGATATCTAATTCATAGATGTTCAAATGCAAACATCTAAAAATCATCTAGAAATCTTCTTGAAGATCTGAATGTTTTGTGAAACCAGCTTATTGCCATCCCATGTCTGTATGCATAACTGTGTGCCCAGTATAAACAACAATTTGTGGTAATGATCTTGCAAAGGGCTTATCTCTTTGTGCAATTAAAATAGCATGTTGGGCGCATGGCTGTACAGTGAAACCCCGTTATAACGAGGTCCGTAGGACCGGCGATATTACCTCGTTATAACCGGTACCTCGTTATAACCGTACGCATCAAAAACAAAGAAAAACATAAGCATGACGTCATATACCCATCAATGAAACTTAAGAACATATCCTTTGCGTTGTTATTACACAATTGTTGAGTGTTATTATTGAGAGAATAAAGGGAAATTATTTGTGAATTAGACGAAGAAATAGGGGCTGAAATGATAAGTTAATTCTTTATTGTAATTCTTGTTTTGTTAAGCCTTTTCTAATAAACACCAGCGCAAATATATAGAGTAACATACAGGCCTTGTTTACCGTAACTTGCTAGATATTTTTACGCTATTGGTGCCCAGCGGGAATGCGATGTTTTCATGAATCATTTCGGCTGTAATCTTGTACAATGTATGATCGTTGCTCCCAAATGGATAACAAATGCGTTCTTTATTTTCTTCCGAAAATCTCTTTGCGTTTTGTACGACCGTTCTTGAAAAATATGCGACAGGATTGAATGTGGGAGGTTGTCATCCTTTTTACGCAATTCTGTACCTGGTAGACCATTCCGAAAGAAAGAAAAAAATCACCATTGTGAAAATCAGTGTTAAAATTGCGATAATGAACAAACCCAGATCTATTCAAACTAATAAATGCGTTTGTTTCTTTTTCTGATTTAGGTTAACATGCGTCATTCAACTTTTTTTTACGCTACTGTCACCTGGCGAGATCGCGATGATTTCAAAGTAACATACGTGCGTTGTTTACCGCTAACTTGCGAGATATTTTACGCTGTTGGTGCCCAGCGGGAATTCGATAATTTCATGAATCATTTGGCTGTAATTTTATACGATGTATGATCGTTGCGCTCGAAGGGATTGAAAATGCGTTCTTTATTTTCTTCCGAAAATCTCTTCGCGCTTTGTACATCCGTTCTTGAACTGTTGAATGCGTTTATTTCTTTTTCCGAGCACAGATTAAGTAGGTTAACATGCGTTATTCAACTATTTTTACGCTACTGTCACCCGGCGAGATCGCGATGATTTCATTAATTAGTTCTGCTTTGATCACACACTCATTTTTAAATTATCATTCGTTAAATTATAATGAACAAATCCAGATCTATTCAAACTAATACATGCGTTTGTTTCTTTTTTCTGGACACCGATTAAGTAGCTTAACATGCGTTATTCAACTATTTGTACTCTACTGTCACCCGACGGGATCGCGATGATTTCACTAATTATTTCTGCTTTGATCACACACTCATTTTTAAATTATCATTCATTAAATGATAATGAACAAATCCAGATCTATTCAAACCAATAAATGCGTTTGTTTCTTTTTCTGAACACCGATTAAGTAGGTTAACATGCGTTACTCAACTATTTCAACGCTACTGTCACCCGGCGGGATCGGGGCGATGATTTTATCATTTCGGCATTAATCATCCAAACTCATATTTGCTCAAAACCAGCAAAAGAACTGGAAGTCGGAACTAAAATTGGAAAGGATATAATGATGAGTTGCACACGCATTCCAGTTGTCCATTTTTGGTCACAATTGTCGCTACATGAAAAGTTTTTGAATGCGTTATCTATTTTTTTTTTCTCGTTGCGCTGTGGTCTGACCTCATATCACGCACTCGTTTCTCGCGAAAAAGAAAATCGAATGATTATGTTTAATAATCAGTATGAACATCGGAAGGTATTCCTGTGTCTTATCGCGTGATTAAGAAGAAAACATGGAAGGAACGGTTCTCTGCAAAACGGGAAAAGACGTGGATAGCGTGAATTCGGTTTTCAATGTTTCATTTGTCGCATGTTTGAAAGCGGTAATTTGGTCAAGAAATGGAACCTCGTTATATCCGATCAAAATGCTTATGTTTTTCTTTATCATGATTTACCGAAATTGTCCTCGTTATAACCGGAATCTCGTTATAACCGAGCTCGTTATAACCGATTCGTTCTGCCATAGGTTTACACGCAAAGGAAAACGGGACCGACGCGATCACCTCGTTATAAGCGGTTCCTCGTTATAACCGAACTCGTTATAACGGGGTTTCACTGTATTATACAAACGTAGATGCAAGAAATTTTGTTTCTCCATTGCAGGTACCTTCGCTCATTTCTCCAACACCCTCAGCCTCCTGCACAGGAGACTCCCCTTTGGTCTAGCTCAGATTGGTCCTTGCTTCCGCAGCAGGCCTTCCAGCGATGGGGACAGCAGTCGGTTCATTTTCAGGTGGGGAGAGACCAAAGTGAGAGTGAGAATCGTTATACAGTGCACTCCCATTATAGCAAACACAGTTATTACAAAATTTTGGATACAACGGAGTAAAATTCACATCCCAAAATTATAACCTCATATATCTTTGTACATTTTATGTTTGGTTATTATGAAATTTCAGTATTGAAAAAAACAACAGCAACTGTCAGTCCCTAGGACTTCGTTATATCGGAAGTCACCTGTACACCCCTTGATGTGACAAATGGGTGAGTATTAAAGTATCCATTTTGGAGCTTGTGTGGGAGTCCTTTGACTTCACACACAGGGCAATGGATTACAGGACTATACTGAGTGGCCAAGTCTTCCCTTTTCTGCAGGCAGCTTCCTGAAAAGTAACATTCTTTCTTACGAGTCCTGACTAATGAATGCACAAACCTGCCCTCATTTGGGATTTGTTAATACCCACTGAGATACATCTAACACACTAGTCGACTCCCTGAAAGATCCTGGAAATCCTCTTGCTTTTGATGCCTGAATGCCTGACTTGGCAGGTCCTAATCAGGCAAAACTGCCATGAGACACCTTTACAGGGGACTGTACAGTACTGGTTGAGATGAGGATTCAGCTTGTAACGTTTTGCGAGATATTGAGAAACCACTCTATGAGATGTTAAAGAGCATATTATTCTAAGGGGACTCAAAAGTTGAAGAAAATCGGTTTGGAAATGACTGAGATATCTAAAAGCAAAGTAAAACAAAGAGATCCTAATAAAAGTTGTGGCCTGTCAATTTTATTATGGTCATTTTTTTGGATATCTCGGCCATTTCAAGACCAATTTTCATCAAATAAATGTTGAATCCTTTTTGAAATTATATGCTCTTTCATATTTCATAAGCGGTTTCTCTTATCTCACCAAAAAATGTTGTAAACCTGAAGTTAGGTCTCGACCAAAACTATATGATCCCTTGAAAATGACCAGGAGCCAGATTAGTAGATAAAAGTGTAGGTGGAATGGTTCACTGGCATACAGGGGGAACCTAGGTTATGAAAACAAAAAAATACAAATTTGGGACCTGCAAAATATCAATGTGTTATATAGGAGCATTTATTCATATCTGACCTCTTGTATATCAAGGTTCTGCTGTACTTTATGAATCACTTTGCTCTTTATCCACAGCGCCGTTGAAAGAACCGAGATGGCCCTGCACTTCTTCTCCACCCCGAAGACATCTACCCTCTGGTTTGACACCTGGCAGAAGGAACGGCTGCTCTGGTGGAGAAAGGTGAGAATTTTTCTTCTGGGGCCACCTTCTGGGTTCAGAGATTAAAACTGGTTACCGAACCCTTCAGTCATTTATGCCATTCACTAAGGTTGTCATGTAGGGTCACAGATTGCATAAATCATTCAACTAGCTCTCGATATTGCAAAACAAAGAGGAGAAAAAGAACTTTTGGTATAGATCTTCCTAAACCCAAAAGGATATTAAGGTGTCGTCCGGAGGTAAGGGTTTTTGTTGTCGTTGTTCTTGTTCTTGTTTTAGCTATTATTTTTAAAGGATAGGAAGATGAAGTGCAAAACCCCAATCTTGTGAGAAACAAGGCATATGGTGTTATTCAAGGCTGCACATACTTTAAATATGTATACATTTTCCCAAAAGATGGAACATTGCCAACTTTAAGCATGTATCACTGTTGGTTTTTTTTTTTTCCCCAAATATGGTTATTGTTGAAAATGCTCACAATTTGCGCAAGCGAAATGAGTTGGCATCTCAGCTTGGTGAATGATATCTGTACCATTTGAATGCAGTTTGCAGGAGTGCCTTCAGGCTTCACCGCCACGGACATCAAGACGGCCGGTCACTTGCAGTGGGCCGAGATCCAGTTCACCTTCCCATGGGGAGTAGATACGATTGAGAGAATAGCCAATCACGGGAGCACCCCTGTGGAACGACTGCAGGCTGAATCAAAGGCTGACTTGCAGGTAGCTACATGTATGAATTTCAAATTTTATCCCCTTTCCCCGTAATGCATTCCTTTTCATCCGAGAGTCCTTTTTCTGCCCAAGAAATCTGTTATTCCACAAATTATTAGGCACCTTTCATATGAGTGCAAAAGTCAAAGGGAAATGACTATCCATGCTCCCAAATTAAAATATCTTCATGAGATATACTACCAGAATAAAGGAAATTTCAGTAAATTTTTACATTAAATTAAAAAGTGTAGAATGTTTAAAGTTACGTTTTGGTTGAAACAATGATAACTGAGTGAACCACACAAGACGAGGCAGTAATGTCATCATCTGTCTGATGAGATTCTTGCAGAAATATTTCAGAATCATGATTTTAGTGAAAAATGTACTCAGTAATAACAACTCCCTTCCCATTAGGTTGTCTTTCAGGAATTACTACAATACAACAAGTTTATACAAAGACAACAATTTCTTCTTTTTTAACTCTATTGAGGAGTTCAGTTAGGAAAGGTTGCTGTGCAATATAGCAGGAGATGTATTATGTTATGACATAACCTCTTCATATTTGCATATGTGTTGAAGATGAAGATCACTTTTGTGACAAATTTTGAATCTTTGAATTTGATAACATCGCTATCTTATGTCCGATGCAATTGAAACTTGTACAGTTATGTTGTAAATGGGCTTCATTTTTGTTGGAAGTAAAGTCACAGTGGATGTTAAGTGGCATTTCACTTTTAAGTGGACAACTTTTGTAACAGGTCTGTTATAAATGGGCTTCAATTCTGTGGAAGTAAAGTCTTCATGGATGTTCAGTGACTTTTCACTTTAGCAACTTTCATACAGTGCACTCCCGTTATAGCGAACAAAGCCATAACGAAATTCTGGTTACAACAAAATAAGAATTCAGGCTGCAACATGATCCTTTCTATGTTTTTTTTTTTAATTGTTTATTTGTTTAGTTATAACGAAATTTAGATATAACAAAAGAAAATTGCCAGTCCCGAGGACGTTGTAATAACAGGAGTCCACTGTATTGTATTGATTGACTTGTGAACCGTAAATAGTTCATTGTAAATTCTCTCATGGGGTCATTCCACGTTACAGGGCAAGGATGGACGGAAGATGGTCATCCCCCATCTGATAGAGACCACATCGTCCCTGGAGGCGGGGCTACTTGCCCTCCTGCTGGATGCATACCAGGAGAAGAGCCGGACAGACACGCGGGGCAAGGCGGTGGTGAGGGAAATCCTACGCCTCCACCTCCGACTGGCCCCACTGAAGGTGGTGGTTCTTCCACTCAGGGGCACCCGAGAACTCAGAGAGGTATTCATTTTTATTTCATTTCATCTTTTATTTTATTTATCAGCTTCTGCAGCTTTTTCATGAACAGAATGTTATGCAGGAAATAGGCATGCAAAATATGAAAATAAAAGTATACTTTGATTTTGTGATACAATATAGTTTAATACAATCTCATCATATGAGCAGTTTAAAATGTATCTTCTATTACAGAATGTTTGATGGGGTTGGAGGGGATGACACAGAGTCAAAGATTGAAAGTAACAACTCTTAAAAGAAATCTATAATTTATTCACTTATTTGACTTCCTACTCAATGATATCATTAATCTGAGGAATTAGAAAGTTGTTGTGCAATCTTTTTATGCCTCCGCCACGAAGTGTCCGTCCGTCCATCCGTCCTTCTGTCCGTCCTTCTGTCCGTCCGTAATGAATTTTGTGGACAGCGTAACTAAAAAATCGTTTAAGGTATCCTAATGGTATGTATATGCATGAGTGGACGAAGTTATGCCTATCATATTTTTGGGGCACATGCTCAAGGTCAAAGGTTTGGAGGTTTTTTCTTGAAACTTGGTGTATATATGTAATACCAAATGAAGATTCTCCAGAGAGAGTTTCGAGTCATGAGGTCAAAGGTCAGAGGTCAAGTGAAAATGTTAAAATTTCACTTTTTCTCCATATCTTGGCAATGGTTCAAGCTATCTTTGTAGATCTTTGTACATATGCATGTACTAACTAGCAGTGATTATCTAGGGAATGTGGGGGTCATGGGTCAAAGGTCAGGGTTCAAAGGTCAAGGTCAACTCCTCATAATTTCACTTTTTCGCTCATATTCAAATACAATACCTGCCCAATTTTTCTTGAAACTTGATATATACATGTATAACCCAATAGAGATTCTCTTGGAAGTTTCTTACCCAAAGGTCAAAGGTCAAGTGAAAGTGCTAAATTTCATTTCTTGGTCCATATCTGGAAGGTGACTCAAGGTATCATCATGAAACTTAGTACATATCTACAGTTCTGCATGCATGTTTTACCTGACAGCAATTCTCTTGGGAATTGTAGGGTCAAAGGACCAGGGTGAAAGGTCAAGTTAAAATGCAAAAAAAAAAAATACTATTTGATAGTGAAATTACACTTTTTCTCCATACCTTGAAAGTTTAATCAATATATAGACTTATAAATAAAAGGGTCCAATGTGAAGTAAAAATCCTCAAATCCCCTAATACCTGTGCTCTTAGGCAGTATAGCCATCCATCCAATTAAACCTAGTTCAAGGAAAGTGAACATTCAACACATTTGTGACAAACCTGTCATTTGATATTTTGCCAATTATGTGAAACTCATCACACATTGTCAAGACATTGTACTGTAGACCTATTAGGAGAACCATGCATTAAGGCGGAGGCATACCAGTTGCCATAGCGACATTTCTAGTTTTTATTGTTATTTATAATATCATTGAACTTGGTGAGTCTATCAAAAATCTTTGCATCTTTTAATGTTCTTTAACTCTACTGCAGCTCTGCGACTATTTGGGAAAGGAGTTCCGCAAGGCTGGCATCAACATCCGCTGCATTTTGGAAATGGCGCCCTCCCTTGAGAACTACTACACAATGTGAGCACGGCTAATCCAATTTTAAATGCACTTGGTGCTTTTTGCGGTATAGTTGTATTGTCCACATATGAATGTTTGCTTAGTGCCTCCATCACATATAAATGTATTTTCCACCCACACTTGACCTTAAATTCTGTCTGCTGCAAATTTGCCTTCTGCTCTGAATGGGTGGAAAAAGAGCTATTTGTTAAACAAGTTACTGTATTACTTTGTCAAGAGTAGGTACAGGTGATAAAGCCATGGTGTGGCAAGACCCTTACTTCAAAATCCCAGGAAACAACAGATTTTTGTGGTGTAGTGAGTACTATAGCTACAAGAATGTTACCCGGGAAGAGGTTTTGAGAACAAACCTCAGTCAGGAATGATGTTAATAATCTTAGGGATTAGAAAGTTCTATTGCAATATTATGATAACTTGAAGTGTCATTGTGCTCGAAAATAAAATGTCATGACATTAGATCTCATCATGAACCATTTTATATATCCATGTGAATGACTAGTCTGTCCAAGGAACTATTAAAATGTAGCCTTATTCCTTCCATGTCAGGTTCGACGAAATGGGAGTCCCTTTCACCATCCTCTTGAATGAAAACACAGTCAAGACGGGAATCGTGCGGGTTAGAAATCGGGACACGACACTCATGGTAAGATTGTGCAAGTCCATTAACTGTAAAATGAGGAATGTTCGTGTGCATTTTGATTTCACGAATTTTGCGAGAGCCAAGATTCACGAAATTAAAATGCATGTGAAAGTTGTATATATTATACACATTGCGTGTAAGAGGCAACTCACGAAAATTTTGTGCCGCATAAAAGGCCGTCGGCTCCATATCGTTAAAATATTGTGTTTTACAGTGTTCCAGTCCGTAGATGGCAGTATTTTCTTTAAACAATAAATGTTTGTCCATCGCACACTGCCATCCTTTGTATATTTTTCTTTTTTTAAGTCAGTCCTGAGAGATGCTGAGAGGATTATGTTTTCTTGAGTCATACTTCCTCTGCTGAGGTTCTCCTAGATACACTGTATTTGTAAAAACAAACCTTGCCTTGACAATGATGCCGTTAATGTGGCGAGGCTCATTGAAATAATGGTACTTGACAAACTTCCAATACAAATGGACATGATCAGGAAATTAACAGTGTGTAATGTTGATCACAGTAGTTGCCTCGTCTACGAATGGTTGTAATCATATTTTTGATAAGATATAGGTTGTTGCTATTAAAGACAGTTATAATGTTGGTAGTGATGATCACATTCCTCAAATCTCATGTTTATGAATTTTGCTCATAAATCAACACTGCACAAGTTGCAGAAGGTGGATTTTTGTGCCCTTGGAAGAATATTGTTGGACAACAATATGAAAAGTATGCTACTTAATCACACTTCAATTGGAACGTATTGTTGAGTGTCACTTGGTTAAATATTGCATAAAAAGTTGACACTAAGTGTACACTAAAATTTCTGCCCAAATACCAGTGGATATTTTCAAGTTTAGCTTCAGGAAAACCACACAACTTCAAGTATTTTAATGTGTAAAATGGCAAGAAGCTTCCGGAGAAGTACAGCTTAAATGTTTGAAAAAAAAAACTCTCATATTTGCTATACTACAGCAACAGTTGCACATCACCGAAGTGCGGGACATGATACAGCGCCATCTGGAGGCTGATTGAAGCAATCTACGCAGTGGTGAGTCGTGTATCCTCTTCAGGAAGTAATTGGTGCCGTGACAGATACCTGGACTTCGAAACCTGCCCGGAGGCCTGATGGATAGCCAAGCTCAAAACTGATGGGTCAAAACATACTCCTTCTATTTTTCCCCGTAGACACTTTACTTACATACAATCTTCCTAAAGTAGTAGGAAAATAGTCACAAAATTTAAATGAAAGTGATTTTTATAAAAAACTTTTGGAGCGTATGACCTCAAAAGAAAAAACAAAAAATTTCATGGTTATTAGTCTCCATTTTGTTTTCTTTACATACATGAACAAAATTTCAAAATGAAAAACTCACCATCGGGATAGACTTACCGAGCAGTATATGGGTGAAAATTGTCTGCAAGTGTGTGAAAACAGAATGGAAAGGAGACCCTTTGATTTTTTTTTTTTTTGAGGATTTTTTGTTTTATTCCTGATCTTCTTTTATACAACTTTATTCTTAAAGAGCACCAGTGTGGAGCTTCTAAGTTGCCCTGATTCTGCAGGATGCTCCCAGACAACTGAAATATCTCTTCATGTCCCGACAATGTCAAAATCACCCAATTTGGGTGCCTACTGAGTTGCGTGTAGTACTGGAGTTGCAAGTACTGTATCTTTTTTGAGTATCTACTGAGTTGGGCGGATGTCTTTCTGATCGCTCTTGCAGAGCTTCCTGATTATGATGGAGGAGTGTTGGCAGCACTGCCGGGGTAGGCCGACACCGTAGGTAAAAAGAGAGAGTGAAGGGAATTTGTGAATTTCTCTCTGTAATCGTATTTAGCATTGTTTAAGCAGTGATCATGTCGAGTTACATGAGTGTACAAGTATGTCATTTTTTTTTTTCCTTTTTCTGTAAGGAATATTTGATTTGAAGTTTTATGTTTCAAAAGCACAATATTGTGTGATTTTTATTAAAAGTTATGAATAGAACACAGTTTTAGAAAAAAAAAACAACACTTTTTTCTCTCAGTGCTCTTCCCAATCGAACTTGTATTGTGTGATTTGAAGTTATTTTTAATGGCACATACAATTGTATAATGTAAACTGTTAAATAGATAAAACTTACCTTGAAATGTGTGCAAAAGCCAAAGAAAAGGATAAAAAAAATCAACAACATACAATTCATGTGTAATGACTAGAATGTCCAAACCAAGCTGCTACTTGCACTTGTAATGCCTTCCTGTTGATGTTACCTGTCATTGAATGCTACATTTGCTACTGCTCTGGCTTTCCTTTGTTTGTTTGTTTTTTTTTTTATTTATTTTCTCATTGTCTGTCTCATATTGCATCCCATGCTTGGCATGGGCGGGTCTTTTAAATTGTCCCAGTAAGATTTTTTGTCCCTCTATTAAGTCGGCAACTGCTTGCTGCCCCTTGGTGAACCTAGCTTCCCCCAAAGCTACAGCTAATTTTACTCTTGAGAGAGAGTAGAGTTGTTGTGTTTTTTTTTTCCGATAGACTGAAGGTCAGTGTTATTTATTTCTTCTTTATTTTTACACACTTACTACATGTGTGAGCATAATTAACATGATTTATACTGTTTGGTACTAACGTTCACAATTCTCTGTCCAATCATTTCTTTTTACCATATGATATACATAAATTCTTAACTATCAGAAAAATTAATTCTTCTTGCGGTTGTTTTCCCTTAGTCTTTCCTCCACTTTCTTCTTTACTTCCTTTTCACCTTCTCTGTGCCAATTTTTGAGGAGATTGCTATTCCCCCGACAGATATTTCGCAATCTTGTTCAAAAGGAACAAGTTTATTTAATTTTTTCTACTTCTCCCTTTTATAACTCTTGTCATAGTATTTTTTATGGAAGTATGCATTTCATGTCAAGTCAAATCTTGATTTCTTGTTTGTTTGTTTGTTTTTTCAAGATGATCCTATATAATTATAGATTCGCATTATAATAATTATACCCAAAGAGTTACAAAAACGATTATATATCATCATGTAAGAATGTCAGTATGTTTCCAAACCTAAAAGAAAAAAATCACTTAGTTAAACATAATTAAAGGTTATGACATTGTGTGAGGTGAGCGAGAGTTGTGGGTGAGGGAAATCTTTATTACATCATCTAGAGTATTAATACTCTGTGTTCTTTCTTGGAATAATAGTGGTCCTGAAAAGAACCGTTTGTGTTATTTCAGTATTTCGTGACGTCACCTCAGCTTGCGATTACTGCCGGGATGACATGTTGCAGGTTGTCCAGCTGGCTGTTGATGAAGGCTTGGTCCACTCTTTCTGTCCAGTACCGCTTCAGGCCTTTGACAAGCTGGGCACGGGTACGAGGTTTCTTGTGCTGAAAGAAAGAAGAAAGAAAAGTCATGAATTGATAAATAAAGAAAATATTATCAATCTGGATCGATCCAAATAATAGTAGCAGTTCAGTATATAAAAAAACAACAACATTAAAAACATACTTACTCTCCGAATAAACCACTTCATGTGTACATGCTCTATTGGGTTCAGATCAGGCAACTCAGCTGGAGTTCGGAACCAGGTGATCCCTTCTCTGTCCAAGAGTGCCTGGGCATAGTGGCTATTGTGCTTCAGTTCACTGTCCTGTAGCAACCTGCAGTCGCTATCGGGGTACGCTTCGCAAACGAAAGGGACAAGATAGTTTTGAAGGATCTCGTCAGCAAAAAATTCTTTCCACATTATAACAGTGAAAATCGCCAGTCTCGTTCGTCTGCATCTGTTGATACCGGCCCACACGTGTACTTTGTCAGGATTGTTTGGGCCTTGGTCTCTTCTTCGCTGGGTCTTCCTCCTTTCTCCAGTTGAAACCAGAGGCTGGCCGATCACCTTCGAGGAAGATAGTGCATTCGTCCGTGAAGATTGCATTGTCAAATGTTTTGCTACTCTCCACCGTTCGGATACAGTATGCACAGCTGGCAGTCTCACTAGACACCTGTATTGACGAAGCAGAACCTTGTGTAGAAATGTTCTTGAATAACCCTCTGTACAAAACCTGAACTTTACACAGGAACTGATGATGTGCATGTGAGTGTGTACTTACAATGACCCTAATCAATGGACATGGAAACCACCTGTTCAGTGCTCCGCTCCAAGGCACATGAATGCTTTATTAATTATTCATGATGGATTGCCCCGAGCACTGCTACTCTGAATTCATGGCAAAGGGTGTGAAATGCATGCACATGAGATAAGTAAGCACATGTTTCCATGTGCTTGCATACATCACATTTCAGAATGAATAAAAACTAGCTGTGAAAGTGGAATTTCTCGTGAATAAATAATGGGAGCATTCAAATCCTGGTCATTGTCCAGGATCAATAGGCGTTTTCACATCAGCCCGATGTTTTGAAATAGCGCGCTATTTTCTGACTTGGGAAATTTTCCCGATAGCGAAATAGCGCGCTATTTGATAATGTGAACACAAATTAATGCGCTAATTGTATCGCTCTGATCGAGAAAATTTTTCGAGTCCAACTCGGGAAATTTCTGAAATAGCGGGATAGTAGCGCGCTATTTGATAATGTGAAAACGACTCGAGAAGTTAGCGCGATGCTTCCCATCATGACTAGCGTGTGTGACCCGATCGATCGAGGCAAACTGCACAAAAATCATGAGGAATTTTTGAGAGGGCACACACATTACTTATGCTGTTTGCACATACTCAGCTGTCGAATTAGCTTGACAAAAATTCGGGCTGATTCTCTTCGGGCCGATGTGAATAAGAAATGAAATAGCGCGCTAACTCGCAAACGCAAAAAAATTCTTGAGCTTGGATTTTTATCAGGCTGATGTGAAAACGCCTATTGTCTGGGTGTCAACTGCACACTCACATACACACCAACTGACTTCTGTCCAAAGTTTTGTACAGAGGGTTGAAAATAGAGCAAAATCTGAAACCTAACCTAAAAATCAATGTTTAATTTAATGAAACTGAATCATGCTTTCATTTTAAAATTGCCTACAACAAAATTGTACATTATTCAGCTATTGCTCATATCTTATGTTTAGTTTTTGAACTATTAAGGATCAAAAGTGGGAATTTTTTTTTATAACACCTAGTACAAATCCATCTTCTTTTTCACATTTGAACATGTATTACCATTCTTTGACATAACATGATAGTCGACGTCTGGAAGCCAGACAAAAATTGGCCGCACATTTGTAGATAATCATCTAAATTAGATGGCTGGCCACACATAATTGCAGTGTGTACCCCCTTCACAATAAGGCTAGCCTGAAGTGATGATGATGATCGTGTTGAGTTCCAAAGTAGCATGTTACAGACAAATTCTAGTGTCGTGGCTGTTTCAGAAGAACAAGCTTACCATGATTGAGTACTTATGATTGAGTGAATAGTCTCTGCTCTTCTGCCAATGGTGCCATTAGTACCTGTAGGTTAACAAGGACCTTGCATTTCTTGTCTCTAATAGTGAGGCTGCTGCTGCTGCTGGTTCCTCACGACGATCATCCTTTCTATCAGTCACCATGAAACCATCTCTTCTTGAAGAAAAATTGTAATGTGAAGATAAGAAGTAGGCCCACACTCGTACACATCGCAATTCCACTTTAATGGCGAGCTGCTCCGTAACTTCCATTTCCTTGTCATCGGGACCAACTCTGAAGCCAATATAAACACCTGATGGGTCCGGGAATTCCTGTCTAATGTAGAGAACTGCACAGGCTGGTATGACCCTCCTCACACATACCTTTCCCCTGGATTTTGTGGACCAGATATGTGAACAGTCTGTAGCTGGCATAGCGACATGATCTATAATATATGTACAATAAGACAGTGTGTCGAAAAGTTATTTCTTGTCAGCCAAGAGTTTGGTCAGGAGTGATGATGCTTGTTGTACTTTCTTCTAATGCTTTCCAAACAGGGAAGCCAGGTGGTTCACCCCAGACGTGAAATTTGACTGGATATGTTCAGCATAAGTCGTGGAGTTGTCCTCCCTTCCTTCTATAATTTCAGCCATGATGTTGATGGTTTTCTCAACAGCGTTGACCTCAGCCCTCAGTCCTGCAAATAATCTCAGAAGACTGTCGCACTTCCAAGTTGGAAATTTCTTCTTTACTTTCTTTTCGTCTGTTGAGAATGATAAGGGCGTTAAGTTGTCACAAAACCCATAGTGTTCAGGACAACTTATAAACGCCCTTCTCATTCTCAACGGACGATTTCATCTAGGAGAATGCACACATTCTTTTACAAATCGGGTTCACTTTCCAAATTGAGTTCTTTGACAATTTGCTGTAGCAGGTCTGTGTTGACTCCAAATGATGAATCTGTGAAGTGGGTGTAATTGCGTAAGGTATTTTGATGAGGAAGATTGAGGAAGCCTGATTTGCGTATTAGAGAGTAAGCGGATGATGATTTAGAGAACAGCGCAATACTCATTCTGAGTAGAGCTGGATGCCAGCGCATACTTCTAGGTGATGTAGTGGATGATTTGACTTGCTGTTGCCACAGTAGTTTTTGAGGCGAATCTTCTGGTAGTGACTCGAAATATTGAAAAATCTGTTTTTTCTGTCAGCATGCTGGCAAAAGAATCAGCCTGGTCTGCTGGTAGATCTGTTGGAAGTTAGGCCTCGTGACGTGTTATATGTGACAAGATGTTATTATCGTCATGTAACAGGATTGCGTACCAAACACACTCTCATCATACTATACAAGGCTCCAACTTCCTGAGCTATGACTCCACTCGATTTTCTGATAACGGTTGTTGACAATTGAATATTACTTTCACTTATTAATGTACACGTTTTATTGTCGTGTACATTTTGTATCACACACAGGTGATAATTATGGGGTACTTTCAAAAGAATTATTGATTAACCAGTGAGTTAATTAATTATACAACTCTCAATGAGAATATAACAGCATCACTTGTATCTGCTCAAACTAAGGCTTTAAACTTGAGGGGACATGATAGTTACATTACGAGATGTCAAGGAGCGGCAATTACAAATAGGGGTATGAGGTACGAACTACCGCGACAGTCCAAGTAGTGTCCCAGATCGCCTTGGTGAAATATGTTACATGCCACTCTCCAAGGGAGCCTCGATCACGAACTGCAGTGCGCACTGCCACCGATGAGCTCCCGGTCGAGATGCTGACGTTTACTATCTGGAACGGGTGTTTGCCGTCTGAAACTCGTATAGCGTTGAAACTAGTGCAATCTTAATGATGCGATCCCATCTTGAAGATGCATATTAACACTAATTCGTCATGAGCATGAGTTTGATAAAGTTCACCCTCAGTGATTAACGGCGGGGTTGACGAATGAGTGGAGCTGCGAGTCGATCTCTGATGCAATAGCCTCAGTGTCCACATATGTAACAGAAAGACAACTCCTCCTTTCTAATGATTGTTCCAAAACTATTTAAACGTTGCTGGAACCGAAGATCTCACCGATGTGGTGTAATATATATGAAATTCAAGAAATATAACAAAACCGCCTCAACAGTGAATGGAATTGACTCTGGAAAATTGCATCTCCTTTTTGTTGTGGACGCAGGAGAGCAATGGTCTTATGTCCATTCCCTTTGGAGGTTGAGGAGCCAGAGTGAGAGTTAGAGCTATGTCCCCGGTTAATGTTGAAAAAAGGGGGCTACATGGCAAGTATTATGGGATAAGCCTACATGTACCTTTTTACATAACCGTGGTCAAAAGTCTGGTCAGCAAAAGTTAACTCTTTTGTTTGTTATTTTTTTGCCATCGGGAGAGCATCCAGAGAGAGTAACATAATTATAATACCGACTGAAATAGCTCCCTCTCTTGGCCAGGGACTTATTGTCAAAGTAACAGGGTACATGCTGCTACAGATCCTCTCCATTATGTTTGATGAACTCGGTCATCCTATGCTCCATACAAAATAGTTGTTATTTGGTTTTTTCATGCTTTTGATTGAAGCTTTAGAAGTCCTTAATCTTGCTTCCAGATCCAACCGTGTTAAATGTTGGAACGGAACGTACTCTGCATTTGTTATGGCTACTTTCAAAGCAGCTGTAACCAATGTACTCCTGTATATGGTGTGAGGTCCACACTACAGTTTCTCAGATAGAAGTGGGCAGCTGTCATGCCTGATGGTGGAAGCATCTGGCAACAAATGGCGGTATGTAGGTTTGTGCAGTAGTTGTTCATCAGACAACATGAATTCTGCATTTCCTGAGCACACATTCAGCTTTTTTATTGAAGGTGTTGAGCAAGGATTTCACTCCACCAATATCTTTGATTGGTGATGGAATGCTTGAAAAATGAGAGTGATCGGGGCTTACTAGTTTCCCATACACACGAACAGTCCATGTACCATCCATTTTGACTGTTATTACTTTACATGAGTTTCCATCCTCATCAAGTTCTACTACATGCGTTCTGTTACTTTGATGATGAATGACAAGTTTTAAATATTGCCCTCCAACATCCTGTAAGACATCCTGTAACACATCTCCAAAATGGTGCTCATCTTTCTTCTTCATTCATATGCACTCTCCATCATGCTGCAAGTACTTGTGTAGGGTTATATTTGTCGATATTGCTTTTCTCCTTTTGTTCTTCCCTTCTTTCCATCGATGGAGTTTTCTTTTGCACCCACCACAGATCGATGTAGGGTGAATTTCACTATTGTCTTCGTTGACATCAAATCCAAAAGCTGACTGAATACTGGAACTGATGACCAGTCTGTATTTCGCCACCACAAAGTCTGCATAGACTCTTGAGATGCTCCTTGTGAGTTTCTTTCAGGAAAAAATTAATAAAAGGGATCATGGAATCATCATTATTTCTCTGACACCTTCCTTCCTGCACATGAGTCTTGTGCCATATTTCATATTCTTCTTCCTTCATTTTCCCTTGTGCTGCTTGCACTCCTCACACACCCATGAGAGAATGTGGGGATCCAGTACACCTTACCAGTGTACCCTTCCCTTCAAACATTTCCTCCTCAACCTTTGCAAATTTTTTTTCTTTCATTTTTTTTCCTGACACATCTGCATATTGTACCAAGCATTTTAGTCCACACAAAAAAAAAAAAACACAAATGTCAAATTCTTTATGGAGCTCTTTTCATCTTCACTAAGTTTGTCCCAGTTTTCATTAACTAAGGCCAACATTTCCTTACAATGTAGCTGAAGAAGATGCTGCCACATCAGTTATGTTCTTGCCTGGTCACTCATGGCATTCTGAATATGTCCAATGATTTTCTTCCCAGCTTCACTTGCATCTGCAGCCACATCTTCAAGGTCTGCGAAGACTTGTTGGAGAATAGTCCTTGTGTCACAAACCAACTTTGTGGCAGTGTCTCTTAATAATAGGACGCAGGACTGCTTGTCATCGCTCAGATGGTATCCCATCACTTTGTCTCCAAATTTTGATGCTTTGGAATATAAAAGTGGTATTCTCTTTTGATGATAATTTTTTGTGCAAGCTTTTGATGCGTAATATATAGCCTTTGGGTGTTCATATTTTTGTTGGTTGTCTTACTAAGGAGTCTTGGACAAGATTGCATTCTTAGATTTAAATAGTGATGACAGAAGTCTTTGTGGAACTCTTCAGTAGGGACCTATTGTTTTCATGATGCCAAATTTGACATGAAATGGTGAAGATTGTTGCTAATCGTATCTGCTTCTCACTTTTATACATTGTTAGTGACATATTGAGGCACTTTACTAAAGTTCACTGTCAACGAAATCAATCATCCAAGTGACACCCACGCCAGAACTTGTGAAATTTTAAGGGAATCCCATCATACTTTTCGAGATCGACATGAGGTAGAGATGCCGATTCTAGCAGTCGCTTTTGCTGTCCTTGTAGCAATTCGAAGAGAACAGCATCTCTCTCTGAAGGAGGTTATATGGTAGTGTCTCATCCTCGTCTGGCCTTGCAGAAGTACTGTATTCACTGCTGCAACCAGGAGTAGAAGTATGCACAACTGGTGGCTCCTTAGGGGAACTTTCCTGCCCAGCAGATAATTGAAGTGCAACATCTTTACTATATAATAGGAATGATTAATGACCATGGCATTGCATGGCAGATCATACTGCAATCATCGCTAATCTGGCTTACTCACCGTAACATCAATGGGTCGCTCATTGCATGGTCATAAGCAGCATCAACCTCCACAATGCTGGGTGCATACACCATCTGGTTCATGTGGCCGAAAAGGGACTGACGGTGGCACTTCTTGATCTTATGTTTCGCATCCCACAGCCATCTCCACACAGCTTGCAGAATGTGGAATGTGCAGAGGAGCAAGCTGGCATCAGGATATACTGAGCTGAGGGCCTTGCGTTCAGCTAGGCAATCATCAGTGATGAAGATTTGCGGTCCTCTATCTCCCTTGCCAAAAAATGCATTCGCTGGAAAAACTGATTGAAGTAGCTTCAATCCAGCCTGTATCGTCTTTTCGGCCTCATTCGAGCATATTATCACTCCAAGAGGAAGGCCACTGGCATTGCTGTGTGTCAGCAGTTGAAAAACTCTGCTGCCATGGCAATCAACATTTCCTGTCATTAGAAATAAATGCATGTGTTTAGAATAGGAAAAAATTCTCAGAAAGATGAGAAAATTATGTTTCATGGATAAAATGATTTAAATAAACAATAAATATACTAATTGTAGAGCAATTCAGCTTTCACTTTATACATCATGATCAATTATTACTTACTTCAGTATCTAAATATTTCTCGCCTTGGATTCATAATGATAAATCTTACAAAGTGAAGAAACAGATTATGAATGAAAAAATATATACATAGGAAACTGTTAAAAACAAAACAAATCAAAAATAATGAGAATGAAATAAAACTTGATTTTTTTACCTTTTTTTGCATATTCATAGAATAAATGTACGGTATATTCTACATCAATACACACTACGACTACAATTTACTCAGTTTTAAATGAGCCCCTCAAAAAAGTTTGGACATTTTGGATCAGATTAAAAAAAAATCTTCGTATTCTTTAATTATCTTTGTATTCTTTAGTTTGTTTGTTTCCTTACTGATATAACAAAGTCATTTTATTGTAGAAAAAAAAATCACTAAAACAAGAATCAACCATACATGTATATGGGACATATATTTATATCAATTTTGTTCTGAAAATAGAGGGCAAATGCCATTCAAAATAGAAATAAAAAGAGTTTGTTGAAAATTAATAACTATCATGTGTAAGTATTTTAGATAAATACGGGTGATTCCACCGCATGCGGGCAATTTTTGTGACCTACCAGAATTCCAAATCCATGTCTTTTTCAAACCAGGTAAATATGGTTCAAATAATGACATGAGCAAACAATGGTTTCCCCCTAGTTTCGTTTCTCAAAGATGATGGCATATCATGGTATGCCATCACTTTGTCTCCAAATTTTGATGCTTTGGAATATAAAAGTGGTATTCTCTTTTGATGATACTTTTTGTGCAAGCTTTTGCTGCATAATATATAGCCTTTGGGTGTTCATATTTTTGTTGGTTGTCTTACTAAGGAGATATTATATTGGATGGCTATGAATGGGATACCAGGGAATATTGCACGAGTTAGGGCCAATATTGCACAAACCAAAGATGAGTGCAATATTGGCCTTAACGAGTGCAATATTCCCTGGTATTTCATGAATCAAGGCCATCCAATATAATTATTATCATCTATTCAATCAAGTAGAGCAAGCATTCATTTGTAAACTGCACAAAATTACTCGGCTTCTACTCGTCTTTGAAGTTGACTCAGCAGTCACATCCCAGCGCTGAAAAGGGGAAGCCCCTAAAACTGCGTACATGAAACAAACAACTAGCAAGATGCTTGCGCGCTTGTGAATTGTAACAAAGACGACGCGCACAAGTAGCAAGCGTTTGCGCATTCAGCAAGTGCTCGGGCAATAGACGAGACAGAATTGAATATGGTATGATCTTGAACGGCAAGTAACAATGGTAGCCTACGGGGAATTAATACGTTGGCCTATGTGTTTCGTTCAATATGCTCTGATATTGAACGGTAAAAATTGAGCGGACTACAATACGTGTTTTTAATGCGCCGCTAAAACGTCCTATATAATGGACAAGATTGCATTCCTAGAGTTAGATAGTGATGACAGAGGTGATGCAGGAAGTCTTTGTGGAACTCTTTAGTAGGGACCTATTGTTTTCATGATGCCAAATTTGACATGAAATGGTGAAGATTGTTGCTAATCGTATCTGCTTCTCACTTTTATACATTGTTAGTGACATATTGAGGCACTTTACTAAAGTTCACTGTCAGCGAAATCAATCACCCAAGCCGCGCAGCACCCAAGTGCCACCCACGCCAGAACTCGTGAAACTTTAAGGGATTCCCATCATACTTTTCGAGATCAACATGAGGTAGAGATACCAATTCTAGCAGTCGCTGTTGCTGTCGCTGTCCTTGTTGTAGCAATTCAAAGAGAACAGCATCTCACTCTCAAGGAGGGTATGGTAGTGTCTCCTCCTCGTCTGGCCTTGCAGAAATATTCACTGCTGCAACAGGGCATGAAGGAATGGAAGTATGCACAACTGGTGGCTCCTTAGGGGAACTTTCCTGCCCAGCAGATGATTGATGTTCAACATCTTCCTGTTGGTATACTTTCTCTTGTGCTTGTGCAACCTGCAGCTCTATTCTCAGCGCTAGCTGCAGCGCTAGCTGAGCCTTGCATTGCTTGAGTCGCAGTTCCTCAAGCTTGAGTTCTTGTCGCTGAGCTAAGGCCGCTGCCTCTATCTCCAGGGCTGCCCTCCTAGCCATGACCTTTAGCCTCGAAGATGTGGATGAAATAGAGCTCTTTCCACATTGGCTCGCGGAATCCTCAGGATTGATGTCATCATGATGCATAACCCCACCATCTGCAAAACTACATGGTACTGTAACACCACTGATCACCGGTACTGCACCCTGCTCACTTACATTGAGCTCCTAAGTCAAGTCTTCATCAACACCAGTGTTACTCATCGTGTCGTGTAGTCACAACTGTCATTGAACTGATAACCATATATTCACTATCAGCCTGTCGTTGACCAATGACTTGTAATTACAACCAGCCTGTCGTTGACCGATCACTTGTAGTCCAAACGTAAATTAGCTCCTTCCCCAAAAACATCATCGCCCTCAACGGCAGTGCTTAGAAAGGGCGATAAAACTGTCGCTTCTGACGTCACAGCACTTATCAGAATATAACAATACGAAACTTTTGTAATTACGCACAACATACATTATGTGACCTACATGTAACTTCAAACTACTCAGGACAAGACGATGAAGTTATCTGATCAATTTTTACAGAGAAACACCAATTGTATTAAAACATGATGCCAGTCAGAGAATTATTGAAAAACTTATTAACAATAATGCTGTTATTTTTCTCCTTCACACTTGCTCTCACAACTCCACACAATTCAACTGGAAAACACATAAAATATGCCAGATGGTCTGATTTAATTGGTTTTCCCCTCACTGAAGTGATTTTGTGTGGTTTATCTGAAAAGAAACATGCTGAATTTATTGTACCAACATCTATTTTGACTTATTTGAAACACCTTCAAAACATATTGCATGTGTAGTGGTGCTAGCTCTTGGTTGCTTTGTGTACATTAGAGGACCAGTCAAGTGGATGTCAAAGGTGATGTCATCACTTCAGAGTCATTTAAAACACTGTGCTACGTTATGTGTATTTGAAAGCCAGGGAAGTAGCAGCCTAGCCTTTCCTTTTCAGATCGCAAAAAGGATGGCCAAATTTGGACTAGTAATGTAGGAGTTCATTTTTTTTGTGTGTCACGAGTTTGAATGGAATATTTAATGCTGTAATGCCTGCATGTCGTGCCATTGTTGTGTGGCTTGTTTTAAGGGCATACACTAAAGCTCAAACTCTGTAATGTTTGTTGTTGCTTTCACTGTCAAGCAGGATTTACTATCCTTGATAACATCAACATCATCAGGGACAATATAATAAAGGTGGCATGTTTTTGATATTATTGGATACACTGCTGGTAGAAGGTATGAAGAGACCATGATAAATGGCCAAATGCTCTGATGTTACTGTGGAATATCTTATTCAGAGAACACCCAAACACACACATGTTCACATCACAGAGAAAAATAAGCTATTGTGTATACTGAACACAACTAATGCTACAAGTTATTTTTTACTGGTTGGTTCATCATACCAATGATGCCTGTTATTTCTGTTCATCAGACGTTCTGAATGATCTGTGACATGTGTATTTTGTAAGATGCATATATTTTTCTAATAAAATCTTGTAATAAAAAAAAAAATTGTCAGTGTTTGGTGTACTTACATGTAAATGTAGAAGTTTGAAGTCCATAGTGTGAGCATGCATGCATGGAGTGTGAAGCATGGGTCTACGGCTGAATGATTGCAACATTGCAATATAATTACAATGACAAAATTGTTTTATTAAAAATTCTAATATCATGATATTAATATATAGATTGAACATAAGCACTTTAAGCGTAATATTCCTGTTGATTTTGTTATCTCCACTGTCTGCACACAGCTTTGAAAAAAAGTACAGCAAACAACAAGTAGAGGGACTGAAAAAAATCGACAACTTGCAGTGTCAGCTTGAATTAAAGGGGAATTTTACCCAAATAGGTATGTGGATTGAGTGAATGCAGCAATATACTGTAAGTAGAAAATATCAGTGAAAGTTTGAGGAAAATCAGATACCGTTTGATAAGTTATGAATTCTACAGTTGTAATGCCATTACGGCTGGATGAGAAAACTACTATAGCTTGTGACATCACACCAGAACAATATAAAGAAGACATATGTAGAGAGAATTTCACAATATTTTATTTTTCAACATGATGAAAGAGCTATTGACTTAATTCTTCTAGAAAGCAAGGTGAATGATATTACCCAAGTCAGAGGAACAAGTTCTTTTCATTCAAAAACATAACATTTTGTGAAATTCTCCTTGTATCTTCTTTATATCGTTCTAGTGTGATATCATAAGCTATATTAGCCTTCTCATCCAGCTGTAGCAGCATCAAAACTTCAAAAATCCATAACTTTTGAATGGATTATCCAACTTTCCTCAAACTTTCTCTGATATGTTCTACTAATACAGCTGCATTCACTCAATCCAAATGTATATATGTATTTGGGTGCACTCCCCCTTTATTGTATGATGTGCAATGAAGAGTGTAAAATGCTACTCAGGGAAGTTTGGCAGGATCTGCAAGAATAAAGTGATTGCAATACTACAATACTCACATAAACAGCAGCAACAGGTAAACTCACATCTTGCAGGTTATTTCCTGGCTGCTATCACATCTTGCAGGTTATTTCCTGGCTGCTGGTTTTGCCATGATTGCAGCTTTTGACAATTGGAAACCTCTTTATGAACTGGGCCACGAAGACACAGTCAATAATCTTCAAAAGTTTGTAACTGCCAGGATACAGACATGTGAAATTTCCAACAACTTCAGTCTAATAAGGTACATTTATTGTTAGCACTTGGCATTCATACAATGCGTAAATAAGACTCACATAGTAAATATTAACAAGTACAAGAACTTTTTATATACATGGTAATCAAGCATTTTTTTCTTCATTTGGCTAGACAGTATGAATGAGAATAATATCTGCCATATTGAACCTCCTGAGAATTCCATCATAAAAATATTCCCTGCTCTTATAGAGCATGTAGGACTGTGATATTGTACATAACATACCAGGTACAATCTTCTACATTTAAACATGAAGTCCTGGTCCAGTAATTTTATTTCACAAGTCAAAAGACTACGTATATTAGTGCACATGAGAATATGTGAGATCCTGCCCAAAGCACACATTCAATTTGTTTGCAGCTGTGTTCATCAGTAAGAGCAAAGGTGTTTTGCTCCTGCAATGATAGTGGGCTTGCACCAACTGAACAAACAAGTGGAAAACTAAAGAACTTTCATGGAGGCGAGAACCAGTGTAGGAGCAGTGGCAGCAGATGCCACTATGTGCCCTCCCCCTCCCCCTACCTTTATAGTTGGATACGTAATGGTAGTAAGCTATAAGCCTTACAATATCTTGTGTCAGAATCCTGCAGACATTTACAGGTACAATGTAGTCACTTTGAAGACATTAAAAAAAAAAAAATGAACATGTGCAAGCAAGCAGGATCGCACACATTCTCACGGGCACTGCAGAGCTTCTCTTCACTTTGCTGGTAAAATAATGATAAGAAGTATTACAAAAGTGTAAGAGCTCATTTGATTTATACATTGTGTGGAAAATAGATTCGGTCTTCAGTATAAAGTGCACCTTTGTTGTTTCGGTCCTGGCTCTGACAACATAAAAACCAAAGAGAGTAACAAAAGGGGAAGAAAATAGAAAACCGACATATGAATTGTAATCTAAATCATGGGTCAAAAAACATGGAAATTGGCTAAAATTGTGCACTCACTCATGAACTAATTGCCAACAAATAATACTTATGTTTTCCTTATAGATGACCCAAATTATAAAAATTCTTGCATTAATGACGGGATAACAGGTTAATGGATAACACATTTTTCATTTGATGATGCTGATGTACAACTCCTGCATAGCTATGATGAATGAATCTTTAATGAAAATCTAATACTCTGTGGCATTTAATTAACTTCTTGTGTTTTCTGTGATAGCATTGCACCAAACAACACATTTACAGCATCACAAACCTGTACACACAAGCATCTAGAAAGATATCAATGAAGCGCAGTAAGAGTGAAATGTTGGTCCATGAAGAATAATATATAGAATTTTGTTCAGTTAAGCATATAAAAAATATATGTACATACAACATATAAATAGATATCTGTTTTTACACAAACACCCTGATGATTTGGATCCCGAAGTGTAGTGCACTAAAGTTGCAAAGACTGCCTAAGTCAGACAAAAACGGACTGTTCCTCTTCCTGCGAGCAATAAGATGTAAAACAAGAGAAAAGAGCAGTTTTCTTTTGCTAGAGTGGACACATGAAATTTGCCTGCCCACAAAATCTTCACTAGATATCATTTCCTGGAATGATTCACAAAGAAGAAGATGTATCCTAATTTGTTATCAATTTGTGTGTAAGTAGAGGAAAACCTCGTAATGAGGACCTAAAACCCATGACCTTTACCTTGCCATATCAGGTACAAATAAATGTAAGGAGTTAGGACCCGCAAAATCACCTTGTTATTAAGAAGATTTGTCATACTGGACATCCTCATAGCGAGGTTCCACTATTACAACCATTATAAAGAGTTACAATCTTTTTCACAGGGAAAGTTACCACTTTTAGTCCCAAAGCATGATTTTTTATCATATCATCATGCATAGAACAATGAAAGAGTCTGAGGCCATGTTATCACCTTACGTAATAGTCATACATACACAATATTATGATTGATATAACAACTTTACGAAAGCATAGTATATGAAATTTGACAATTTTATGATGTGTCCTTTTGTATCTGTCTTGACTGCAATGAAACTTGCTGCTCTGTTTGTTGGTCCTCACTGACATTGGTAAGGTCAAATTGAGCACAGACTGCAGATTCCTGGTACAAGCCACTCCCATTATAACAATATCCTTGGGTACTTTTCTTTCATTATATCAAAATTTCATTGTAGCCGAACAATACAGTGTATACAGATGTATAAATGATCATTTGGGGAGCTTAATTTCTTCTTAGTTGTGTCAAAAGTCTTGTTATACAAATTGTAGCTCTGTTCATTATTACAGAAGTGCACTGTAATTACAGGTCATGACAACAACCTGCTTCTCCAAAGACAAGTTCATATTCTACATTAAATGTCACCTGAAGATTGCTGAGGATGTTCAAAAAATCAGTGCATTTAAATCATCACGCACTTCATACTTGGAACAGCCTTAACTATTGGTGCATTTGAATCGTAATCCAATACATACTTGGAACAAACATGTCTCAAGATTTATGAAGAAAATAAGACAGATGTAGTCCTTCAATAACAAACTTTATACCACCATCATGAATTTGAATCGGTAGTAAAGCTGTGAAAACAATGGTGTTCAAACTGTTGCGGAGCATTCTAGACATCACATGCCATAAACCACACTGAATACTTTGTACCTACATAGATAAAACAGTACAAATACTGTGGGTGTTGGCTTTATAGACTGAGACTTATATTGAAGACAACAGAAGTAATCAACAGAAGTAAACATGGTTTCGGTGAACAATTACATAATACTTCTGAATACATATCTAGAAACTTGCATGATAATGATAAAAATGGAATGTTTCTTTGTGTGAGAATTATCACAGAAGTGGGAAAATGCCAGTTTCACTTGAGATATCAAGACAATTTTACATATGATCATACTTTTGTCAACAACATTATCTGCAAATGAAGTTCACAAAATTTGGCCCGGCGGGGAGAAAAAAAAAATCACACAAAAGTTTCCACGTTTACAGTATTGCATACCATGGGTTTGCAGCACCACAACTCATCACAAAGACAATTAGGGGAATTCAAGTGAGTACATGGAAATTTGGAACCAGAAGGCAAACCCCCCCCCCCCCCACCACACACACACACACACACACACACACACACACACACACATGCACACAGATACACACACACACACAGATACACACACACACACACATACTTGATACTTGATACTGTAATCCCTCTCGCAGCTCCAAGAAGCTATACTGGGATGAAACTACACATGTGTGCCATTGGGAGGTGCCATGGTGATGATCTCTATATATTTACAATAAAAGTGTGCACTGTGCGAGTAAAATCTGAATGCATCCTCCTTTAAAGGATGAGTGATCCAGAAGAAGGCTGCAGGGTTTTAATACATGGGAGAGCAGCTTCTCTGAATGTTGTTAAGGTGGTGGCATGTACAACTTGACTAGGTAGGCGGTTCCAGATCCAAATTGTCCTTGGAAAGAATGAGTACTTGAATGCATCAATAGTTGTCTTGGGTATGTTGAACTTGAGGTCATGATCGTTCCTTCCATAGTAGGTTGCAGGGGTAACCGCTGAGGGCAATGGTAGGCTTACCACTCCATAGTGGATTTTGTAAAAAAGTGAACATTGGTCCAGGAGTCGCCGGTGGTGTAACGTGTTCCATCCGTGTGCCGACACCAGACGGGTAGATGATGTAGACCATCTGTAGTCACCAGCAACAAACCGGGCTGCTGCCCTCTGCACTTGTTCGAGGCTGTTAATGGACGTCAAGGTGTGAGGGTTCCAAACCTCAGAGGCATACTCCAGTTTAGGCCTAACCAATGCTGTGTAAGCTCTACACTGCACTTCCTTTGAGCATGATGGCAATGTTCGGCGTATAAGTCCCAGGGTCTTGCTGGCCCTGCACCTGATGTTTTGACAGTGTGTGTTCCAGCGTAGGTCAGGTGTTACAGTTACTCCAAGGTATTTATACTCCGTAACTCTTGGAATTACACCATTCTGAAGGTGGTATTTGTAGATTTTAGGATTGCGTTTTCGAGTGATTGACATTACTCCGCACTTCTTGATGTTGAAATTCATGAGCCACTTGGATGACCATAATGATAATGTCTGGAGATCTTGTTGTAGAGTGTTGTAGTCATCTTCTGACCTAATTTCCCGATAAGTCACACAGTCATCAGCATACAGACGGATGGGTGACGACATGCCATCCTGGATGTCGTTGATGAACAGTAGAAAGAGGGTAGGGCCAATAACGGAACCCTGCGGAACTCCTGATGAGACCTCCTTCCACGATGATTTGGTTCCATCAACGACTACAGCTTGTGACCTATCAGCCAAGAAAGCACATATCCAGTTGAGAGACTCTCCAGTAATGCCATAATAGCGTAGCTTAATAGAAAGTCGCTCATGTGGCACCCTGTCAAAGGCTTTCTGGAAGTCTAGAAAGATGACATCAGATTGGCTGCGATTTTGGAGTGTCTGAGACCAGTCATTGACAGCAGAAGTGAGTTGTGTTGTAGTTGATAAGCCTTGTCTAAAACCATGCTGGGTGTCTGCAAAGATGTTGTTTACTGCTATGTGCTTGGATAAGTGACTCAGCATGATATGTTCCATGACTTTGCAGGATATACAGGTTAAGGAAATTGGACGATAGTTGGAGGGATCACTTCTGTCACCAGATTTGTGGATTGGCGTGACAAATGCTTGCTTCCATTGAGGCGGAATCACACCACTGTCATAGCTTTGTTGGTAGAGGAAGGACAAGGCTGGTGCAATCTCATGGGCTATAAGTTTAAATAGCCTGGGAGGTATCTCATCTGGACCACTAGCCTTTGACGGGTTCAGCTGTTGAAGCTGTTTCTCAACGCCAGTGCTGTAGATATGGAGGTGCTGTATTTCGGGGAAAGGGGAGGAGCCTTTATGGGGCAGTGACTGATCATGTTCTTGGATAAAAGCTGACTGGAAGAACTCGTTTAAGCTTTCAGCTTTGTCGACCGATGTTGCACATAGCCTGGAATTCCAGCGGAGTGATGGTATTCCAAAGCTCTCGGTGCGGCAGGACTTAATGTAGGACCAGAATCGTTTTGGATTTTCTGTTAGGCTCGCTCCAATGACTGAATTGACATAATCTGAGTGTGCAGTATGAACCAATTTAGCAACATGGTTACGGAAACGTCTGTACGTTTCCCAAGCAGCAGTGGTAGATTGGTGACGTGCTTTCTTAAACAGTCTGTCTCTCTTGCGCATCTGACGTTTGATGGAGGGTGTTATCCAAGGAAGATGTCTTTTGCCCTTAGTCATCTTTGACGGCACAAACTCTGTAAGACATTTGTTCAGAAAAGTGCTGATGTTGTTCCAGTTTGCCTCCACGGTTTGATTCTGTGGATTACCATTGAGAAAATCTGTTGTGAAGTCTTCGGCAGCCTTTTTGAGATGTTCAGGGTCTGCTTTATGGAACTGATAAATTTTCCTTGGTGGCTTGGTCTGGAACTGTGTGCATGTGGTTAGCTTGAAGGTAAGGATATTATGATCCGATATCCCTGGATGGATACAGAGATCCTGTATAAGAGCTGGGTGCGTGGTGACAATGAGATCAAGTATGTTGCCTGAAGCTGGCCTCGTGATGTCCCTAACCGTCTGAAACAACGAGTACTGAAGGAGGATGTCCAGCAATCGTTGGTGGGATGCTGCGCTTGTTGGGTCTGTAGTTGACTGCAAATCCCAATTTATGTTTGGATGGTTGAAATCTCCAGCAATTGCGATATTTGGCTGACGTCTGCCATACTTAGTCATTAGTTTCTGCAGTGAGTCACGAAGACCATCTAAACTGGCTGAACGGTTGTTTGGAGGGCAGTAATAACTACACAGGAACATCGGTTTAGTGTTAGCTAGTTGGATTGTGCACCATTGCAGCTCACAGTCCGCATCGAAATCTGGGCATGCGCTGACCGTCAGTGAGCTGTCAATGGCTAGAAAGACTCCTCCGCCATGTTTGTCCCTGTCCTTGCGGAAAACCAGATAGTTGGTGGGGAAAACTGAGTAAGTTGGTATGTCTTTGTCAAGCTTTGATTCACAGCCAAAGATAACATCTGGTTTGTGTTGCTCTATAGTTGCCTGAAAATTTGCTATCTTTGTTCCACTTTTTAACCCATTGCAATTTAAAACCATTGCTTTGATTCCTCGTTTGGGTTTTCATTTCTGAGTAGACGAGTCAGGGGAAAACTGGAGACGATTTTGACCAGTACGACTAGATGTTGGAGTAGATGTTTGTGGGAAAGTAGGCTGGAGGTTATTCCCATCAACACCACTTTCATCACAAAAGGACAAACTCAATGGTGAGTAGGTATTTGAGTGAGTAAAATCCAGTCCCAGTAATAAAGCACTGGAACCAATATTTGGTTCCCCACAGTTGATACATAGCCAAGAGAAACTCCTTGATTTGTTAGCAAGGCATTGGTACGAGTTTGGTGAGATGCCCACACATGAAATGTGACACCAATATCCACAAGCATCGCAAAGGATGGCAGCATCGTCATTAAAGACTGCCTTTTGACATACTGAGGGAGGTAGAGAGAGAAAGAAGAAAACACACACTTACAAAGAATACTAGTACAAGAAAACATAACAAAGCTCCTCTAGTCATCATAATCAATGTATATATATTGATTTTGAGCTACATCCAACCAATCCACCAAGTTGAAGTACCATCTTATACCAGAGTTCAGTCTTCTGGAACCAGTTACTATGACAACAGCTCCTGAAGGCATCATCACCATGGTTTCTTTCACTTGGTTCTTGATACTCTCTAGATTGCCAAAGTAATTCATCATTGCAACATTGCTTTTTAGAGCATTATTACTCATATTCACACACAATTGATGTATCGATGTCTATCTACATCACAGGGATGGTTACACTCCCTTGTCAAAATTCTCTTTGCCCTGTTACCATTGTTCATTGAGGAAACCTACGAATGACATCATCTTGCGGATTAACATCTTTATTGCACATTCATTCATGTGTTTATCTCTAAATATGAAAATAAATTATACTGTATGTAGCAAGATGCAGTAAGCAGCTAATTACATCATACAGCACCTGACATTTTAAATATTTTCAAGAAGAATCACATTAACATGCAATAATTGACATCTACATTCATCAAGGTTGTTGTATTGACAATCTGTATTATGTCAAAGCAAGACAGAGTGGAATCAAGGGAGTATGCAACATGAAAGTTTGGATTGATTAAAATTAATTAAAATTAAAAACAAGTCATGCCCACATCTTTAGAATGCAGAATTTTTGAACGACTGACGGCATTTGAGGAAAAGAAATTGTCAGAAGAAAACTTCTCTTGGCATCAGGCCCACGGCTAGAGTATATCCTCGTCATCCAACAGTTGGTAGTAGTGACATCAACAGCATCACAAACGCCATGGCAACGAGGAAGCTCAGTATCCACATCCACAGTGATGACGGCTTCTTCCGGTGCCCGCGCTCCACGAAGTACTGGACCATGTCCGAGACGTCACGATCCGTGGGCTCGTAGCCCAGCTGGTCCCGCGCTTTGTCGATCTTGAAGTAGTGCATGACGGCAACCTGGAAGAGCTGGAGGATAGGAAGGGTGAAGGGTGAAAGGTGAAAGGTGAGGGGTGAAGGGTGAAGGGTGGTGAAGGAAAAGAAATAAAGCTGGATTAATCTGCAAAAGGCATGCCTCTAATAAGAGAAAGTCATTTTTTTCATCCACAACAATGACATTTTCCATAGGTAGGAAACTGATATTTGGTCCATTTGGGGCAAGTGTGAAGGTCCTCTATCTCATGTTCTCAGTATAGATACAGATTTTTTTTTTTTCAAATGGAAAATGGAAATAAAGTGATATCCTGAAAATGAAGTCCCTAAAGAATGCTGCAGGTGATAAATTGCATTCAGATTTGTCTCAGTGTCCCTTTTCTTAGTACAGTGCTATCACATTATAAGGAGGTCAAATATAACAAAACTCTGTCATAACAAGCTGAGTTTGCAGATCCACTCTTTCTTTGCTTTTGTACCCTGTTATATTGAGAACCCTAATATGATGAGGTAATTATCATGATTATAGGCCCTCATTATAATCAGGTTCTCTTTTATATCATATCTCATATTCATTCTGCTTCAGTTTTCTTTTCTTTTCTTTATTCACTGCTTCTGTTTCACTGCTTTTATTAATCAAGCCATCAGCGAGAATGGACAACAGAAATTCAAATATTAAGGACTTTTCCTTCAGGGTCTGACCCTTGGGTCACTACAATGATCACTTACCTCTGTCCTGGTCATCAGGGGCTGGAAATTGATGATTGGCTTGAGGAAAGCATGTAGCCACTCACTGACCAAAGCTGTACAAAAAAGATAAGTGGGGAGTGAATACTCTTTGGACAATATTCCCACCCAAAAGTTTTCCATTATACAGTGACAAAGTTCCAACAGGATTCAACAACTCCATTTTCACACTCTTATTCTATCACTTTCAAGCACCTTGACACAATTATTTATTTTTCCTTCCATCATTTACTTCTGAATAATTTGACTGTCATACTTTTCAGTTCAGATGTTACTGAAATCTGAAGACATAATCACTGTGATTGTATGTCCTTGCATGTTATGCACCATTGTATGTTACAATGGTACTAAATAACACATCAATAATATGATAGAACATACCAAAGAAATATCCACAACATAATTTCTAGTAAACATATCGCACTTAATTGCCATTCAACAAGTCCCAATATACCACAAATCAAATGTAATGCACTACAAACGTTGCAAATGAAGAAAATCATTTTGCTGTAACACTATACTGCTGCGTTAGTGCCACCCTTCGAATTTCTCCGTCACAGCAAAACTCACCAAATATGTACATAAACCAGACAGGCACACTGAAGTAGGGATATGTGTAGCCCAGTCCGGTGATGAGCGGTCGTAAGAACTCAAACTGGTTTACAGGTTCCTTGTCTGCTATGAAGTACACCTCTCCTCCCTGCAAGAAAGAGACACAAGTTGCTTTAATTGATCATGTTGTGGGGGCGATTATGCTGCCAAAATCATTACCTTATCTCATCATTAGATTGGCAACGCTGAGTTTCACTGTTCATTCTATATTTAACAAAGACTAGACGGTGCTAGTCTATAAAATCTACATAAAATCAAACACAAAATTTACCAAGTAGAAACATTTCGACTTTAATCTCCTAATATGTGTTGCAAATTGAAGAATCCTTATGATATTCCATGATTTAGAGGCCTTTGATAATTCTGAAACAGATATAAACAATGGTGTCAAATAAAAGTAGGATTCATACAAAAAGAGCCTTTATTCTACACTATGAAATTGGAACAATGAATAATAAACATTGTCAAAAACAGACACAGCACCACACAGCAGAAATCTGGTTCTTGCACAATCTGGACTCCCATAGATAACAGGATTCTGTACAGGCCACATTCTGTCTAGTATTCTGGCTTGTATCATATCAGATCAAATGATCCTCAAAAATGATGGAATTAGTTTCATAAATGTAATGTATGTGACAACATGCATTTACCTACAATGATATAACTTTACCATTCAGTGACAAATCAGAATGAGGCAATGATTTGTCCCACAAAATATCATGTGCAAAAAAAAAAGAAGGGGGGGGGGGGAAATCCCTCCACACTCTTGCAAAATACAAATAAATAAATAAATAAATAGATAACCAAAATAAGAAAACAATCAAAACAGAATAAATAATGTTTCAAAATTGGGGAAAACATTTCAAACCTACTTATAGCATTAACATTGAAATGATTCAACTCCAAGATTCCTGGCTGGTACATGTATGGGTTTACCCCTGATATTGAACTCATAAGGGGAAGAAAGACAGCCCCTCCCCACTCCCCTCCCCTCCTCCCCCCACACACAAACATTATAACATGTTCAAATAGACTGTGTTGTCCTGATCACTCTACTCACCGCTATGTGATCCCTGTGAGGTGAGAGCCCCTCAGCTGCCAGAATGTGACCATTGACGAGGTTATCGACATGCACCCAAGGAACCAGGATTTGAGGTCCGCCGATCTTCACACACACCAGACCTTGCTCCATGTTTTTCTGTTGGTTCGAGGGATCATGAATTATTTCCAATTCCCTTCCTTGGTAGGTAACACTAGACATTATATCACAATAATTTGAGTGTTTTCTGTTCTTTTAAAGACAAGTCATATTTTCAACTTTCTTCCAAACTGCAGCAAGTCCAAATCATCATGAATATCATTACATTCTTGCTTCTTTTCTAAGGTCCAACATCAGTTCCATTTGCTGAAGCCAAAATGATATGATAATCACTTGGCAATCCTTATTATTATTATGTTGCATTTTTGTTTTCATTTCAAAGATCAAATATTACTTGCCATATCTTTCCTCACAAAGCTAAATCACACACACACACAAATCTTTAATCAATTGACATCAAAACCCGAATCTGACATTATTCTCACTTGCCATGTGCACCAACTCATGACAATCACAATAATGACTATGTTCTCTCATTTTAATGACCACACCTTCCATATTATCCTTGATATGCTGAGTTAAGATAATCACAGCAAGGTCCATATTTCAGTCATTGTTATCATTGGACATCTTTTCCAATTTCGTGTGTTCTCTTCTATCAATGTAATATAATATCCATCATTACTCATGGCCACAAAGGGCTTTGTCAGTAAAATATTGGTAGTGTAAGTGCAAAACAGTTATATTTTTTCTCAGTGATGAGACAAAAAAAAAAACAACTCATAATCTTCTCAATTCCCTTCTATCTCTTAAATTTCAGAAACAGCATAATAGTCAAATAAACTGGATTTTATCTTTTACATATATATGTATGTACATAAACAAACAAACAAACAAACAAAATTTCAGGTCACAGTTAACCTTTTGTGTGGTTTGAGTGCAGAATGACACAGAATTCCTCATAGCATTTTACACACTCTCCAAGCCTCTGGTACAGAAAGAGTTAATCTCCTCATCAATTCCATTCTTACCACTATCCTCGGAAAGTGCCTCTGTTCTCCCGCTCCATAGATAGCCACTGGTCTGATCACGCACACGTGTAGCTTGCTACCATCTGCAGAAAGTACATTTTGGTAACCATATGCTGTTAATTTCTGGTTTCTCACAGTAATAGCTCCTATTTGCATTACATTTCTTCAGACACTAGTTCTGGCTGGTTCAGGCAGTACTCTGAGAGAAGTTTGGTGGGTTGATGAGAATCTTTGAGGAGGAAGAAGGAGTAAAATCTCATGTACAAACTGTTGGCTTGCAGGATTATACCACAAAAATGAAAATATGATGACATAGCCAAATGGAGAAAAAAAAGAAATCATGCATGCATTTTGAATAAAGGTTGAAATGTGCACTTTTTTAAAGACTAGCTGCCAAGAAAGCAAAGATTTGGCAGGATATTACAGCTCATTATGAGTTTTCCGGATAAGACTTACATTAAATATTTCATGATATTATAACTCACTGCTTGTTTCTCTTCCATGTGATTTAATTGCCAGTTGTTCTGCCATGGACTTGGTTCTTGAGTAATCATCCTTATGCTGGAAAAGAAGAATAACGGAAAGAAAAGAGAATTCACACAATGTCATACTACTGGGTCAAGCACATCTTACAACACATACTTTGCTAATAATTTTGGGAAATATAATCACAAAATCTTTCACAGAGATGAAGTGAACAGATTTACACACCACTGCAGTATTGCAGAACTTGCATGTTTCCACCTTTCAGCTTTAGGGTCGAATACAACAAAAAGGGGGACTTTGAATGCTTTCCATGATATATCACTGAATCGCTCAGCGGACTTTTTATTGAGAAGAGACATGCATCTCTAAATACTCACAGCTGACAGGGGAAGAAGCGGAAGCGTCTCATCTCCATTTTCTATATCCTGCCCGGCGAAGACCACATTGTGCGTACTTGTGTACACCAGTCTGGGTACATTGCACTTGACACAGGCTGAAGAATTGCACAAATGCAACAATAGATAGAAAAAAAAAAAAGAGAAGTGTAAAAGTCAGGATGAAATACACAACAACTTTGTCACACTGTCCACACAAGCATAACAGTGCTCAAATGAAAGATTAGCCAACCCCTCCCTCCATCCCCCCCCCCCCAAAAAAAAAAAGTTTTAGACAGACTTTAACAAATAAACGAACTTTTCATTTTGGGCAAAAGTACAGAAATATGAGCAGTACTTCAAGTAAAACTCAAAGTAAGTAGAAATTACTTTGGAAAAGGACAAATCACAAGATCAACCTAAATTTTGTGCTTACATGTCATGTGACAAGGACTCTCATTTGTCTCAAGTCATGAGAACATGACAAAACTTGCATTGTATCTACAGTGATCTGCTTCATGTACACAGAAAGACCATGCAGTGTAATACAAGATTTTTCTTAGAATGGCACTGAGAGCAGAGCAGATCCTTTGTCTCTGATGAAGCGTGAGGTATTATTGCCCCATCTGTCCATTAGGAGATTAAGAAAAAAAAATCTCATAGGAATGATAGAAAGTCAATAGGCCTTATACTTGGTTTTTAAATGTACAAACTTGTACAAGAGGTGAAGTGCTGACATATACATGATGGTTATTTCCAGTTTCACATAGCACACTATTCTAGAGAAAAACATGGCTGCCTATGTTCCAGAGCTTTTGTTTGAAAGTAGCTTTCTCCTTGGAGATTGTAGATTCAAATTTGACAACAAGGTCGGGTAGACGGTTGTGTGTGGATTTATCCTTGATATGCCGCCACTAAAAGAAATCCTCAATCACTTATTCTTATAAATGATCAAGCAACCCAAGAGGGGCAGATTTTTAGTTTGCAATTCAAAAGTGCCTTGCCAAATGGGACAACCGTTTTTGCCAGCAGACCCTTGTCAGGGACTTCACAATGAAGACTGCTCTGATATTATCCATTCACATGAGCCACAATGGCTCCTCACAGGACCTTATTTCAATGGATAGATCAACAGGTGCAGGACAAGATAATGACATTTACTGTAAATGTATTCAAGTGAGTAGCTCAGAATAATAAGAATAAGAACTTAGATTTGTTACTAAATAAAAGCTAAAAATAAACTAGATATATCGCTACGGCGACTGATATGCCTCCGCCATAATGCATGGTTTTCCTAATAGGTCTATAGTACAATGTCTTAACAATGTGTGATGACAGTTTCACACAATTGGCAAAATATTAAAATGACAGGTTTGCCACAAATGTGCTGAATGTTCACTTTCCTAGAACTAGGTTCAATTGGATGAATGATTAAAAATGTCAGAGTGCAGGTATTTGGGGAACTGATGATTTTTACTTGACTTTTGACCCTTTTATAAGTTTATGCATTGAGTAATTTTCAAGGTATTGAGAAAAAGTATAATTTCAGTATCAAATGGGAAAATAGCATTATCTAAACCTGGCCTTTGACCTTTGACCTCACAGTTCCAAAGAGAATCACTGTTAGGTTGAACATGCATAAATATGTAAGTTTCATGATGATACTTTTGAGATATGGAGGAAAAAGTGCAATTCAACACTTTCACTTGACCTTTGACCTTTTGACCTTTGACCTTTTGGCAAGAAACTTCCCACAGAATATATATCAGGTAATACATGCATACATCAAAAAAAAAAACCTTCAGGCATTGCATAACCATAAGGAAAGTAGTGATATTTTGAGGAGTTGACCTTGACCTTTGACCCCCTGACCTTTGAACCATGACCCCCAACTTCCCTAGATAATCACTGCCCATTGGAACAAGCATATATACTAAGTTCCATGAAGATACCTTGAACCATTTGCGAGATATGGAGAAAAACATGAATTTTCAACCTTTTTTTTCACAAAATAACCTGTGACCTTTGACCTTCGACCCCATGACCCTAAAATCCAAACAAAGTATTATCCCCCCAGGATATACCCTCATACCAAGTTTGATGTAAAACCACCACACGGTTCTTGAGATATCGACAAAAACAAAATGGGACGGACGTACGTACGGACAGACGGACGACCCGAAAACATAATGCCTTCGGCCACTTCGTTGGTGGAGGCATAAAAAAAATTGGTCACGAAGCAAGGCCAGCGTCGCACACACAAACAGACCCTGTTAAATTTACTTTTTCATGTATAAAGACGGAACAAGCGAGGGCACCATCACAAAAAAAAAAAAACAATAGGCGTCTTCGTTTTACCATAACACACCTTCATGCCAAATATGAAGATGATCTAAGAAGAACTGCAGCCAGTAGACTGCTCACAAGAAAATCTCTGCGGCGGACGCGGCGCAACGAGGCCAAATCCATAGTATCCTCCGAACTCTGTTCGGGGGATACAATGAGTGGATGACCTATATGTCAACACTCAGCATACTTTCACACCCCATGATAGCATACTATGCAAATGATATGCAAATGAGTCCATTATGCCCATTGCATA
This sequence comes from Diadema setosum, assembly GCA_033980235.1. Taxonomy (NCBI): domain Eukaryota; kingdom Metazoa; phylum Echinodermata; class Echinoidea; order Diadematoida; family Diadematidae; genus Diadema; species Diadema setosum. The sequence goes on from CM067064.1 coordinate 7,353,573, forward strand.
TGGATATGAAAGATTGAAAATACTGAAAAATGTGAACTACATACACTTTGTATGACTACGTTCCTCTTTAACTGGAACATTTTCTCTGTGTGTACAGCTATAATTGTCATCTACAGAAACATTCAAATCCAAACTTCAAAACGTTACCTATTCCTCTCACACTGAGGACTATAATTGCAGTCTATGATGTTCGGAACAATTGTATTCTTTATCTGGTATGTGTTTGCAGGGAGGTGGAAGAAAGATGGAGATGGCACTCTGAGAGCTTCCCTCAGAGAAAAAATCAAGTGGTCTTACACCGATTAATGTCTTGAAATCCAACCCTCATTCTGTGATAAATATGTCAAAATCTGGCCTTATCGGTCCACCCATCACCCTCCGGCGCACGAGAGTGACGCAACATGATCTCCTTTCCAGGCCTTCCATAAACACACGCTCGTAAAAATCGGGCTTTGAAGCGATGCGTGGCACCGACAATATGACGTCATATTCAAAATTTTGGCAGTCTATTACATTCAGTGAAAGACGTCCCCCTTCGAAAGCTACAACTTATGGCTCAAGAATTGGGTAGCGTGGTATGTCTATACCTTTCGCTGGTTCAGCAGACTGTGCTGAGGAGATTGCCGTTTGAACCAGCGAAATCGGTATACAAACAACGGAGTTACTGAGCAGTAAGTTTTGTGCGCTAGAGATGTCATCATATTGTTTCTGTATCGATTATGAGAAATCCCGCACATTTCCGCAATTTTTTTATAGTTAGAGAGGTAGGCCTGACCTTGATCTTCAAAATGATATAAGTTACATGAGCGTGTTCGGGCGTGTTTTCAAACAGTTCGAGTGTAAAAGTAGTGCTTCATAGAGACCGAGGCGGTTTTTTTTTTCGTCTGCACCCGAGCGAGCTGGGGCTTTTCAGCGTACTCGTCGGGTTGTTGTAGGGCCGCCGCGTAGGCGTCGGGACAGCGTTCGTTGCCGTTGTTTCGGTGAATTTGAGTTACTAGTAAGTACATATTGGAATGGAAAGTTGAGTGTTAAAAAGTGTAAATTAGACATATCAGCCTTGATTATAATAATTTTCCGTAGAGAATTAAAGATGATATCTATAAAAGCCTAGATGTATGATGCTGTAAGTATATTTTAGGGGGAAAAACAGAGCTTAGTATACAGTGTTTCGCCTCACTCTCCCTCGATCATTCATCGGTAAATACCGGTAATCGGCTTGACTCTACCCCATGCTAACGTTACAAAAAATTGAATTAAAAAGTAGTAGAGTACACCTCTGGAGCTAGTAGAATCTAACGTTTAACAGTGGTTAGATTAGTTTGTGAAATACTAGAGTCTACTAGCTAGGACTAACGTTAGGTATGTTTTTGCTAGGCAGCGTACCCGAGGTGACGCTGCGCTATTAAACAGTGTCCTGAGCCTTGCCCTTGCCTTGGCCTCCAATTTCCAAGCCAAGGCCCAACTAACTTTCTGAGTTTCAGTTTCAATTGCAAATCAAATTTCGTTAAGTTGCTGCGTCAATGTGATTTTGAATTTGCTAAAAGCAATTCCTCCTCAACAAACTCGTCTCCGTCAAAATCACGATCGCCAGAACCACCACCACTGCTTACACCACTGCTTTACAGAATACACTCTATGAGTTCTGATCTGTGCTTACACCGTAGGAAGCCATTTTATTCCCCGACCACAATGCACTTCGCGTCGTGATTTCCGCCACAAGATTTACGACTTGCAGTGCGCCGAGCGTGAGTAATGGGATTACGGGAGGGGGAAAAAAACGCTGTCGGGGCCACGCATGACTTCAAAGGAAACTCAGAAGAGCACACTCCATCTTTCTTCCACCTCCCTGGTGTTTGTTGTTGTTTGCCATTTTCTTCTCTGTTGTCATGCTTGAACATGTGTTATATCTATCTTTTCATTTATGAAGCGCCATGAGCACTAAAAAGCGGACCTGTGCGCTATACAAGTAGCCACTATTATCATTATTATTATCATTGCTACACTGTACTTCTACTACTATTACTATACTACTACTACTACTAATAATAATAATAATAATACTAATACTAATTGAACTCTGCAATACATCTTGTAAAACTATGTCTGCTGATTCTTTAACTCCTTTACATGTATCAGTGTTTTTTTGTGAGTGAATATATGCTACTGTCATACATTGTATAGTACATATGTGAATAATGTGCACAGCTATTAATATTTACCAGGTACCATATTTTTTCCTTTCATTGATTTCACATTTTTCACAGAGGAAGACATTCAAAACTACAGAAGCACTCTGAGAGCGCAGACCTCCGCCAAGCATGCAGCTCATTTCCACCACTGATCTTGTTCTTTCATAAAAGTGATTTCTACCCATACACGCCCAATTTCCCAATATAGAAGCCTTTGTTATGTCATAAACCCTCAGCTGCACGGCGCACCTCGCCCTAGCAGAAACTAGAGCACGCACTAGTGCGCACATGCAAACCTCAAATACGCGCAGCCTAAACTCCCAAGTTCATTGACCCTACCTGCCAAAATATCAAAAATCCTTCATAAATTCCTCCAAAATTCTCAGATCACTATCAAAATTTGATCATCTGTTACTTGTATCAATCTAAACCTTTCCTGCAAGTTTCATCCAAATTCGTTACCTACTTTTTGAGTTATTTTGCACACAGACAAACTAACAAACAAACAAACAAACCAACGGTAATGAAAACATAACCTTCCCCCTGGGCAGAGGTAATAACACAGTAACAGCAGATTTGTGACAGAAAAAATCTACTTTATCTGCAGATTATCCTATCATTGTTTTGATAGCAGAAATTCTAAAGAATTTGATAGGGTTGGGGTTTTAGGTGGTATGGAATTGTTAAATGGTATTGTTAAATTCGAGTATCAGAATGGCTAATCACTTTCGACATCCAGCTGAATCCCTGCTTGGCAAACTGCTTGGCACACTCTCTTATTGCCACAAACTAGCATTAGACTAACATGAAAACATATGAGTGGGACTGTAAGGACAGCAGCAATTCTGCTTAACCCACCACCTAGGCTTCAGTTTCTGTACCCGTTCACATGGGTGAACGACATTTAAGAATTTTTAGCTGGCAGAAATGTATCAATACATTGCTTTGAAAGTGATTGCTATACGGAATCAGAGCGTATGTGAGTTTTGTCCTGGCAGCTCATATTACAGGATATGACAGTAGTTGTTGAATTCATGTTCATGGAATACAGCAGTGAACACAGAAATGTACACATGCACGTTACATGATCAGGAGTTGATATTTTCACATGTTGTTAGATTTGCCAATAGTACCCAGATCGGAGAATTCCCACAAATAACCCCAGGAAAACAGGTACGGTATGAAGTCTCACTAATAAAGATTGTCTCTGATGCATTTGAGGTGACA